>JBBDGP010001454.1:935000-1277500 GCA_037952835.1 Lithobates septentrionalis | reverse complement strand
TGACAGAAGACGCAGGCTGTTGTAGTACCACAGTCTGGGGACATCTATATCATCTGCTGGTGCTGTTGATCTCTGGGATTCTTGGACCAGATTGTGCTCCCTCTTATATGGACTCCTCAAGATCCCAATTTTCTGGTACACAGACTTTTTCCAGCGTTGACTTCCTCTTTTTTTTTATTTTGACCATGAATAAATGGATCTTTTTTTGAGTTTAGCAAAAGACTTTATGTGTTTTCTTTTAAATCATTGATTTTACACACAATGTTAAATTATCAAGGGACAACAATCTCATTGAGTTTGCAAAAACACAACAAAAATACATTACTAATGTTAATAATGTTCGAGTGGTAAGTCTGGGAAAGAACAAAAATATACATAACCAAAAACGGTGCTTTGGGTTAACTTTATCTTAAAAATAAAAAATAATCACTAGAAAAAAAAAACATTATAATGGGTTCTTTGTAGTAACTTTACAAACCTAAAAAATATAAAAAAAAAAAATTAAAAAAAAAAAACAAAAAAAAAAAATACAAATGGGTTATTTGTGGTAACTTTACAAACCTAAAAAATATAAAAAAAAAAATTTAAAAAAAAAAACAAAAAAAAAAAATACAAATGGGTTATTTGTGGTAACTTTACAAACCTAAAAAATATAAAAAAAAAAATTTAAAAAAAAAACCAAAAAAAAAAATACAAATGGGTTATTTGTGGTAACTTTACAAACCTAAAAAATATAAAAAAAAAAAATTAAAAAAAAAAACAAAAAAAAAAATACAAATGGGTTATTTGTGGTAACTTTACAAACCTAAAAAATATAAAAAAAAAAATTTAAAAAAAAAAACAAAAAAAAAAAATACAAATGGGTTATTTGTGGTAACTTTACAAACACCAAAAAATGAAAATTAAAAATATAGAGATAAACATATAAAAAAGTTCAACACCAATCATAAAATAAATATCTGGATAAAAATTACAAGAAAATATGATTCCACACAAAAAAAAACCAAAAAAAAAAAAAGGTAAAAAGTATTATATTAGTATGGAAACATTGTTTTTAAAAAGCATACTATATCATTCATGAGATCAAAGAGAAAAAGAATCCAGAAATCAGTTTGGGAGAACTCTGAATATGAACAGCAAAACACCTTCGTTCTTTATAGAGCATTCGTAATGAAGAAATAAAATGCGCTGCATTCAACGATCACAGATTTTGCAGCGTGATGAATGTGCTACCTACAATACGAACACTAGTTTTACTAGACCGAGTGCTTCCGTTTAGTTTTTGCTTATGAGCATGCGTCGTTTTTTTGTCCGTCGGACTAGCATACAGACGAGCGGACTTCGGGGTCCGTCGTAGTCACGAAGTAAAAGTTTTAAAGCATGTTTCAAATCTAAAGTACGTCGGATTTGAGGCTAAAAAAGTACGTTGAAAGTCCGGAGAAGCCCACACACGATCGGATTACCAGCCAGCTTTAGTCCGTCAGCGTCCGTTGGACTTTTGTAGACGAAAAGTACGACCGTGTGTACGCGGCATAAGTTTTTCTCTGAGGGAATGTAATTTGTCGGTAAGTGGTAGTGTAGGGGTTTTTTTGTGTTGAGTGGAGATATCATGGATGTCTAACAGGATAGTGCGTAGCTGCTGAGCCCTTTTTCTTTTTTCTCTGGCCCCTATTTGAATTAATACTCCTCTCATGAAGGCCTTATGTGCATTCCATAGAATGTATGGGTCAGTAACTGATCCCACATTCTCAGCAAAAAATAATTGCAATTTCTGCGATATTAGTGATTGGAGTTGTGGGTCTTGTAAAATGCGTGTGTTACAGCGCCAGATGGGGGGTGAAGGAGAGATTCCCCTCTCAGCCACAGACATAGAAATAGCCGAGTGATCTGACCACGTGATATCATGTATAGTGGTTTTTTCAACATTTTGTAGCAGCCATTTATCCGTTAGGAATAAGTCAATGCGGGAGTATGAGCGGTGCCTATTGGAGAAAAAAGTGTAGTCCTTTTCGTTACCGTGTTGGCATCTCCACGTGTCAAATAGTTCCTCCTTATGAAGTAGTGGTTGGAGGGACAGAGATCCCTTACCTGAAGATGTATCAATGAGTGGATCTGGTGTCACATTAAAGTCTCCACAGATCAGGAGGTTACCATGTTGTAGAGCTTTTGCTTTTTGGGTCACTTTGTTGACGAATCTAATCTGGTGCCTGTTTGGAGCGTACAATGACACTATGGTGTAGGGATTAGAATTAATGTTCCCTGTGGCAATGATGTATCTTCCTGCTTCGTCAATAATGATTTCTTTGGGCTCGAAGGAAACGGAATTTTTGAAGGCTAAGAGAACCCCCCCAGTTTTGCGATGCGGCGTACATGCCACGTAGATAAATGGGTAGTCCCTATGGGTGCATTGGGGAGCGTTGTCTAGTTGGAAGTGCGTTTCTTGGACGCTTAGTATGTCCGCCTTATGCTTATGAGCTTCTTTCCACAAGCTGAAGCGTTTAGCCGGGTGATTTAAGCCCTTGGCATTAATTGAGAGGCAGGTTATCGTCATTTAAGAGATATGTGTCTGGTTATGAGGCTGTGTCGTGGGGGTACTCACTGCGGCCATAGGTATTCTTCTGCGCTGTTGGGTTGCTGGTGGAGACGATGTAGTGGAGCAATTCAGCTGCTGGTTCAGAGGTGAAGTCGGTGTTTTGTATCTGTATATATCACTTAATAAAGAAGATAAAAAAAAACTGTAAACCAAACGGAAAATTAACATGAGTAACATAAAAAATGGATCTCAAAAGTGATCCTCGTGCAGTCGTAGCTGCTATCGATGATATTGGGGGGAAGGGAGAGAATCTAGAATAGAAACTCAGCCCTGGAGATAAACCTGTAACAACTAAGGTTTAATTCATGAGCTTCCACTTGTCGGCTTTTTGTTAGACTTCCTGTAAGACACTACTTGCCAATCATTTTGGAGCAGAGGTGGCTCTGCTGGGTGAGCCTGATGCATAGGCTGGTCCAGAATGATATTCCATCTCTTTAGGGCAGAGATCCCTTCTTCCAGGGTATTTATTGAGATGGTGACCCCATTATGGGTAATGGAGAGTGTAGCGGGGTATTTCCACTTATGGAGGATTTTGTGGTTCCTCAATGCTTTGGTGATCGTTGTTAGATTGCGACGGCGTTGTAGAGTATGCCTGGAAAGATCTGTAAGCAATCTGATGTTCGCATACTGCTGGGGAACGTTCTCTTGCTTGCGTGAGGCTTGAAGGATCCTGTCCTTAACATGGTAGAAATGCATTCTGAGCAAAACATCCCTGGGGATTTCACCGGGGAGAAAGGACGGTTTAGGGACCCTGTGTATTCTATCCACAAGCAGGTCATGAGCAGAGGCATCAGGTACCATTGTCGAGAATAGGGTCTGGGCGTATTGTAAGAGCTGGTTAGGGGGGACATCTTCTGGTATTCCTCTCAGTTTAAGGTTATTCCTCCTGGACCTGTCTTCTAAGTCGGCCATTTTGTCTTTGAGCCAGGCTATATCTTCCCCCTGGGCTGTATGGGCCTCCACCATTACATTGTATGCTGAGGTATATTCCTCCATTTTGTTTTCCACTTGATGCACTCTGTGGCCTATGGCTTGAACCTCCCTCTGACACTCTGTTATACCCCTGACCATGTCTGCTTGTAATGAGGAACGTAGTGACAGGAGCATTTCTTTAAGTAAAGTGTCTGATACCGGCCTATCTGCTGTAGGGAATTCCCTGATAGGATCTCCTTCATTGCTGCTCTGCTGTGAGGGATTGCTGTGAGGCCCGCTTACCTCCATGCACTGTGTGTTTCCTTGCCTTATGGGTGAGTCCCTCCTCGGCTTCGATTTGGCCGGGCTTCTTGTGGAGGGGCTGGATGTGCTTGAGGAGGACCCACTGGGTGGATTCGGGGAGCGGGTAGAGATAGATGTCTGCACTTGTCTATCACTGTGCGCTTTAGGCCTAAGCTCCGTCCTGTCAGCTGCCGTTCCGCTGCCATTTTGATGATCGCGGTCCGCGTAGTAACTCTTCATTTTCTGCGGCTGTTGGGGATTTTTGTGGCGTCTTGTCATTCCCGGTTTGTGCCGCGGGCACCTACTTGTAAGACGGTAGGTCCTTTAGTCAGTAGGAGTGCCGTGGAGCTCTGTTGGCTGTGGTTTCTCTCCTGAGGCGAGCGGAGCTCTAGGATTATACGTCCATCTTAGAGCCCGGTTGGCCACGCCCCCCAGCAGCAGGGTGTTTTGATGTAATAAAAGAGAAAGCAGTGAGTACCCTTTATCAGGGTGGAGTGCAAATTCAGCCTCCCCAAGATAATGGTGGACAATGGGGCAGTGGAAACAGAGGCAGAGGAAGAGGAAGAACAAAAGGGAGAGGGCATGGTTTTTCCAGACCACCCCAGCAGTCCCGCACATGTTGTTTTAACTGTGGACAACAGGGTCACTGGAGAAATCAATGTCCTTATGAATGGAATAACCCAAATACTCAAGATCAAATGCATACACAGGGACCCCAATCTAGCCAACCGAATCAAGTTGCCCCAAAGCAACAGGGTCCCCGATTCCCTATACAGTGGAATCAACAGCAACTAAAATGAAGCTGCCCGGAAGGTAGTATCCCAGCATTTCCTTTGATCTCACACTCTTACAATGAACAACCAATTGTGACCCTATATGTCAAAAATAGGCCTGTTCCGTTTTTAACCGATTCAGGGGCAACTCGGAGCACCCTCAGTGAGGACTACTACAGAGGTGAGACTAAAATTGCTGAACCTTCTATGGGAATTAATGGGATACTTACCAAAACATACAAAACACCACCTTTACCAGTAAGTGATGTTGAAAGGGGAGGTGCAACAGTCTTGCATCATTGTTTCAGGATTATACCAAATTGTCCTGTGAATCTCTTGGGTAGAGATCTGATGGGAAGATTGGGTATAACACTGAAAATGACTACTGAAGGAGGGGTCTTCGTACACTCCAAGGTAATACCAATATATTACACTGAGGATAGTGATCTCCCTCCACCAGATGATCCGGTATGGTCAAAAAGCTCCTTGGATGTAGGTCTTATTTCTTGTACCCCATACAAGGCAGCTGTAAAATCATGGGCACAGCCGGTTTATCACAAACAATACCCCATTTCAAAAGAAAAAGAGGAAGGAGTGGCCCCAATGGTGGAAAGGTTCCTGCAGCAAGGAATTCTTAAAGAGACACTGTCACCCTACAACACCCCCATTAACCCAGTAATGAAGCCGGACGGCTCTTACAGGTTTGTACAAGACCTCAGAGCTATAAACAACCTAGTGATACCCATTGCTCCTATAGTGCCTGATGTGCCATCACTCTTAACCTCCATACCATCCGATGCAGAGTATTTTTCGGTCATTGACCTTTGTAATGCATTTTTTTCAGTTTCTGTTGACGAAGAGACACAGCCTATCTTTGCATTCAATTTCAGAAACCGCCAGATGACGTGGTGTAGATTACCCCAGGGCTATGTAGACTCCCCTGTAGTATACACAGTGGCCCTCCAGGCAACCCTGCGGTCTTGGACACCCCGCCATGGTTCTGTCCTACTTCAATATGTTGATGATTTGTTGTTGTGTAGTCCAAGCCAGAAAGCATGTAAAAATGATGGTTTAGATCTGTTACATTGGTTAGCAGACAATGGTCACAAGGTTTCTAAGAAAAAGCTACAATGGTGTCAGGAAACTGTTGAATACCTTGGTTTTGTACTCTCCAAAGGAGAAAGGAAAATCAGTCACAAGAGAGCTGCGGCTCTCGTGGGTCTGCCCCGCCCACTTACTAAGAAGGACATGCTATCCTTTCTTGGAATGATTGGTTACTGCCGCCAATGGATACCTGATTGTTCCTACTATGATAATCTCCTGAGGCAAGCCACAGGTACTGACATGCCAAATTGTGTGAAATGGAATGATGAAATGTACAATGCTTTTGTGTATCTTAAAACTGCAATGGTCACATCTCCTGGACTTGGACTACCTGAATATGGTAAAATGTTTCACTTGTTTGCAAGGGACAACTGTAAAACAATGGCGGGGGTCCTGGCTCAGGAGCATGGGGGGAAACTCCGCCCTATTGCATTTTTTTCAAAAGTTGTGCCGATGCCAGTACAGGGCATGCCGGCGTGTCTCAGAGCTCTGGCATCCTGTGCGATGGTGGTGGAAATGGCTACATCATTCACTCTAGGACATGCCACCACACTACACACCACTCACAATGTATCCATTCTACTAAAGAACATCCATACCCAGCACATGTGAGCCCAGAGGCTGAGCGGTTATGAAGTAATTTTACTTTCTAACCCAAAACTTGAGATCAAATATGCCTCTCCCACTTCTGGCCCAGCTCCAATCCTGAATGCCTTGCTAGGCTTGAAAGGTGAAGAAGATGAGGTAGTGCCTCAACATGAATGCATGGACCTCATCCACCAAGACACATCCCCGAGACCAGACATGTCTTCAACTGCTCTCCCTGGAGCACAGAATGTCTTTGTGGATGGGTCTTGTTCAAGACCAAATGATAACACATACCATGCAGGGTATGCTGTTGTTCAGCTGCCTGATAAAATACTGGAAGCAAACCCTGTCCCATTCCAATCAGCACAAGCTGCAGAACTTATAGCCCTTACTCGAGCTTGTCAGCTTTTTGAAGGGCAGGATGTAAACATTTACACAGACTCCAAGTACGCGTACGGTGTTGCGCATGATTTTGGAGTCATATGGAAAAGGCGGGGCTATATAGCAGCAGACGGTAAATCCATCTCACATTCCACGCTTGTCACAAGTCTGTTAGAAGCTATACAATTACCAAGGTCCATAGCTATACTACACTGTAGGGCACATACAGGGCAACAGGATGACATAGCCAAAGGCAACGCCTTAGCTGACAAAGCAGCAAAAGAAGCAGCATCCACACAGCCTGCAAACATACAAATGCCATTACTCTCACCAGAAATTCCTCTTTTGGATCAAACATTGCGTGATCTCCAAGCATATGCCACAGAACAAGACATCCAGCAATGGAACTCAATAGGTGTGCAGACAAACCCAGAAACTGACCTTGTCTGCCAAGAGGGGAGACCATGTATCCCTGTAGCCAGTGCACCCATTTTTATTTCACAATACCATGGGATAGGTCACAGAGGGTGGAAAGTCACATGTGAACTTTTGGATAAGGATTTTTACATTCCAGGTCTTCCCTCTCTCGTTAAGGCATATGTTTCCAGATGCATCACATGCATTCGGAATAACCCTAGCAACCCTCACAAAGCAAAACACGAACATCTGATATATCCATCTACACCATTCACTCATCTGCAGATAGATTTTACACACATGCCCAAACTAGGTAAAAGACAGGAATATTTGCTAATAATAGTGGACATGTTCTCAAGATGGATAGAATTGTTTGTAACTACAAAGGAAGATGCACAAACAGTAGTGAGGATTCTGATACAAGAAATTATCCCAAGGTGGGGTTGCCCACTACAGATCAACTCTGACAATGGTCCTGCATTTGTGGCCAAAGTTTGTCAAGACCTGGTAAAAACACTGAAAATAGAATGGAAGTTTCATATTCCTTACCACCCCCAGAGTTCAGGTATAGTGGAAAGGATGAACAGAACCATTAAAGATAAGATCAGGAAGGCCACTGGAGGTACGTATGCAAATTGGAAGAAGGTCCTACCAGCTGTACTAGCCGTGGTAAGAATGACACCCTCTAAAAAGACAGGATACTCTCCTTTTGAAGTCTTAATGGGTAGGCCATTCCCCACCCCATGGGCCAGACAGCCACTTATGTTAGAAAGAGGGGACCTAGATCTTATTCAGGAAGAATATGTAAAAAAACTTATTGAAACTTTGGATAAAGTTGAAAGGAATGTTGCTCGTACCTCTCCTTCTTCTTCACAGGAACCTACACACCCTTTCCAGGTGGGTGACACCGTGGTGGTCCAGAGATTGAACCGCACCAAGAAACAAGAGTTTCCCTTCGGACCCCCAACCACAGTGATCGCAGTCACCCGCACAGCTATTTTGGTAGAAGGACAACAGGCCTGGATTCATGCAAGTCGCGTAAAGAAGGTCAACCAGGACCCTAAGAAGCAAGGCAAAGATAAAGCACAGAGAGGTGAAGCAGGTGATATAAATCCTCGAACACTGAGTGAAGCAGGTGGTCAAGACTCTGAACAAGATGACGTCGCTTATTTCACCACGGACTTCTGGGAAGGCCTTGTGCCTCCTATGCTGGGCTGCCCTGATTGTGTTCCTGCCAACTTGGCTGATAACTAACTGTATTTATCATTCTGAAGATTTGGGACTCATAAAGGGTATTTGTGGGGCCTCTAACACTCTACAACAGAATAATACACATGACAGACACAAGAGAAATGAAAACTCAGAAAGTTTTACAGATAAAATGTTATTGTTGAAGTTTAAATATAGCTACGCCCAGAAATCTGGATTTGAAAAATGTTGGATATGTAGTAAACTCCATCCTAGCACTGCTAGAATCCCCTTAATGGCAGTACCTCTAAACTTCACCCCACTCCTTAATGGCACACCTCCTGTCGTCCTTACAGAAGTCATAAGAACACTTTCAAATAATACCCTTACTTTCCAAATTACTGGTAGAAGTCATTCCCCAGACTGGTGTTTTAAGTTGGGAAACTCCACAAATGGAGCTGAAGTTTGCCAACAAGCTAATATTAACTTTTCAATGACTTCAATTGAAAGCCCTTTCTTTCATACTTCAGAACCTGCCCTAAACACCACTCTAATAAACTTTCTTAACTCCAGTTCCACTTCCACAGTAGGACAATTATTGTCGAGTTTAACTTTTTCCAGTTTTTCTGATGAAATGATGACAATATTCAACAAACGATCCTTAGCTCTAGGAAACAGTATTTATATTTGTTGTGGAAAAATCTGTCACCCTTGGATTCCCACCGAACCCCAAGGATGGTGTTATCTTGCATCCCTAGTCCCCATCATAGGCGTAGTAGGAGATAGCAAGGGAAGACACCTCCTTGAAGCTAGCATGCATCCTAGGTACCCCCTCAAACACCGCAATAAAAGGGAGTTATTTCTTACAAAAGATATGGCATGGGCTTGGTTCCCCTCATGGACTGAGTGGGGAATAGACTTAATGAAAAGGTTGAATAATTACACTGGAATCATTGATGAAATAATGGAAAAGAATTCTGATGATATTACTAAATTAAATATAGAAACTAGGGCAATTAGAAAACAATTAGAACTACACGAGTTAGCCATAGAAAGCATGAGTGCTGCCTTAACTGGGTTATGTGAAAACACAGAAGATTATGAGTGTTGTACCTGGTTTCATAACACAAGTATTGAAGTACCAGATTATTATGATATAATTGCACAACACCGGAAAGAAGTAAGCAAATTACAAGATGAAGCTAGAAACATTGCTAAGACATGGGATCCTTTTGCAAACCTAAGTTCTGGGATAGGAATTTTGGCATGGATAAAAAGTGCTGCCATAACTATAATTATGATTGTTCTTTTTGTTTTGTTCCTATATGCCTGTTATAAGCTTATAATGTGTATAATTGTTAAGGCATCCCGAACCCCTGATCCTGCTGCTGCGAATAGGATTTATCTGAGTATGTATTATGATAGAATAAAATTTACATAACTGTGAAAGATAGTGAGCCATATAAATAATGTCTCAAAGAGGGGATTGTAAAGAACATAGCACATATCATGAGGGACTCCATTTTAGTTCTAAGACACCATCTTATGTTTTACAGGAAAATTGAGAAAACTCATATTTGAGTTTCAACTGAAACCCACATTATCTTTAAGCTGTTATCTATAGAAAACCTTCTCAAGGTTACCTATACATTTTAGCTAGAATATGGAGTTTGGCCTAGCTCATGTTTGTTCTTGATAAGATAAGTGCTTCCTTCAACACCTGTTAAAGAATATTCTAATAGTAGAAATGATGCAAGATTTTGTTTTATAACACCAGCTAATAGGTAAATATTAACTGAACCTATTTTCATTTCAATGACATGTATAAGGTTAGTAAAACTCCTCCCATCCCTCAAATGACATAAATGCTGTATTTCTGACAAACTCTAAATAGATATCATTAAGTGGCTAAGCAAACCTGTCTCCTGTGTCACTTTATTGATATCTCCAGGCCTGGGGGTCTACGGAGGTCTTCCTGCATTACCTGAACCTACCTGGGTGGTCTTAGAAGCCGAAATTTCCTACACACGCGAGATACGCTTGAGACATATGTTGCAAATAGCAGCGGTGCGATCTGATGCACTGGTCTCAAAAAAGGCCCACACCAAAGAACTTTTTGAATAACGCGCAGAGACTGCAGCGCCCTGCACATGTGGAGCATTGGGGTGTGATGCAGTCAATGTGCTGCCCTTAGGCTGGCCCCTGGAGGGCATCCTGCCTCGTTGGTGATGTGCCGCCTCCTCCTCCTCCTCCTCCTCCTCCTCTCTCCTATCAGGCACCCACGTTGAGTCAGTGACCTCATCATCCCCTCCCTCCTCATCACTGGAGCAAACCTGGCAGTATGCTGCAGCAGGGGGAGCATGACTGCCAGATTGCTGTCCTTCTTGGGCACCCCCTCTGTCCGTGCTCATGTTACTGCCTTCATCGAGCTCAGTATCATCATCAGAGCCTTCCAAACGCTGGGCATCCTCCTGGAGCATGTACCCAACACTGTGGTCAAACAGTTCGAGGGAATCCTCAGGAGGACATGGTGGAGCTAGGGAAGGAGTCACTGATGACATTGAGCTGAGGGAAGAGGCCGCTGCTTTGCCAGACAAAGCACCCTGGGTGAGAGAGGATGAGGAGGATGAGGACGGCTTGGTCATCCACTCGACCAAGTCTTCCGCATGTTGCGGCTCAACGCGGCCAGCTGCCGAAAAAAAGGCCAAGCGTGTCCCATGGCCACGTGCTGATGAGGATGCACCGTTTCCACGACCAGCACTAGACACAGAGCCTGCTTGCCCTCTCTTATTGGCTTGTGACTGTCTGCCTCTCCTTCTTGGCCCTCCAGACATACTAATTGCCTGTAGCTGCACTAAGCTGGGATAGAACACCAGTAATTTTCTTCAGGTAGCTTTATATACTGTAACCAGACAAGCCTGCCTGTCAGTAGGAAGATAACAGGAACGGATCTAGCTGAACACTGTGAGCAGGACGCACTGCACTAAATGTAAATAGTCTAGCTGCCTGACCGTGGTACTAATAGGATCAAATAGAACACCAGTAATTTTCTTCAGGTAGCTTTATATACTGTAACCAGACAAGCCTGCCTGTCAGTAGGAAGATAACAGGAACGGATCTAGCTGAACACTGTGAGCAGGACGCACTGTACTAAATGTAAATAGTCTAGCTGCCTGACCGTGGTACTAATAGGATCAAATAGAACACCTGTAATTTTCTTCAGGTAGCTTTATATACTGTAACCAGACAAGCCTGCCTGTCAGTAGGAAGATAACAGGAACGGATCTAGCTGAACACTGTGAGCAGGACGCACTGTACTAAATGTAAATAGTCTAGCTGCCTGACCGTGGTACTAATAGGATCAAATAGAACACCTGTAATTTTCTTCAGGTAGCTTTATATACTGTAACCAGACAAGCCTGCCTGTCAGTAGGAAGATAACAGGAACGGATCTAGCTGAACACTGTGAGCAGGACGCACTGTACTAAATGTAAATAGTCTAGCTGCCTGACCGTGGTACTAATTAGGATCAAATAGAACACCTGTAATTTTCTTCAGGTAGCTTTATATACTGTAACCAGACAAGCCTGCCTGTCAGTAGGAAGATAACAGGAACGGATCTAGCTGAACACTGTGAGCAGGACGCACTGTACTAAATGTAAATAGTCTAGCTGCCTGACCGTGGTACTAATAGGATCAAATAGAACACCTGTAATTTTCTTCAGGTAGCTTTATATACTGTAACCAGACAAGCCTGCCTGTCAGTAGGAAGATAACAGGAACGGATCTAGCTGAACACTGTGAGCAGGACGCACTGTACTAAATGTAAATAGTCTAGCTGCCTGACCGTGGTACTAATAGGATCAAATAGAACACCTGTAATTTTCTTCAGGTAGCTTTATATACTGTAACCAGACAAGCCTGCCTGTCAGTAGGAAGATAACAGGAACGGATCTAGCTGAACACTGTGAGCAGGACGCACTGTACTAAATGTAAATAGTCTAGCTGCCTGACCGTGGTACTAATAGGATCAAATAGAACCCTTGTAATTTTCTTCAGGTAGCTTTATATACTGTAACCAGACAAGCCTGCCTGTCAGTAGGAAGATAACAGGAACGGATCTAGCTGAACACTGTGAGCAGGACGCACTGTACTAAATGTAAATAGTCTAGCTGCCTGACCGTGGTACTAATAGGATCAAATAGAACACCTGTAATTTTCTTCAGGTAGCTTTATATACTGTAACCAGACAAGCCTGCCTGTCAGTAAGAAGATAACAGGAACGGATCTAGCTGAACACTGTGAGCAGGACGCACTGTACTAAATGTAAATAGTCTAGCTGCCTGACCGTGGTACTAATAGGATCAAATAGAACACCTGTAATTTTCTTCAGGTAGCTTTATATACTGTAACCAGACAAGCCTGCCTGTCAGTAGGAAGATAACAGGAACGGATCTAGCTGAACACTGTGAGCAGGACGCACTGTACTAAATGTAAATAGTCTAGCTGCCTGACCGTGGTACTAATAGGATCAAATAGAACACCTGTAATTTTCTTCAGGTAGCTTTATATACTGTAACCAGACAAGCCTGCCTGTCAGTAGGAAGATAACAGGAACGGATCTAGCTGAACACTGTGAGCAGGACGCACTGCACTAAATGTAAATAGTCTAGAAGATAACAGGAACGGATCTAGCTGAACACTGTGAGCAGGACGCACTGCACTAAATGTAAATAGTCTAGAAGATAACAGGAACGGATCTAGCTGAACACTGTGAGCAGGACGCACTGCACTAAATGTAAATAGTCTAGAAGATAACAGGAACGGATCTAGCTGAACACTGTGAGCAGGACGCACTGCACTAAATGTAAATAGTCTAGAAGATAACAGGAACGGATCTAGCTGAACACTGTGAGCAGGATGCACTGCACTAAATGTAAATAGTCTAGAAGATGACAGGAACGGATCTAGCTGAACACTGTGAGCAGGACGCACTGCACTAAATGTAAATAGTCTAGAAGATAACAGGAACGGATCTAGCTGAACACTGTGAGCAGGACGCACTGCACTAAATGTAAATAGTGTAGAAGATAACAGGAACGGATCTAGCTAAACTGAATACAGTGTATATATATATATGCAACACCTGGGATGCATATATTTACACAATACACTGTAAGTGCAGCTAACTGACTGACTGTTCTGCCTAATCTATCTAACTCAAATCAAATGACACTGTCTCTCTCTCTATCTCTCAGCACACCGGAACACACACTACACAGGGCCGCCGTGCAGGCGGCCTTATATAGTGTGGGGTGTGTACTAAATCCCCTGAGCCATAATTGGCCAAAGCCTCCTTGGCTTTGGCCAATTACGGCTCTCTGTTCAGGCGGCGCTGTGATTGGCCAAGCATGCGGGTCATAGTGCATGCTTGGCCAATCATCAGCCAGCAATGCACTGCGATGCCGCAGTGAATTATGGGCCGTGACGCGCCACACAAATTTGGCGCGAATGGCCCATATCGTTCGCAATTCGGCGAACGACCGAACAGCCGATGTTCGAGTCGAACATGGGTTCGACTCGAACACGAAGCTCATCCCTACTCCTTATCACCCACAAGGAGACCCTCAACCCGAGAGGTTTAATAGAACGCTTCTCAACATGCTGGGGACCTTGACCTCTGGACAGAAACCGCATTGGAGCAAACATATCACTGCGTTGGTGCATGCCTACAATAGTATCAAGAGTGATTTGATTTGATTTGATATGGGATTTGTATTGCGCTGAATGCGCTCCGTTAGGTACTACAGGATATTCACCTTACCGGTTAATGTTTGGGCGAGAGGCCATGCTACCGATAGACTTAGCCTTTGGAACTTCCTTGGATCACACTTCAGAGACCTCTCATCGAGGATATTTAGACAGGTTGAGGAGTAGTTTGAAGATAGCCTATGAGAAGGCCCAAGCCACATCAGACACTAGAGGAAGTAGGAACAAAAGGAACTTTGACTTAAAAGTACGGGTTCAGGACCTACAACCCGGAGACCGAGTTCTACTAAGAAATCTGGGCATCTCAGGCAAGCACAAATAAGCTGATTGCTGGAGGTCACAGCCATATGTGGTATGCAGACAACTACCAGGACTCCCAGTTTATGAGATTAGGCCAGAAGGGAATACTGGACCAGTAAAGACCTGGCATTGGAACCACCTCCTACCTCTCACAGAAGCAGTCAGAAGAAATTTAGACGAAGATCTACCTTCTACGTCTACTGCTGTGCATCGACCAGTAACTAGATCTCAGCCTGAAGCACCAGAAGCTGAAGCGGGAGGAGAGATGGAAATAAGTTGGCTATGGTCATCTGAAACACCAGAAGCTGAAGCGAGTGTTTCACCTCAACCAAGAAGTGGAGATAGTGGGACTCTTAGACCTGACGCCCCAGAATTTGTGCCACTGTCTGGACATTCTGAGGAAAACTTGTCTCCCACTGGGATTGATATACAAGAGTCGGAAGTGGAGGAAAGCAATACTTACCCAAAAGTTGTGACCATACCAAAAACACAGAGAACAAAGAGAGACATTTGACCTCCAAAAAGACTAACATATGATACACTGGGCGAATGTACTGAGGCGACTCAAGTCACTTGCAAGAGAAATGCTGAAGTGCCTGGTCCTTCTACTGTTCGTTCAGAAAGACATAACCCCAACTCACCCCTTAACACACCTGTTTCAGATTCTATAGTGTCCACTGTATGTGCACAGAGCAGCTCCTCATCATATGAGAATTGGTGGGAGGCTCTGTCGGTCTTATGCAACCGATTAGAAGCAAAAATGTGCAATATGGCTAAGATTTTGGACATCTTTGGGGACCAAAGCGTTAAAGCAGGGGGAGTGTGTAGCGCCAGCATTTTTGCTTATTGATGTAGTACAATGTTAACTTATGAACAGTGTTATATTTTAATATGTGGTACCCTCTAGTGGCCAAATTGGTGAATGGACTTTATTTTATTTTTACTCTTTGAAGAATATAAGAGTAAGTGACTTTTATTTACTTTCCACAACTACCTACCTACCCAGCATGCCATGTGATTTACCCAGCAGGACTCAGTACGGAATTGCATGCTGGGTAGGCTATAAAAAGGCTCCGCACGGCCATCTTGAGTCTCTCTTTGGACGCATGGCCTGCCTGTGAGGACCTGTGCGGAGGTGTTCCACAGAACGCGGCCTACACCTACCAGGAGCAGCACGATCAGCGACTTTGCTTTGCACCAGCAGGCTGGAGAGATGCTGGGAAAGAACTGACAAGGATCCAGGCTGACAGTTGGAGTCATCAGAGGGTTCCAGTCTATCTTTTGGAGCGGAGCGGTGTGACGGCACCAGCCGGAGAGAAGCAAGACCCAGTACACCGGAGAGAGCTGAGTCAGAGACAGAAGACAAAGAGAGGACTTCCTATTCCATTGCAAGGCCTTGCATCCTAGTTGTGATTAATAGAGAGCTTACACTCTAGAGCAGGGGGAGCTCCCTAGGGATTGTTCTTGTGCTATGTAGCATTGTCTTCTTGTAGTTACAAGCGCGCACTGGAAATGTGAAGGTGCCCAGAATTAAGGTATTTCCCATTCTGGCATTAGTTCCACTTGGAGACACACTTCCCGAAATCAGTTAATACCATTTTGTGTGTACAACTTCTTGTGTATATTCACTGGGCTGTTGCGCTATGTTGGTGTGACAGTACCAGTACTACTTTCATATTGATTCCAGTAAAGGTTATGTTTCCTGGTTAAGTACAACTTGTGTGGAGTGTTGTTCCTGTTCCAACAGGTGGAACATCAGATACCCAGGTAATAACAAAGGTATACTGTTATTATACTGTACATTGTGAGGTTATCCTTATCATTAGCTCCACACTAACACTGAACCACAGTTATGTCAAGGAGCTGAGTCAAGTCATTGGGGGTGGTAAGGCAGAGTACAGGCCCAAATCAAAAATATCAGCAACTCCTTCGGGGGTCAGTGCTTCAAATGTATAAATATCTAAATGGAGATTATAAAGAAAAAACTATTCAGTCTCAGGTCACTTAAGAAGACATGTGGCCCCTCAATGAAGTTGGGCAAGAAGCGGTTTAACCTTAAAGCGGGGTTCCACCCAAAAGTGGAACTTCCGCTCATCGGATTCCTCCCCCCCTCCGGTGCCACAGTTGGCACCTTTCAGGAGGGTGCAGATACCTGTATAATACAGGTATCTGCACCCACTTCCGGGAATAGACTCCCGCGGGAGTCACACCCCCTCCTGCACTCCCCCGCTGTCTCCTGGGAAACACACAGGTCCCAGGAGATAGCGGGGACCATTGAGAACGCGCAGTGCGACTCGCGCATGCGCAGTAGGGAACCGGGAAGTGAAGCCGCAATGCTTCACTTCCTGATTCCCTCACTGAGAATGGCGGCGGCAGCACCCAAGGACCGAGGGACAGTTCAGTCTTGGGTGCCGACATCGCTGGACCTTGGGACAGGTGAGTGTCCTTATTGTAAAAGTCAGCAGCTGCAGTATTTGCAGCTGCTTAATTTAAAAAAAAAAATTTGCGGGACTCCCGCTTTAAACTATGTAGGGGTTCTTTACTGTTAGAGAGGTAAAGCAGGGTGTGTCGATAATTTAAAAAAAAAACTCTTAGATAAAATAAGTATCTTACCGAATGCAGTATACAGGGATTTGGGAAATGGTAGGGACATAAATACTGTACATAAGAAAGAGAGAAAAATATTGTTGCGCTACTAAAAAGATTTTCTCTTAAAAGTGTAAATCGACATATGCCCCTGTAGATGGACAATCGTCCGAAAGATGTCGGGTTGCTGACTGCTGTTACTCTGTTACCACGCTAATTTCCAATCCTAGTTTTATTCAACTTGTGATCACTTGTTCAACTTTTTTATTTGATGCTTGTGAAACGTCTGCTGTATCGCTGATTTCGAATAAACCTGCTTTTATCGGTTCATGCAGCATGTGGAGATTCCCTTTTTTTCCCTATGTGGATGACATTGTGACGTGGTGAGAACTGCATCCTTTCGGTCACCAGCATATTGGGAGAGGTGAATCCATCCATCCATCCATCCGATGACCTACAGTCTACCTCGTCTCTGAAGTCACTGTGTATGCAATTTCCGGTACTGTCCATTGGCACGCCTCACCGAGTTTCCAGTGAACACCCATAGGATCATCTGGATCCACAAGCCCTTATGACACCCCGCCGTACGGTGAGAGTGTCCATCCCTTCTGGTAAGCGCATCCACCTTACTATTTCTATATGAAATCTGTATGCAGGAAGATTGCCCACCAGATGTAACAATCACTACGGGATCTCATCAGTGCCACAGTTTGCATAGCGTTATCGCTAGAGTTTTTTATGTATGGACTTTATTCCTTTATATACTACTATACACTGCTGTGATGTAGGGTGATATATATTATTCTAGTTAGATGATTCATGTGTGTAGACACTGCACTTATAATTTGTTGTTTATTTTCACTCATATTTTTTCGAATCACCATCACATTTTTTCGGATGGACATCCTTATTACCTATGAAAGGTGATATGTTTGATTATATGTTTGTATAATCACTGAAAACGCATGTTTGATTATACGTTTGTTTAACCACAGAAAAACGCATGGTTAATGACACTTAGCGCTGCATTTATTTATTTATCATAAATACTGTACATGCACATCCATACACCCACACTGGGTACACTGGGTGGACTGATGTCCTTATAAAACCTTTCCAACTGTGTAAGTCTCAGAGTGTCTGTTGGTGCTAGGCATGAGGAGGTAAAATGTTTGGAAACCAAAATGTGAAAAAACACTTGAATTTCTAGTGGTTTCTAATAGGGTTGCACTGATATTAGTATTGGTATCGGTGCCGATACCGAGTATTTGCACAAGTATTTGTACTCATGCAAATGCACCGATACCTGAAACAGATACTTTCAGGCTCGGTTCTTTGAGCTGTCAGCGGGTCTCCCCTGTTGACAGCTGAAGTGTTAAAGAAGCCCCTTAATTGGAGCTGTCAAAAAAAAAAAAGCAGCCGGCAATGTTTATTAAGAACATTGCTCAGCCGCTGAAACACTAAAATAAAAAAGAAACATTGTTTCTTTTTTAATCTGTTTCTTCATCTGCAGATCAAAGGGATGAACAAATGTTCCTCTGTTTAACCCCTTATAAACCCTTAATTTACTCTAATCAGCCTTAATTAACTCCCTATTCTCCTCCATTTAATTATTTTCCTGTCTTTTTTTTTTTTTGTTCACGTCTATTTTATAAACGATAAACAATTAAAAGTTTTTTTTGTTTGTTTTGTTAGTGAATAGTTATACACATATATACACTACCGTTCAAAAGTTTGGGGTCACATTGAAATGTCCTTATTTTTGAAGGAAAAGCACTGTACTTTTAAATGAAGCTAACTTTAAACTAGTCCTAACTTTAAACAAATATACTCTATACATTGCTAATGTGGTAAATGACTATTCTAACTGCAAATGTCTAGTTTTTGGTGCAATATCTACATAGGTGTATAGAGGCCCATTTCCAGCAACTATCACTCCAGTGTTCTAATGGTACAATGTGTTTGCTCATTGGCTCAGAAGGCTAATTGATGATTAGCAAACCCTTGTGCAATCATGTTCACACATCTAAAAACAGTCTAGCTCCTTCCAGAAGCTACAAAACTGACCTTCCTGTGAGCAGATTGAGTTTCTGGAGCATCACATTTGTGGGGTCAATTAAACGCTCAAAATGGCCAGAAAAAGAGAACTTTCATCTGAAACTCGACAGTCTATTCTTGTTCTTAGAAATGAAGGCTATTCCATGCGAGAAATTGCAAAGAAATTGAAGATTTCCTACAACGGTGTGTACTACTCCCTTCAGAGGACAGCACAAACAGGCTCTAACCAGAGTAGAAAAAGAAGTGGGAGGCCGCGTTGCACAACTAAGCAAGAAGATAAGCACATTAGAGTCTCTAGTTTGAGAAACAGACGCCTCACAGGTCCCCAACTGGCATCTTCATTAAATAGTACCCGCAAAACACCAGTGTCAACATCTACAGTGAAGAGGCGGCTGCGGGATTTTGGGCTTCAGGGCAGAGTGGCAAAGAAAAAGCCATATCTGAGACTGGCCAATAAAAGAAAAAGATTAAGATGGGCAAAAGAACACAGACATTGGACAGAGGAAGATTGGAAAAAAGTGTTGTGGACGGATGAATCCAAGTTTGAGGGGTTTGGATCACAAAGAAGAACGTTTGTGAGACGCAGAACAAATGAAAAGATGCTGGAAGAATGCCTGACGCCATCTGTTAAGCATGGTGGAGGTAATGTGATGGTCTGGGGTTGCTTTGGTGCTGGTAAGGTGGGAGCTTTGTACAGGGTAAAAGGGATTCTGAATAAGGAAGGCTATCACTCCATTTTGCAACGCCATACCATACCCAGTGGACAGCGCTTGATTGGAGCCAATTTCATCCTACAACAGGACAATGACCCTAAACACACCTCCAAATTGTGCAAGAACTATTTACAGCAGAAGCAGGCAGCTGGTATTCTATCGGTAATGGAGTGGCCAGCACAGTCACCAGATCTGAACCCCATTGAGCTGTTGTGGGAGCAGCTTGACCGTATGGTACGCCAGAAGTGCCCATCCAACCAATCCAACTTGTGGGAGCTGCTTCTAGAAGCGTGGGGTGCAATTTCTCCAGCTTACCTCAATAAATTAACAGCTAGAATGCCAAAGGTGTGCAATGCTGTAATTGCTGCAAAAGGAGGATTCTTTGATGAAAGCAAAGTTTGATGTAAAAACAATGTTATTTCAAATACAAATCATTATTTCTAACCTTGTCAATGTCTTGACTCTATTTTCTATTCATTTCACAACGTATGGTGGTGAATAAGTGTGACTTTTCATGGAAAACACAAAATTGTTTGGGTGACCCCAAACTTTTGAACGGTAGTGTATATTAACATATATTTACACATTTCACATTGAAAGAGTGCAAAATTTTAAAAAATTCTATTTATTTCATTTGTAAATAACTTTTCAATGATTTGTACCATTGCTGACAGCTGAAGTGAAAACAAAACAGTTGCGGTAGGTATCGGTAATTGGTATCAGCGAGTACTAAAAAAAAAAGAATTGGTACACATACTTGTAAAAAAAATGGTATCGGTGCATCCCTAGTTTCTAACCAGGTCTCTAGGGGCGAAACCCCCTGTCTCAGTGGCACAGCCCACAATCCAATCTTCTGTTAGGAGTTAATACCATAGACGAATATCAGCATTTGGCTGCAGACACAGCCTCACTAAAAAGGTGAAAGTTTGGGGGCTATGGTTGGATATGTCTTGCCCTGTCCCTATGAAAATAATTAGAGATTGGATTGTTTTAAGTTGAGACCGTTCACACTTTCTATAAGGGGGAAACTGTTAAATATAGATGAGGTAGTAAACCACAGTAGATGAGAACACAATAAATATTAATGTAGTTTATACCCACCTCAATACTGGGCACTTTCACCCCCTTCCTACAGACCAATTTTCAACTTTCAGTGCTCTCACATTTTGAATGACAATTACTCAGTCATGCTACACTGTACCCAAATTACATTTTTATCATTTTGTTCACACAAATAGAACTTTCTTTTGGTGGTATTTATTCACCACTTCATTTTTTATTTTTTGTGATATAAGCAAAAAAAGAGCGAATATTTTGAAAAAAAACGAAATTTTCTACTTTCTGTTTTAAAAGAAACCAAAAAAAAATTAATTTTGTTGAAAATTTAGGCCAAAATGTATTTCTGCTACATGTCTTTGGTAAAAAAAATCCTGATAAGTGTATGATCATTGGTTTGTGTGAAAGTTATAGAGTCTACAAGCTATGCTACGCATTATTGAAAATGTATCAGTCCTAATGCACTGATGGCCTATCTCATTTCTTGAGGCCCTAAAATGTCAGGACAGTACAAATACCCCCCAAATGACCCCTTTTTGGAAAGAAGATAGTCTGAGGTATTTAGTAAGAGGCATTGTGAATTTTTTGAAGTTGCAATTTTTTCCCCACAATGATTTGGAAAATTGAGAAATATATATATATATATATATATTTTTCTTCATTAAATTGTCATATTTACAAGTCATTTCTCACACACGGTGCAGGCATAATTGCAATTACACCCCAAAATACATTCTGCTATTCATCCAGAGTATGGCAATACCCCATGTGTGAGACTTTTCCACAGCCTGGCCCAACATCCATGTAGCACCATCAGGCATTCTAAAGGCATAAATTACACATTTCATTTCCTGAGTACCTATCACATTTTGGAAGGCCCTGGAGCACCAGGACAATGGAATTACCCACAAAATTACCACATTTTGGAAAGAAAACACCCCAACATATATTCTATGAAGCATAATGAGTCTTTTGAACACGTCATTTCTTTCCAAAAGTTTTTGGAAAATGTGGAAAGAAAATTAAAATTTATTTTTTTCTCACAAAGTTGTCAATTTAGAAGATCTTTCTAACACATAGCATGTACATAGCCAAAATGATACCCTAAAATACATTCTGCTACTTGTCCTGAGTATGGCGATACCCCGTGTGTGAGACTTTTACACTACCTGGCCACATACATAGGCCCAACTTGCAAGTAGCACCTTCAGGCTTCTAACACATAGCATGTACACACCAAGAATTACACCCCAAAATACATTCTGCTGAGCAAAGGGTAAAAAAAGGCTCACCTATGGTTTTAGCAGGCAGGAATACCGTTCCAGAGCAGTCAAAGCGTTTGTCCAGACAGCCAAAGGAAATGTCCAGGAATTGTCCAGGCAGCAGACATATATGGAAAATATGAACATGGTTCAGTACAGTCCAAGGTTTAGCAGGCAGTTCAGGTAACAGGCAGAGGCATGGCCAGTTCAGGTGGCGAGCAGAGGCATGGCCAGTTCAGGTGGCAGGCAAAGGCATGGCCAGTTCAGGTGGCAGGCAAAGGCATGGCCAGTTCAGGTGGCAGGCAAAGGCATGGCCAGTTCAGGTGGCAGGCAGAGGCATGACCAATTCAAGTGGCAGCAGGCAGCACTATAACATTGGGCCTTGATCAGGTAAGACCTGAGGACAGGGGTAGAGGCTTCTTCCCACCCAAATCTCTACGAAGCCTCCAAGTCTCCAGACCCTAATCCGAGAAAACTAAAAACCTGGAGAAAAATGTTTTCTCCACTCGGAAAACCTTTTCTGGAGCCCCTCACATATGTGAGACCCCTGTGCTGTACAGTGGCAGGGCAAATGATCAGTTCAGGAGGCAGGCAAAAAGCATGGTCATTTAACAGGCCGAGGTCAATTCACGTTGAAGGCAGAAACATGTTTGGCAGAGGCATAGTCGTTAACAGTCCAGGTCATTCACAGAAATGGCAGATAGTGGAAACTGGAAAAAAATCATCTTCACTTTACTAATAGTGTAGTGAAGTATGATAGATCTGATAGCACTCTCCAATACAGAGGCCTGGCCTCGCCAAAACACTCCGGCCAGCGCTTGCAGCCATCAGCTGCGAGTGCGGATCGGGAGCCAAAAGGCCAGCTTCTGCCTGGACCGGGTGTTGGTAGGTTTCTCTTGAACTGGCCCACAGCTTATAAATCTTCTTTTTACATTAAAATACTGCTACTATATAATTTTTTGGCTAAGCTGTATACCACGGTCACGTAATAAACTGCAGGGTTTGCCCAAGTGCTGAGTGTTCTGTAGCCTGTGTCCTCATGTTGTTATGGGAGGCGGATCATTCATGAATCAAGATGTGACATCCCACCCACTGTGTTCTTTTTTAGTTACTGGGCATGGAGGAGGGGGGAGGGACTAGGCTGTCATTTAGGATCTGTATACACGCCCAAATGTGTGATGTCAATATCGTGACCTGAAAAGCTCAGCTCAACAAGGAACTGTTCTCTCCAGTAATATAGACCAAACTGAGCATGTGCAGCTTTACTACCCTCACTGTGTCTCATCTGGCCTTGCCAAGAAAGACCCTGCAGGAGGGGGAGGATCTGTGCATGGAGGATCAAAGAGCCTTTTTACACAATGTAGAGGATTAATCCCTTAAGTTCCACAGTGAGTATAACAAGCTGTCATAAAAGACGTCCTGTTAGCTCAGCCGTCGGCGGAAGATCGGTTAACAGAACTACTGTCAATAGAGCCAGAGGATGCGTGCGGAGGCGCGTTGGCGCGAACGGACGCATGCGGGTGTGCGCTAATATGAGCGGGTGTACGCGGGTACACGATGATACGAACGGGCACGTATGATCGGTACTCGGGCGTGCACGTGTGCACGCGGATGCGTTCCCTGTGACCCTAAGCTATCTAGTATACCTGCTTACCTGATTCCTGTTACCCGGCTTGTTCCTGACTTCTCCTGTTTGCTGCCAGTCCCCGACCTCGGCTTGTCTGAC
Source organism: Lithobates septentrionalis (assembly GCA_037952835.1). Lineage (NCBI taxonomy): Eukaryota > Metazoa > Chordata > Amphibia > Anura > Ranidae > Lithobates > Lithobates septentrionalis. Next base: position 1,253,771 of record JBBDGP010001454.1, on the reverse strand, counting down.
AATTCTCCTGCCTCATCCTACAGTTGTTACCTGCCTGTCTGTTGCCAATCCGGTCCGTGCCCTGACTACTGTCCTGATTCCGTTTGGTACCTGCTCTGCTTGCCTGTGTTTGACCCGGCCTGTCCGACTTCGCTAGTGCTTCCAGTGGTACTACAGAACACCTCCCTGCTGCCTGTTTGTTCCTGGGTTCCTGCTAGCTACAGTGCTTCTCTATTCAGTCAACAGTTCCAGTGTTCCTGCCAGAGATTCGGTTCATCTACCAGTTGTTCCAGTGCTCCAGTTGTACTACAGAACACCTCCCTGCTGCCTGTTGTTCCTGAGTTCCTGCCAGCTACAGTCCTTCTCTGCTCTATCGGTGGATCCAGTGTTCCTGTCAGTCCTCCTTCTGCTGCACCAGAGGTCCGGATCAGCTCTACACCTGCCATTTGCCAAGCACTTGTGGCCCCCTGCGCTCTTGAGTCCCTGTCTTCTCTATCAGGGGCTCTCGAACCAGAGGCACACGAGAGGCTACTCCTTGCATTCTGGGCTCCACCACTAGGTATGTGACAGTACCGGACAGCCATGTCTGAGCCCACGCAGGGAACCTCTCCCCTGGATGAACTCTGCTGCCATCTTGCTGGACTTACCCAGGCAGTAAAGAGCTTACAAGAAGGCTACACCCAGCTGGAAGGCCAAGTTCAGACTCTAGCAGCTTCCACACCCCCAGTATCCGGGACTTCTGCTTCACCATCAGTGGTTATGTTGCCGCCTGAACCCAGGGTCCCCACGCCTGAAAGATTTTCGGGTAACCGGAGCAAATTCAGGTCCTTCCGCAACTCGTGTGAACTCTTTTTTGCCCTTCAACAAAGGACTTTCTCCCTGGAGGCCACCAAGATGGGGTTCGTGATCTCGCTGCTGACCGGCGAGCCCCAGTCCTGGGCCCATCGCTTATTAGAAAAGAAAGATACCTCACTTGATACCCTGGATACCTTCTTTCAGGCCATGTCATCATTATATGAAGACCCACAGCTGACCGCAACAGCAGAGGCAGCCTTGAACACCCTACAGCAGGGCCGCAGACCTGTTGAGGACTATGTGTCGGAATTCAGACGCTGGAGTTCCGACACAAATTGAAACAATGCCGCCCTACGGTATCAGTTCCGTATGGGCCTTTCAGAATCCTTGAAGGATGAACTAGCCCGAGTGGATATTCCTGAGACTTTAGAGGACCTCATAGACCTTTCCATCCAAATAGACAGACGCCTGAGAGAACGACGTATGGAGCGATCTTCTGGTCCTGCTTGTCCTGTCTGGATGCTGCCCCGGGTGCCTCGTTCTTCCCACTGCGCTCCTCCAGCTTCTACTACCATGACCTCAGATACACCGGAACCAATGCAGCTGGGACTCTTACGGCCATCCCTCAGTCCTGAAGAGCGTCAACGCTGCCGGGCTGGTAACCTGTGCCTATACTGCGGGGAACCCAGACACTTTGTATGAACATGCCCGGCCAAGCTTCATAAGTGCCTCTCTGTCTCTCCTGCTCTTACCCCAGCTGCACTGAATAATGTGTCTCACCTGGCTGTTCCGCTTCTTTTACAGCTCCCAGGAGGGAATATACCAACCAGCGCTATCATTGATTCTAGGGCCTGCAGTGGCTTTATAGACTTGTCCTTCGCTTCCAGACATCACATTCCCATCCAGCCCAGGGCGAAAGGACTTTCTGGCCGATGGTTCTACCCTCCGATCAGGACCAGTAACCCAGGAAACAGTACCCATGCTCACCACCATTGCTGGCACTCATCAAGAGCTACTTTGTCTGGATGTCATCGAATCTCCTCTATTCCCCATCATATTAGGCATGCCATGGCTCACGGCCCATAACCCGCAAGTTGACTGGGCCTCAGGGAAAATTGAGTTTCCTTCCTCTTATTGCCACCAACACTGTCTACCAGAAGTTACTCAAGCTCCCTCTCCCCTGTTGTGCATGGAAACTGATGCCGAGACCCGTCAAGTTGTACCCGAAGTCTACCATAGCTTTCTGGACGTTTTCAGTCAAAAAGGGGCCGAGATCCTTCCTCCCCACCGGCCATATGACTGTCCGATTGAGCTCCTCCCAGGGGCAGAGATTCCCTTTGGGAGAATATTCCCTTTGTCAGAGTTAGAACTAGGAGTATTAAAAACCTACATTGATGACAATCTAAAGAAAGGCTTCATCCGACCTTCCACGTCCCCGGCAGGAGCAGGAATCTTTTTTGTGGAAAGGAAAGACCATTCCTTGTGCCCTTGTGTGGATTATCGGGCACTCAATAAAATCACGATCAAGAACCGTTATCCCTTACCATTAGTGCCAGAACTTTTTTAGAGGCTGGGGTCTGCAGTAGTGTTTTCTAAGTTAGATCTTCGTGGTGCCTACAACCTTGTCCGCATTCGCAAGGGAGACGAATGGAAGACTGCTTTCCGTACCCGGTTTGGGCACGTCGAATATTTAGTCATGCCCTTCGGACTTTGTAATGACCCTGCTACATTTCAGCATTTTGTGAATAACATTTTCAGAGACTACCTTGACCTGTTCGTTGTTATTTATCTAGATGACATTCTAATCTTTTCTTCTTCCCTAGTTGAACACCGTGAACATGTCAGAAACGTTTTGACCCGACTTCGCCTGCACGGCCTTTACACCAAGCCTGAGAAATGTGTCTTCGAACAAGAGAGTATTCAGTTCCTTGGTCTTATTATTTCTGTGGAAGGCATCAAAATGGACCCTCAGAAGGTCTCCGCCATTCTGGACTGGCCCGCTCCTACTGACAAAAAGGGGATTCAACATTTCGTAGGATTTGCGAATTTTTATAGAAAATTCATGAAGGGATTCTCCGCCATCATTTCTCCCATTACAAGATTAACCCAACAGGGCCTCAAATTCCACTGGTCTACGGAAGCTCAGATGGCCTTTACTACACTGAAGGATCTGTTTGTCTCAGCCTCAGTTTTAAAACATCCTGATTCCACATTGCCTTACATCCTGGAGGTGGACGCCTCGGAGATAACGGTCGGTGCAATACTCTCCCAAAGACAGGGGCCTAGGGCTCTTCTGCACCCAGTCGCTTATTTTTCCCGTAAATTATCGGAAGCAGAAAGGAACTATGACGTGGGTGACCGAGAATTGTTAGCGATCAAAGCTGCGCTGGAGGAATGGCGATACCTGTTAGAGGGAGCAGCCCACCCGATTCTTGTTTATACAGATCACAAGAATCTGGAATATTTAAAGACTGCCAAGAGGTTGAAACCACGACAGGCCAGATGGGCACTGTTCTTTACTAGATTTTCTTTCCATATCACCTACCGTCCCGGGTCAAAAAATATCAAGCCTGACGCTCTGTCACGGATGTACAGTGATTCAGAAGCACCATCTCCGCCAGATACCATCTTGTCCTCAGGGAACTTTCTGTTACTCCAAAGGGATCTACTGTCACAGATCAAGCAAGCCTCCAGGAACATTTTCACTCCACCTGATACAGCCCTACAGGCCAGAGATGATCTTCTGTGGTTTAGGGATAGGATCTTCGTACCTCAGGAGATGCGAACAGCAGCTCTTAGTTCTTGCCATGATCATATGTTAGCCGGCCATTTCAGAGTACATAAAACATCTGAACTTCTTTAGCGCACGTTCTGGTGGCCATCATTAAGAAAGGACTGTAAGGACTATGTGGAAGCATGTGCCACCTGTATTCAAAATAAGGGCAGCAAGTCTAAAGCCTGGGGCCTGTTAAAACCACTATCTGTCCCGGAGAAGCCATGGAGGATGATCTCCATGGATTTTATTGTCGAGCTGCCACCTTCTGAAAGCTACACTACGATCTTCGTAATAGTGAATAGATTATCCAAGATGGCACATTTCCTACCAATGAGGGGTACCCCTACTGCTGCTGAAACTGCCAGGACATTTATTAAGGAGGTGGTGAGGCTTCATGGCATCCCTGCCAATATTACTTCTGATCGGGGGGTACAATTCATCTCCAGGTTTTGGAGAGCTCTTTGTGAATCTCTGAAAATTGATCTTGCGTTCTCTTTTGCCTATCACCCCCAAACAAATGGCCAGACGGAGAGAACGAATCAGACGCTGGAGCAGTATCTGCGCTGCTTTTCCTCGTTCTCCCAGGATGATTGGGCTCCGCTTCTTCCCCTTGCTGAATTTGCATACAACAACTCTGTTCATTCCGCTATAAAGCAAACACCATTTTTTCAAATTATGGGTTCCATCCTCTGTTCTTGTCCACTAACATCCCGGAGTGTCCAGTACCAGCTGTTCAAGAAAACCTAAACTTCTTCAAATCAAATAATAAGCTTCTGCAAGAGACTATGGCAAGGACCCAGAACTACAACAAAGAGGTGTTTGACAAGAAGAGAAGGGGGGAGCTTGATCTTAAACCTGGAGATTTGGTTTGGCTACCCACTTTGAATCTAAGATTGGCTTGTCCTTCCAAAAAATTGGGTCCCAAGTTCGTGGGTCCTTTTCCAGTGATAAGAAAAATTAATAATGTGGCCTACGAACTAAAGTTACCAGAATCATTCCGGATTAACCCGGTCTTTCATGTTGCCCTACTCAAACCTGCAGTTCCTGATCCTTTTGTCAACCGGAGGGTCAATCCCCCTGAACCCGTGATCATTGACGGAGAAACCGAATATGAGGTTGAGTCCATTCTGGATTGTAGGAAGAGACGTAACCAAGTCCAGTTTTTGGTAAAATGGAAGGGGTACGGGCCTGAGGAAAACTCCTGGGAGCCAAAAATCCATGCGAGGACTTTGATTCTTGCCTTTAAAAGATCTCATCCAAGTAAGATGGCACAGTTGGGCATCCGGAGGCTGCCCCTTTGGGGGGGCAATGTCATGAAAGACGTCCTGTTAGCTCAGCCGTCGGCGGAAGATCGGTTAACAGAACTACTGTCAATAGAGCCAGAGGACGCGTGCGGAGGCGCGTTGGCGCGAACGGACGCATGCGGGTGCGTGCTAATACGAGCGGGTGTACGCAGGTACACGATGATACGAACGGGCACGTACGATCGGTACTCGGGCGTGCACGTGTGCACGCGGATGCGCGCAGACGTGCAGTGTGACAGCTTTTGGCGCCATTAGGCCTATTTAAAGGAGCCTGTCAGCATGCTTCCTTGCTGTCCGGTCTACAGCGTTCCCTGTGACCCTAAGCTATCTAGTATACCTGCTTACCTGATTCCTGTTACCCAGCTTGTTCCTGACTTCTCCTGTTTGCTGCCAGTCCCCGACCTCGGCTTGTCTGACGATTCTCCTGCCTCATCCTACGGTTGTTACCTGCCTGTCTGTTGCCGATCCGGTCCGTGCCCTGACTACTCTCCTGATTCCGTTTGGTACCTGTGCAGCGGTTATTAGGGTCCTCAAGAAATGAAAAAGGGAGTCAGTAGATCAGGACCAATCACTTTTCATATACCATTGTTGGTAGACTTTCACACAAACTAAATAATATACACTGATTTGGGTTATTTTTGCCAAAGAAATGCAGCAGAATACATTTCGGCCTAAATTTATGAAATAAATGATTATTTGTTTCAAAAATTTTATAACTAAAATAAAACTTTTTTTTTTCAAAATCATTAAGTTTAGGTGGGGTTGCTCCTCACAAATTTACTTGCCAGGAGCAGTTGTCTTGGATGATTGTTAGAGATCTATTGACTTCTCCCTAAGTTTTGCCTTTTTGCACTTTTCTCTTCTACCCAAGGTCAAGTTATGGGTATATGGGGTATCTCAGCCAATGGGCAGGGGTTTTCTTTGAGTCCCTTGGCCTGCTGGGAGAGCCTATATATTCGGGTGGAGTCAGGTGATCTGTGTTCTGTGGCACCCGGATGGCTGTCTGGGTGGATGTGTGTCGTATTGCCCCGGGCTGCTAGGCCGGAGATTGGGCCTATCCCGGGGGCATCTGGCTGCTAGGCTGCCTGAGGGCCTATCCAGAAGCAAGAGAGCAGCGGCTTGCAGTTCAACCAGATTTGACGATTCTACCGGTCGGAGAACCTGTCATGGTCGGAGGTAGAGGGGAAGCTGTCGTCACTTCCCCTCTACCAGGGACCATCTGCCTTATTACCAGGGACCACAGTGAGTAACTGAAGCAAGTACCGAAGCAGTATTCTCACCGAATGGGCATGGTGGAGAATCGGGAAACTTCAGACAGTGATCAAGTCAGGGACCCAGCCAGCGGAGGTGACGCTTGCAGAGCAGCCTTGTGTGTCAAGCCAGGGACTGAGCAGGCCAGTGGGGTGAATCTTGAGAAGTATCTGGAGTGCCAAGCTAGAGACCCAGCAGAGAGGCGAGCATGACGCTTGAGGAAGATACCACCATGAAGATTGAAGGAGCTCAAGGGATTCAGTGGCAGTGAATCAGTGGGTCTAGTGAGAGACCGGGAGCTCAGTGTGCATAAGAACTACCAGAAGAAGTTGTAGTGAAGGAACTGTTATGCCGCGTACACACGGTCGTACTTTTCGTCTACAAAAGTCCAACGGACGCTGACGGACTAAAGCTGGCTGGTAATCCGATCGTGTGTGGGCTTCTCCGGACTTTCAACTGACTTTTTTAGCCTCAAATCCGACGTACTTTAGATTTGAAACATGCTTCAAAACTTTACTTCGTAACTACGACGGACCCCGAAATCCGCTCGTCTGTGTGCTAGTCCGACGGACAAAAAGCCACGCTAGGGCACCTATTGGCTACTGGCTATGAACTTCCTTATTTTAGTCCGGTGTACGTCATCACGTACGAATCCGACCGACTTTTGTGTGGTCGTGTGTAGGCAAGTCCGTTCATTAGAAAGTAGGCCGCAAGTCCGCCGCAAGTCCACCGAAAGTCTGCCGGAAGTCTGTCGGACAGGCTGTCTGACTTTTGTAGACGAAAAGTACGACCGTGTGTACGCGGCATAAGGCTTTGTGTTAGGAACTGTTAAAGACTGTTGCCTTAGGAAACAGCATCTCTGCATGCGCAGATGTGGCATCTTGCTGGAGGCCTTTCCCTGCACAGCTTTCTTCCTATTGAAGTCTCAGAGTCTGTCAATTGAACTTGCAACTACGTAAGGGTGTCCTGGCCCTGACCCTCTTTCCCCCATAAAAGTTTGTAAGAGAAATAAGCATCTCTTTTGCATTCAAGAAGTGTCTGGCGCCCAATAACTTCCACCTTGCACCCACTATGCCTCACAACCCACCATATACAGAAGGATGTTGGCTATCTCTGGCCCTGGATGTCCTCATTAGACTGAAGGAGGGCGGATACCTTGCTACATAACAAAAAAACCCAGTGGTGATTAAATACAACCAAAAGAAAGCTCTATCTGTATCAAAAATTATACAAATTTAATTGGGTACAATGTTGCATGTCTGAGTAATTGTCATTCAAAGTGTGACCGTTCGGAAAACTTAAAATTGGCCTGGACTGGAAGGGAGGAAATGTTACTGTTATAAGAACCATATCTTATAATGGTTTTATAAAGATTTTGTTAAAGGGCACTCTGTATCGAAATGCGCTCTTTAAAGTGGTTGTAAACCCTTAGTACCCAGCGAAGTGACTTGCCTCAGGAGATACACAGAGACAAAACAAATCCTCCTACATAAGTTGTACCAGTTTATCTGTTGTCTTCTCTTATCTACATCTGTTCAGAGTCCAGAATTTATAAAGCTTGTCTGAGATGTCAGAAAAAAAAGGAGATGCAGAGCTGAAATTACACTATGCAGAGCTCAGTGAGGAGAGCTCTGACAGCTGATTGGAGGGAATGGACACACCCCTCCACACAATGCACACAGAAACAGACCTGAGGCTGTCAATCTGCTGGAGCTTATTTCCCTGTCATTTTTTTCCCTTGGTCTCAGAAAAACTTGTCAAAACTGATTCATGCTGATAGCAGAGGAACAAAGCAGCAGACAGAAATTACATTTAATAGAGATAAGTACAATCTATAGAAGGATGGGCTCCTTTCACAAAGTGATGTCTTACTGCATCCGAGTATGCTGTAAGATACCGCATAGCGATTTTTTAAAAGTTTTTTAGCATTCACAAAAAAATGCTACTAAAATAACTAAAATACTGCATGTGTTATTTTATGAAGTCATGCGGTATTTTAGTAGTGAACACATGTGGTAATCTAATGCCTGGCAGTAGGCGGTGTATTCATTAACATTAAAAAAAAGCCATTGTTAAAGAGTGGGCGGCCCCGCTGACAGCTGAAAGTAAAAAAAACATTTGCCGGCAATTGTGAAAATGTGAAAAAAACAGCATGGGGTCCCCCCAAATCCATACTAGATACTAGAACCTTTGTGAAAATTTTCTAAAAAAAGGGTGTGGGTCCCCCCCCAAAATCCATACCAAACCCGTATCCAAGCATACAGCCTGGAAGGTCAAGAAAGGGAGGGGACGAGCAAGCAACCCCCTGAACCATACTAGGCCACATGCCCTCAAGATGGGGGTGCTCCCCCAAAGCACCTTGTTCCCATGTTGATGGGGGACAAGGGCCTCTTTCCCACAACCCTGGGTGTTGGTTTGGGGGACAAGGGCGGGGGCATATAGGAATCTGGAAGCCCCCTTTAACAAGAAGGCCCCCAGAACCCTCCCCCTATGTGAATGAGTATGGGGTACATAGTACCCCTACTCATTTACCAAAAAAGTGTATAAGTAAATAAAAACACAACACATTATTTAAAAGATACAAATAAAAAATAAATGTCCCCCGGTGTAGATCCATTGTCAATCACGACGCCTGACCCTTTGTGATGCTATTGACCCAGCATGCCCCTGGCCGACAACTTTTTTTTTTGTAAAAAAAAACCTGACCTGAAGGGCCTGGTATGGATTTGGGGGAGGACTCCACAATGTTTTTTTATTGATTTTTTTTTTAAATTGCCTGCAATTGTTTTTTTTTTACTTTCAGCTGTCAGCGTGGAACTGGCGGCAGCTGCCCGCTTACTGGTTGTTAACCAGTTGCCGACCGCCGCACGACGATGTACGTCGGCACAATGGCACGAGCAGGCATAAGGACTTACCTGTACATCCCTGCCTGCCCGCGGGCGGGCGGTCCGATCGGACCCCCCCCGGTGCCTGCAGCAGTCAGATTCAGGTCAGGGGCGATCAGAGACGAGGGGGAGGCCACTCACTCGTGGCCACCCCCATGCGATTGCTCCTGGCGAATGACAAGCTTCCTCGGCTTCTGTAATGCAAACAAAAGCAGAGGAAGTGATGTCATCTCTCCTCGAGACGGTGTTTTTGTTCCGGAGCCGAGGAGAGAAGACATCAATGTGAGTTTGCACAACACTACACTTGCAGTAGAACACGCAGGCACACTTTTCACCCCCCAGTCACCCCCCGATCACCCCCCTGTACCCCCTGTCACAGTGAGTTTTTTGCATTGTGTCAGCTTGTGACAGTTATAAGTGTTAGGGCAGTTAGGATTAGCCCCCTTTAGGTCTAGGGTACCCCCCTAACCCCCCCTAATAAAGGTTAACCCCTTTATCACCCCCCATCGCCAGTGTCACTAAGTGATCGTTTTTCTGATCGCTGTATTAGTGTCACTGGTGACGCCAGTTAGGGAGGTAAGTATATAGGTTCGCCGTCAGTGTTTTATAGTGCCAGGGACCCCCATATACTACCTAATAAAGGTTTTAACCCCCTGACTGCCCCCTAGTTAACTCTTTCACCAGCAATCACCGTATAAGTGTTACGGGTGACGCTGGTTAGTTAGTTTGCTTATCATAGTTTTAGGGCACCCGCCGTTTATTACCTAATAAAGGTTTAACCCCCTAATTGCCATGCAGTGATATAAGTTAAGTTTTTAGGGTCAGATAAGGTCTGCGTTGCCCCAGGCAGCGTCAGGTTAGCGCCAGTACCGCTAACACCCACGCACGCAGCATACACCTCCCTTAGTGGTATAGTATCTGAACGGATCAATATCTGATCCGATCAGATCTATACTAGCGTCCCCAGCAGTTTAGGGTCTCCAAAAACGCAGTGTTAGCGGGATCAGCCCAGATACCTGCTAGAACCTGCGTTTTGCCCCTCGGCCCAGCCCTGCCCAGCCCACCCAAGTGCAGTATCGATCGTTCACTGTCACTTACAAAACACTAACACATAACTGCAGCGTTTGCAGAGTCAGGCCTGATCCTTGCAATCGCCAACAGTTTTTTGGTAGCGTTTTGAATCAGTCGCTAACAGTCGGGAGCTTTTTTGCCTGTGAGTCTCGCTAGTGTACCACTAAATTTAGAGCCCAAAATGGCAAATCGAAGGTATACTAATGAAGAGGCCTACACATTTCTGAGCATGACAGATAGTGAAGAGGAAGTCACTCATCTGTCAGATTCAGGCTCAGAATACGAACCTGTAGACAGCAGCGGCGTACCAGACCCCAAACTTCTTCTTCTGTCCTTGATGTGCAAGAACCGCAGGTCCCTCGTATGGAGCAGAGAAGTACTAGCACCGCTATTCCTTTTGGTGAACTGGCAAGCACCAGCGGCCTAGTACACCCTGGTCGTACATCCAGCACTGTTACCAGTAACACTTGGTAACGTGGCGAGTCCCATAAGTGCAGTTCAAGCTGGCGAGGTGGCAAGCACAAGTAGTGTCCCGCTGCCACCAAGAAGGCGAACACAGGCCCGTCGTGCCCATAGTGCCCTTCCTGCTGCATTCGCCAATTCGAATTGGGAACCCACCACTTCTGCAGCACCCGTACTTCCCCCATTCACTGGCCAACCCGGCATTCATGTGGAAACAGTTGATTTTACGCCACTTAATTTTTATTCGCTGTTTTTCACCGAAGACCTTTATAGATCTATTGTGGACCAAAGCAATTTGTACGCTGGTCAACACATATTCCCCAGTCCACTATTCCCCAGTCCTCCCTTGCCAGAGATTGGAAACCAATTACGGTTTCCAAATTTAAGATCTTTCTGGGCCTTTCCCTCAACATGGGCATAAATAAAGAGTGAGTTGTGGTCATATTGGTCCACTGACCCAATTTACCATATGCCCGTGTTCTCTGCCTCCATGGCCAGGGCACGATATGAGCAGATTTTGCGGTTCATGCACTTCAACAACAATGAACTCTGTCGTCCTCGTGAAGACCCTGAATACGATCGGCTCTACAAAATTCGGCCCCTCGTAAACCACTTCAACCGACGTTTTGCAGACTTGTTTACTCCCCATCAAGTTGTCTGCGTTGATGAGTCCCTGATTAAGTTTTCTGGCCGCTTGTCATTCAAACAGTACCTTCCCAGCAAGCGTGCCATATACGGGGTCAAGATGTATAAGCTCTGTGACAGGGCCACAGGCTATAAATGTAGTTTTATGGTTTACGAGGGCAAAGATAGTCACGTAGAGCCGACAAACTGCCTGACTACATAGGAAGCGCTGGTGTCAGAGAACTCACAGCACTAGCTCCCGTCTCCATGCAGCAGCGTCTAACGGCCATGCGCGGTGTCCCCGACAGATACGAGCGAGTTCCGGATCGAACGTGCACAACCGTGCATCCATACGAACGTGTGCACGCACCCGCACAGCCATACGAACGGGTGTACGTTCTCACGCACGCACGTTCACGTCCACCAATCCCGGCACTCGGCGCCATATATAAACAAGGTCCTTGCCTGACACTAGTGCTGGATCGTCTTCAGCTAGTTCCTGATTTCCTGACATCTGTGTGACCTGTTACTTTGCTCCTGATTACCCGGCTTCCTGACTACTCTCTCGGATCTCCCTTGTCTGCTACCTACCTTGCTGATTATACCGACTCTGGCTTGGACTATCTACTACGGCTATGCCTCCTGACTTTGTACCTCGCTGCCTGCCCGTTGCCGACCTCTGCCTGACCTTGACCACAAACTGTCTTCTGTTTTGGATACCTCGCTGCCAGCCCGTTGCCAACCTTTGCCTGACCTGACGTTGCAGTTGTCCCTGAACCCACGCCTGCCCGGCTTCTACTAACAGTTCTGGTGACCTATCTTCAATCTAGTCTCCGGAGGATCCCGAATCTCCGAGTTCCAGTTCTCCAGCCGCAGGCACCTGCACCCTTCTGTGCCCGGGCACTCCCTGTCCTCACTACCAGGGGTGTCAGGACCAGGACCGTGCGAGAGGCCTCTCTCAACATTCAGACTCTGCTGTAAGGTACGCGACAGCTGGCAAGATTGTGTGGGACTTGGTGTCACCCTTATTCGGAAAGGGGTACCACTTTTTAGTCACCTTTTTGATCAGCAGATTGGAGCATGTGGCACCGTGCGACCTAATCACCGGGGCTTTCCCCAGCGGCTTGTAGATTCCCGTCTTAGGCTGGGGGAGAGAGCCTGCTTGCAGTGTAATAATTTGCTCGCTATGAAGTGGAGGGATAAAAAGAATGTTTTCGTTCTTACCTCCCTTCATGCAGACACGACGGTCCAAATTACTACGGCGACTGGTGTTGTGGAGAAACCCCTCTGTGTCCACGAATATAACCTCAATATGGGAGGGGTGGACCTCAACGACCAGTTGTTGACGCCGTACCTAGTTGCCCATAAGGCCAGACGCTGGTATAAAAAAGTGTCTGTATACTTATTTCAATTGGCTTTGCTGAAAGCTCATGTGCTATAGAGAGCTTCAGGACGGACTGGATCCTTCCTTAAATTCCAGGAAGAGATCGTCAGAGCCCTTCTGTTTCCAGGCGGTGCTCCACCTCACCTTCCCCAACCAAATGCAGTAAGCCGGCTGCATGAGAGGCATTTTCCTTATGTCCTCCCGAGTACCCCTACCCAACGAGCCCCCCAAAGAAAATGTTGTGTCTGCAGAAAGCGCGGATATAGGTGTGACACCCGGTATTATTGTTCCTCCTGTCCTGACAATCCTGGTCTTTGCATTGGTGAATGTTTTGAACGCTACCATATACTAGTTGAGTTTTAGCGTAGGGTACAGCACTGCACAGACTAGGACACACTTTCACAGGGTCTCTCAAGATGCCATCGCATTTTGAGAGACCCGAACCTGGAAACGGTTACAGTTATAAAAGTTACAAAAAAAGTGTAAAAAAACCCCACAAAAAATATAAAATAAAAAAAACAAAAATAGTTGTCGTTTTATTGTTCTCTCTCTATTCTCGCTATTATTCTGCTCTTTTTTACTGTATTCTATTCTGCATTGTGTTATTGTTATTATGTTTTTATCATGTTTGCTTTATAGGTCTGCAATTTTTTTATACTTTACGGTTTACTGTGTTTTATTGTTAACCATTTTTTTGTTTTCAGGTACGCCATTGAGCTGCAGAGCGGATTTATTTATCTTGACAGCAACAGCGTTTGCTCCCACGATACATAAAGCCGTGACTCCAGCGCCGTCGGAGGTGATTTCACCACCACAGTTACATACTTCAGCATATATGCCGAAGCATGGGAGCAGCAGTGGGCGGAGGAGTGATTTGCTCCTACCTTTTGCGGGAGGATGCCCCCATGCTTCGGCATATATATATTTTAGGCACAGGTTGCGTTAAATGTTTTATTTTTTACTATGTTTTTTTGTATTTGCTTTGCAGGTATGGTAAGTCTTAATGTTATACTGTAATGTTACTTTGTTTTATTGTTAACCATCATTTGCTTAGCAGGTATGTCATTCAGTTGCAGTGCGGATTTATTTATCTTGACAGCAACAGCGTTTGCTACCACGATACATAAAGCTGTGACTCCAGCGCTGTCGGAGGTGATTTCACCACTACAGTTACATACTTCAGCATATATGCCGAAGCGTAGGGGCAGCAGTGGGCGGAGGAGCGATTTGCTCCTACCTTTTGCGGGAGGATGCCCCCATGCTTTGGCATATATAAACGGTGCATGTATGCCCATCATTAGAGGTGGGTGGATGAAGGGAGGTATTCTAATAGTGGGCATACCCACCGATCAATCTCTTTTCATGCAGCCCACAGGCTGCATGAAAAAAAAGTTTACAATATATGCCCAACAAGACCAGCAACGCACTGGTATGTTGCTGGACTTTGAGTGGTTATACCAGAATGATGCCTGCAGGTTTAGGTATCATCCTGGTATCATTCTTTTCAGCCAGCGGTCGGCTTTCATGTAAAAGCAATCCTAGCGGCTATTTAGCCTCTACACTGCTTTTACAAGCAGTGGGGGGGAATGTCCCCCCCCCACCGTCTTCCATGTTTTTCTCTGGCTCTCCTGTCCCAACAGGGAACCTGAGAATGCAGCCGGTGATTCAGCCAACTGACCATAGAGCTGATTAGAGACCAGAATGGCTCCAAACATCTCTATGGCCTAAGAAAACAGAAGCTACAAGCATTTCATGACTTAGATTTCGCCGGATGTAAACAGCGCCATTGGGAAATTGGGAAAGCATTTTATCACACTGATCTTGGGATGGTCAGATGCTTTGAGGGCAGAGGAGAGATCTACGGTCTAATAGACCCCAATTTTTTCAAAAAAGAGTACCTGTCACTACCTATTGCTATCATAGGGGATATTTACATTCCCTGAGATAACAATAAAAATCATTTAAAAAAATGAAAGGAACAGTTTAAAAATAAGATAAAAAAGCAAAACAATAATTAAGAAAAAAAAAAAAAAAATCACCCCTGTCCCCCCCTGCTCTCGCGCAAAGGCGAACGCAAGCGTCGGTCTGGCGTCAAATGTAAACAGCAATTGCACCATGCATGTGAGGTATCATAGCGAAGGTCAGATCGAGGGCAGTAATTTTAGCAGTAGACCTGCTCTGTAAATCTAAAGTGGTAACCTGCAAAGGCTTTTAAATGCTTTTAAAAATGTATTTACTTTGTCGCCACCGCACGTTTGCGCGCAATTTTAAAGCATGTCATGTTTGGCATCCATGTACTCGGCCTAAGATCATCTTTTTTATGTTATCAAACATTTGGGCAATATAGTGTTTTTTAGTGCATTAACATTTTAAAAAGTGTGTTTTTTCCCAAAAAAAATGCGTTTGAAAAATTGCTGCGCAAATACTGTGTGAAAAAAAAATGAAACACCCACCATTCTGATCTGTAGGGCATTTGCTTTAAAAAAATATATAATGTTTGGGGGTTCAAAGTAATTTTCTTGCAAAAAAAAATAATTTTTTCATGTAAACAAAAAAGTGTCAGAAAGGGCTTTGTCTTCAAGTGGTTAGAAGAGTGGGTGATGTGTGACATAAGCTTCTAAATGTTGTGCATAAAATGCCAGGACAGTTCAAACCCCCCCCAAATGACCCCATTTTGGAAAGTAGATACCCTAAGCCATTTGCTGAGAGGCATGTCGAGTCCATGGAATATTTTATATTGTGACACAAGTTGCGGGAAAGAGACAATATTTTTTTTTGTGCACAAACTAAATGATATATTGCTCAAACATGCCACGGGAATATGTGAAATTACACCCCAAATTACATTCTGTTGCTTCTCCTGACTATGGGGATACCACATGTGTGAGACTTTTTGGGAGCCTAGCTGCGTACAGGACCCCGAAAACCAAGCACCGCCTTCAGGCTTTCTAAGGGCGTAAATTTATGATTTCACACCTCACTGCCTATCACAGTTTCGGAGGCCATGGAATGCCCAGGTGGCACACCCCCCCCCCAATGACCCTATTTTGAAAAGTAGACACCCCAAGCTATTTGCTGAGAGGTATAGTGAGTATTTTGCAGACCTCCCTTTTTGTCACAAAGTTTTGAAAATTGAAAAAAGAAAAAAAGAATGTTTTTCTTGTCTTTCTTCATTTTCAAAAACAAATGAGAGCTGCACCGTACTCACCATGCCTCTCAGCAAATAGCTTGGGGTGTCTACTTTCCAAAATGGGGTCATTTGGGGGGGTGTGCTATCTTGGCATTTTATGGCCTTCGGAAATGTGATAGGTAGTGAGGAGTGAATCAAAAATTTACGCCCTTAGAAATCCTGAAGGTGGTGATTGGTTTTCGGGGCCCCGTATGCAGCTAGGCTCCCAAAAAGTCCCACACATGTGGTATCCCCGTACTCAGGAGAAGCAGCAGAATGTATTTTGGGGTGTAATTCCACATATGCCCATGGCATTATTGAGCAATATATCATTTAGTTACAACTTTGTGCAAAAAAAAAAAAATTGTCACTTTCCCGCAACTTGTGTCAAAATATAAAATATTCCATGGACTCAACATGCCTCTCAGCAAATAGCTTGGGGTGTCTACTTTCCAAAATGGGGTCATTTGGGGGGGGGTTTGTGCCATCTGGGCATTTTATGGCCTTCAAAACTGTGATAGGTAGTGAGGAGTGAAATCAAAACTTTACGCCCTTAAAAATCCTGAAGGCGGTGCTTGGTTTTCGGGGCCCCGTACGCGGCTAGGCTCCCAAAAAGTCCCACACATGTGGTATCCCAATACTCAGGAGAATCAGCAAAATTTATTTTGGGGTGCAATTCCACATATGTCCATGGCCTGTGTGAGGAATATATCATTTAATAACAACTTTGTGCAAAAAAAAAGTTTGACATTTTCCTGCAACTTGTGGCAAAATATAAAATATTCCATGGACTCAACATGCCTCTTAGCAAATAGCTTGGGGCGTCTACTTTCCAAAATGGGGTCATTTGGGGGGGTTTGTGCCATCTTGGCATTTTATGGCCTTCAAAACAGTGATAGGTAGTGAAGAGTGAAATTAAAAATTTACGCCCTTAGAAATCCTGAAGGTGGTGCTTGATTTCGGGGCCCTGTATGCGGCTAGGCTCCCAAAAAGTCCCACACATGTGGAATCCCTGTACTCGGGAGAAGCAGCAGAATGTATTTTGGGGTGTAATTCCATATATGCCCATGGCATGTTTGAGCAATATATCATTTAGTGACAACTTTGTGCAAAAAAAAAAAAAAAGTTTGTCATATTCCCGCAAATTGTGTCAAAATATAAAATATTCCATGGACTCACCATGCCTCTCAGCAAATAGCTTGGGTTGTCTACTTTCCAAAATGGGGTCATTTGGGGGGATTTTGTGCCATCTTGGCATTTTATGGCCTTCAAAACTGTGATAGGTAGTGAGGAGTGAAATCAAAAATTTATGCCCTTAGAAATCCTGAAGGCGGTGCTTGGTTTCGGGGCCCCATACACGGCTAGGCTCCCAAAAAGTCCCACACATGTAGTATCCCCGTACTCAGGAGAAGCAGCAGAATGTATTTTGGGGTGTAATTCAACATATGCCCATGGCATGTTTGAGCAATATATCATTTAGTGACAACTTTGTGCAAAAAAAAAAGTTTGTAATATTCCCGCAACTTGTGTCAAAATATAAAATATTCCATAGACTCAACATGCCTCTCAGCAAATAGCTTGGGGTGTCTACTTTCCAAAATGGGGTCATTTGGGGGGTTTTGTGCTATCTTGGCATTTTATGGCCTTCAAAACTGTGATAGGTAGTGAGGAGTGAAATCAAAAATTTACGCCCTTAGGAATCCTGAAGGCGGTGCTTGGTTTTCTGGGCCCCGTACGCGGCTAGGCTCCCAAAAAGTCCCACACATGTGGTATCCCCATACTCAGGAGAAGCAGCTAAATGTATTTTGGGGTGCAATTCCACATATGCCCATGGCCTGTGTGAGCAATATATCATTTAGTGACAACTTTTTGAAAAAAAATTTTTGTCATTATTCAATCCCTTGGGACAAAAAAAATTAATATTCAATGGGCTCAACATGCCTCTCAGCAATTTCCTTGGAGTGTCTACTTTCCAAAATGGGGTCATTTGGGGGGGTTTTGTACTGCCCTGCCATTTTAGCACCTCAAGAAATGAGATAGGCAGTCATAAACTAAAAGCTGTGTAAATTTCAGAAAATGTTCCCTAGTTTGTAGACGCTATAACTTTTGCGCAAACCAATATACGCTTATTGACATTTTTTTTACCAAAGACATGTGGCCGAATACATTTTGGCCTAAATGTATGACTAAAATTGAGTTTATTGGATTTTTTTAAAAACAAAAAGTAGAAAATATCATTTTTTTCACAATTTTCAGTCTTTTTCCATTTATAGCGCAAAAAATAAAAACCGCAGAGGTGATCAAATACCATCAAAAGAAAGCTCTATTTGTGGGAAGAAAAGGACGCAAATTTTGTTTGGGTACAGCATTGCATGACCACATAATTAGCAGTTAAAGCGACGCAGTCAGGCCTTTTTTTCTCAAACAATAGGTGCTGGAACTCAACCACGACCCCCCAAAACTCCTCCACACCCTCCAAATCACATCAAATAGTGGGTGTGGTCAGTCAAATTTCACAAACAGTAGGAGGGTCTTAAAGGGGCATTAAATACCAGGATTGCATTACATACAGAGTGCAGAGTTCAGGGGGGTTACACACAGAGTGCAGAGCTGTCACTTGTAAACACAGAAACCAGACTTCTGTGTTTACAAGTTATTTGTGGTGAGCAGGCCCCCCCCCAAGGGTCTGAGCCAGAGGTGGTGGAACTGAGTTCCACCAAGTTCCCCCTGAAAAAAAGCCCTGGACGCAGTGCCAAATTGAAAAAAGTGCTCTGGTCAGGAAGGGGGTAAATCCTTCCTGGGCTGAAGTGGTTAAGGATGCCAGCGGTTGCCGGTTCCTTAAATATGGCATGCCAGGACCACTACTTATTTACTGCATGCATTTTTGTGAAGTGACTTACACTCTTGTTTTATGTGATATTTACCAAGCATTTTTGCTTTATGCGGTAAACACCACATAAAACAGTAGTGAATTGACATTCAGTAAATGGAGCCCGATATGCTTTATTCATATTTTATGTCTGAGGTTTACAACCACTTTAACTTGCAGTTTATTTAAAAGAGAAGTGTGGGATCCTAAAAAAAGAAACATACTGTACATACTCACCTAGATCTCTGCAGCATCGATGCAAGCTGCAGGTGTCTCCCGCTGGCTCTACCCTGAGAACTGAGCAATTAAAGACAGCTGATCAGTCAGTTCTCAGATCTGCTCCAAGCAGAGAGCAGTGACTGTCAATAACTGCTCTCTGCTCTGCCCCTCCAGTGCTCACTAAGGCCCCTTTCACACTGGGGCGGTTTGCAGGCGTTATTGCGCTAAAAATACCGCCTGCAAACCACCCCTGAACAGCCTCCGCTGTTTGTTCAGTGTGAAAGCCCGAGGGCTTTCACACTGAAGTGGTGCGCTGGCAGGAGAAGAAAAAATCTCCTGCAAGCCGCATCTTTGGAGCGGTGAAGGAGCGGTGTATTCACCGCTCCTAAACCGCTCCTGCCCATTGAAATCAATGGGACAGCACGGCTATACCGCGGCAATACCACGGCTATAGCCGCGCTGTACGAGTGGTTTTAACCCTTTTTCGGCCGCCAGCGGGGGGTTAAAACCGCACCGCTAGCGGCCGAATACCGCGGTAAAACAGTGCTAAAAATAGCGCTGTTTTACCGCCGACGCCCCCTACCGCCCCAGTGTGAAAGGGGCCTTAAGCACCTAACTGTGGAGGGTAAAGGAAAGGCTGGCTCAGGCTCTAAGGCTCGATTCACATCTATGCATGTTGCTTTTGAGCGTTTTTGGAGTTTTTTTTGTCATGCTTGCCACGTTTTTGAGCAGCGTTTTTGTAGCGTTTTTACAGCGTTTTTGCGGGGGTTTTGCCGCCTTTTGTGTTTTTTTGTTTTTTTTTACAGTTTTTTTAGACTGTATACAGTCTAAAAATAAATTTAAAAAAAACGCCAAAAACGCATCAAAAACGCTGTAAAAACGCTGCAAAAATGCTGCACTTGCAGTTTTGATGCTGGTCCATTGAATTCTATTACATGCAAACGAAAAAAAGTCCCTGACCCTTTCCAAAAATGCAGAGGTACAAAAAGGCATTGATGTGAACATGTTCCCCAGGAACCCATGTTAAAAAATTCCCATGCTTTTCTGCAAAATGCAAAATGCATCAAAAAATGCGCTAGTGTGAATGGAGCCTTAAAGGCAAGCTGAGAGGCTGACCCAACTGCCAGTCAGGAATCTGTGTGGATTCTGCTGTTGGCTAAATCTGGGTCACAGGAATGCAGAATTAAATTCACTCCTGTGACCCCTAAGGGGAAACATTGGAAAAAGAGCTTTGGCAATATTTCTTCTTTAAGGGCCCAAAGCAAATGCTTTATGCATATTTAATTCATCCCCAACATCTGGGCACAGAATTTGTGAATGGTCAGTCAGTGAAGGTGACCTGCAGTGCTCATCTCTGCAGGGAGAGAACTGGGAGCTGTATTGTTCTAAGCTACGAAAATAACTCTTTTACAGCACTTTGATGAAAGCTTGCACAAAATTGCTTTACAGCAGCGTTAAACAGTTATTGTAATAGGGTTGATTTACTGAAACTGGAGAGTGCAAAATATGGTGCAGCTGTGTATGGTAGCCAATCAGCTTCTAACTTCAGCTTGTTCAATTAAGCTTTGACAAAAAAAAAAACCTGGAAGCTGATTGGTTTCTATGCACAGCTGCACCAGATTTTGCACACTCCAGTTTTAGTAAATCAACCCCAATATGTCTAAAGCTACCATAGGGATTGTTTTTGAACACTTTTATAATAATACTGCTGCTGATAATTAGTATAATTTATACTTCAGTTGTTTTCAGAATGCAAAAGGTTTGAATTTTTCGTACTGTATGGCTGTGGGGATGTGGAAGTCTTTTTTTTTTTTTCTGCTTTAAATCACCTGTAGTAAACATTAGAAATTGTTATGGTTATTTAAAACTACTGTAATGGCATCCATCCATCAAGGCTCTATTTCACACTTCTTTTCTGAATATGATAAAATTTAAATAATAAAGCACTTGTATGCCTTAAAAAGGTGGTTTTATTCAATTCTAAATTGACTTTGCATAAACATGAACTGCAGGTAACAAGATTCAGACCCCAGTCACACATTTCCTGAAGACAGTGATGAATGAAGAAAGGTTTCCTGCTTTTTAAAAAGTAAATAAACCAGACTGTCCGTCATGCAAAGCAATTCCAACTACGGTATACCTGGTACTTTCACTCATACATATGTAATATGAAGATGAACATAAATTACAATGATAAATTCAAAAATTGAGGCAAAAGTATATTGTACTCAGAAATGTACTCAGAAATGGGAACAAAGGCTGAAAGTATTGTTTTTCATTTTTTGGATCTTGAGAACATAATATTCATTAAGACATTTTTATCTGCCTGGCGCCAGCTTTTATGCACCCACACAAAATAGAAACTCATAAAAAAAATATTTTCTGCACAAGAGGGCTTAATAGCATGGGAATGAATGTTTCTGTCTCCAATACTGCCCTCATTTTCACACTTTCATTTCATTAATTAATTTTACATAAATAGGCTGGAAACACATTGCACAGTATACAGTATGATTTAGACTGAGATTGACAAAATAAATAAAATACCATAATGTAAGATAATACTGTGCAAAAAGAGATTTTGTGTTAAAACAAAACACCTTTTTAATATTAGGTATGTTACATAAGGGATTGTGTTAAAAAAAGCACAATAAATATATACAACCAGCTGCTCTAATGAAATGAAAGTATTTCTGAAGGTTAACATGAACATCATGGATTATGCAGGAAGAATTAATACCAATTAATGTTGAATATTTGCATTGTTTATTCAGATGCTATTGATTACATATGCTTAAGCAATCACCCAAGTGAGAACTGTGTTTGCTCGCAAGGGATGCACAGGTGTGCAGGCAGTTCCATTCATGTCAATTTAGACGCAGTGGCTGCACGGATACAGTCGCTGTTCCCAATTTAACAACTTGACCACTGGGCACTTAAAGCCCCCTCCTAACCAGACCAATTTTTAGCTTTCGGTGCTCTCACATTTTGAATGACAATTACTCAGTCATGCAACACTGTACCTATATGAAATGTTTGCCCTTTTTTTCACACATATAGAGCTTTCTTTTGGTGGCATTTAGTCACCT
This sequence comes from Lithobates septentrionalis, assembly GCA_037952835.1. Taxonomy (NCBI): domain Eukaryota; kingdom Metazoa; phylum Chordata; class Amphibia; order Anura; family Ranidae; genus Lithobates; species Lithobates septentrionalis. The sequence goes on along the minus strand of JBBDGP010001454.1, from coordinate 1,231,894 downwards.
CTGGGTTTTTTATTTTTTGCGCTATAAAAAAAAAAATGACTTAAAAACTTCTGTAAAAAAATGCATTTTTCTTAGTTTCCGTTATAAAATTTTGCTAATTAGTCATTTTTCTTCATAAATTTTTGGCCAAAATTTATACTGCTACATTTTTTTTGTAAAAATAACCCAAATCGGTATATATTATTTGGTCTTTGTGAAAGTTATAGAGTCCACAAGCTATGGTGCCAATCACTGAAAATTGATCACACCTGATGTACTGACGGGCCTATCTCATTTCTTGCGACCCACTCACACTTATACGACTTGTCCCATGATTTTTTACTGCAAAATCGTATGACAAGTCATATTCCATGATTTTCAATGACTACCATTCATATTGGCACGACTTTAAGTCGTGCCGACTTGAAAGTAGTCCCTGCACTACTTTGGTCCAACTTCCATGCGAGTTGTACTCCATAGACCTCAATGTTAAACCCTCAAGTAGCATGCAAATCGTACCTGAATAATATAGACACGATTTCAGTACGACTTTGTAAGCACAAGCCTCACACCATGTACAGTACCTGACCGCGAGATTGTGTTTCTCAGCGACAGGGTACTGTGCATGTCGCGCCTATCGGGAAAGGAAAACGTTTTTTTTCCTTTCGCGATGAGCGACAGGCAGTGCTAATAGCTGTCTGGTATGAATCATGAGGGGGAATGCCACACCAAGTTTTAAATGAAAAAAACGGCTTGGGTTCCCCCTCAGGGGCATACCAGGCCCTTAGGTCTGGTATGGATTGTAAGGGGAACCCCTACGCCAAAATCCATACCAGACCCTTATCCGAGCACGCAGCCCGGCCGGTCAGGAATGGGGGTGGGGACGAGCGAGCGCCCCCCCCTCCTGGACCGTACCAGACCGCATGCCCTCAACATGGGGGGTGGGTGCATTGGGGCAGGGGGGCGCCCTGCGGCCCCCCCCACCCCAAAGCACCTTGTCCCCATGTTGATGAGGACAAGGGCCTCTTCCCAACAACCCTGGCCGTTGGTTGTCGGGGTCTGCGGGCAGGGGGGCTTATCGGAATCAGGGAGCCCCCTTTAATAAGGGGGCCCCCAGATCCCGGCCCCCCACCCTTTGTGAATGAGTAGGGGGTACATCGTACCCCTACCCATTCACCTAGGGAAAAAAGTGTTAATGAAAAAACACACTACACAGGTTTTTAAAGTAATTTATTAGGCAGCTCCGGGGTCTTCTTCCGACTTCAGGGGGTCTTCTTCCAACTCCGGGGGTCTCCTCCCGGTGTCCTGATCTTCTTCCGGCTCCTCCGCTATCTTCTACTGCTCTTTTGCTAGCGGTGGCCTGGATTTCTGCCTTCTGCCCTCTTGTCTTCTTCCCTCTTCTCTTCTTCCGATGTTGACACGACGCTCTCTCCGACTGGAATGCTCTCTGAGCGCTCCGCAATGGACTTATATAGGCGGTGACCCCGCCCCCTTATGAGGTCACTGTCCCGGGGCATGCTGGGAGTGTGCCGTCATAAGGAGGCGTGGTCAACATCACCCGGTGACCACGCCCCCTAAAACGTCACAGTCGCAGCATGCCCAGGGACTGTGACGGCATAAGGGGGCGGGGTCACCGCCTATATAAGTCACATCGGAGTGCTCAGAGAGCATTCCAGCCGGAGAGAGCGTTGTGTCAACATGGGAAGAAGAGAAGAGGGAAGAAGACAAGAAGACAAGAAGGCAGAAGTCCGGGCCACCGCTAGCAAAAGAGCGGCAAAAGAGCAGAGGAGCCTGGCAGAAGACCCGCAGAACGCGGAGAAGAACCGGAGAGACCCCCGAAGTCAGAAGAAGATCCCAGAAGCCGGAAGAAGACCCTCGGAGCTGTCTAATAAATTACTTTAAAAACCTGTGTAGTGTGTTTTTTTATTGACACTTTTTCCCTAGGTGAATGGGTAGGGGTACCCTGTACCCCATACTCATTCACATAGGGTGGGGGGCCTGGATCTGGGGGCCCTCTTATTAAAGGGGGCTCCCGGATTCCGATAAGCCCCCCGCCCGCAGACCCCGACAACCAACGGCCAGGGTTGTCGGGAAGAGGCCCTTGTCCTCATCAACATGGGGACAAGGTGCTTTGGGATGGGGGGGCCCGCAGGGTGCCCCCTGCACCAAAGCGCCCACCCCCATGTTGAGGGCATGCGGCCTGGTACGGTTCAGGAGGGGGGCGCTCGCTCGTCCCCACCCCCATTCTTAAGCCGCCGGGCTGCGTGCTCGGATAAGGGTCTGGTATGGATTTGGGGGGGCCCCTATGCCGTTTTTTCAGCGTAGGGGATTCCCCTTAAGGTCCATACCAGACCTAAGGGCCTGGTATGCCCCTGGGGGGAACCCACGACCGTTTTTTATTTAAAATTTGGCACGGAGTTCCCCCTCATGATTCATACCTACTACTGTATGTTTTCATTTGTTAATGCCAAAGTTGTGGCAAAGTCATACAAAGTAGTACTGCTCCCAATTTGCAGTAAAATCGCGGTAAAATCGTGGCAAAATAGCCGCCGCAAAATCAGGGTAAATTCTTGCGACTTTGAAGTTGTATGAGTGTGAAAGGGGCCTAAGGCTGTCGTGTCGCACCAGTGTGAACCCAGCCTAAGGCTGGATTCACACCTATGCAGTTTTAGTGCTTTTTGCATTTTGCAGATTTGCACTATAGTCCATTTAACATTGTTTCCTATGGAACACGTTCTGCAGCGCAAATCTGCAAAATTCAAAAAGCACTAAAAATGCATAGGTGTGAATCCAGCCTAAGGCTGGATTCACACCTATACATGTTGCTTTTGAACATTTCTGCAGTGTTTTTTGCGGTGCTTGCGTCTTTGATCAGGCATTTTTGACGCGTTTTGCGTTTTTTTTTTTTTTTTTCGTTTTTTTTAATACTGTATACAGTGTTAAAAAAAATTAAAGGAAAAAAAAACGCGGCAGAAACGCGGTACTTGCGTTTTTGGATGCGGGTCCATTGAATACTATTACATGCAAAACGCTGCATTTTGCATGAAAAAAGTCCCCGACACTTTCCAAAAATGCAGAGGCACAAAAATGCATTGATGTGAACATGTTCCATAGGAACCCATGTTAAAAAATTCCCATGCATTTCTGCAAAATGCATCAAAAATCGCATTAGTGTGAATGGAGCCTTACAAGCCAAGAAAGTACAAATACTCCCCCGAAAGAGTCCTTTTTGGAAAGTAAACATTCCAAGGTATTTAGTAAGAGGCATGGTGAGTTTTTTGAAGTTGTAATTTCTTCCCACAATTCTTTGAAAAATCAAGATTTTTTTTCTTTTTTCACAAAATTGTTATATTAGCAGATTATTTCTCTCACACAGCATATGCAAAGCACAAATTACACCCCAAAACATATTCTACTACTCCTCCTGAGTATGGCAATCCCACATGTGTGAGACATTTACACATCGTGGACACATACAGAGGCACAACATGCAGGGGGCACCGTCAGGCGTTCTTGGAGCATAAATTATACTTATAATTTCTTGACTACCTCTTACACTTTTTAAGGCCCTGGAGAACCAGGACAATGGAAACGCTCCAAAAATGACCCCATTTTGGAAAGAAAACAACCCAACGTATAATCTATGAGGCATAGTGACTCTTTTGAACGTGTCATTTTTTTCTACAAGTTTCCGGAAAATGTGTAAAGAAAATGAAAACGCATTTTTTTTTTTTACATAAAGTTGTCCATTTATACAATATTTCTAACATATAGCATGTACATACCAAAAATTACACCCCAAAATAGATTCTCCTACTCCTCCCAGGTACGGCAATACCACATGTGTGAGACTTTTACACAGCCTGGCCACATAGAGAGGCCCAACATGCAGGGAGCACCGTCAGGCATTCTAGGGGCATAAATGTCAAATCTAATTTGACTACCTATTATGCCCCGTACACACGGTCGGATTTTCCGATGGAAAATGTCCGATCGGAGCTTGTTGTCGGAAATTCCGACTGTGTGTGGGCTCCATTGGACATTTTCCATCGGATTTTCCGACACACAAAGTTGGAGAGCAGGAGATAAAATTTTCCGACAACAAAATCCGTTGTCGGAAATTCCGATCGTGTGTACACAAATCCGACGGACAAAGTGCCACGCATGCTCAGAATAAATAAAGAGATGAAAGCTATTGGCCACTGCCCCGTTTATAGTCCCGACGTACGTGTTTTACGTCACCGCGTTCAGAATGATCGGATTTTCCGACAACTTTGTGCGACCGTATGTAGACAAAACAAGTTTGAGCCAACATTCGTCGGAAAAAATCCTAGGATTTTGTTGTCGGAATGTCCGAACAAAGTCCGACCGTGTGTACGGGGCATTACACTTTTGTGAGGCACTCTAGTGGCATGGATGTGGCATGGATGAGAACTGATGTGTCAGGGATGAGCATGAATGGGGATGGATGAGCCGTGGATGGGGATGGCTGAGTATGGATGGGATGACTTAGCATGAATGAGTATGGCTGGGTATGTCTGGGTATGTCTGGGTACGGCCAGGTACGGCTGAGTACGGATGGAATGGCTGGGTACGGCTGAGTACAGCTGAGTATGGATGGGGTGGCTGGGTATGGCTGAGTACGGCTGGGTATGGATGGGTATGGCTGGGTATTGCTGAGTATGGATGGGGGTGGATGGGATGGCTGAGCATGGATGGATGAGCATGGATGAGTATTGCTGAGTATGGATGGATGGATGATGTGACTGCAGTCTGGGACATCCAAACCTCCACCTGGATCCAAGATCAGCATAGCAGACTTCAGTCACCCCAGCGGAGATATGGACCTGGCATCAGAGTTCCCGGGGCTGCTGCGGATCATCCTTTCAACATACACCAGGACTGTGTCTGAGGATGAATACCTGGAGCTCAGGCAGCAGATTCGGGTGGAGCTCTGGATTGGAGCCCTCCAGCTCGCTGGTATTAAACAGGGCAAGTGCTTTCCGACCCAAGAGCAACAAGCCAGTGACCAACGGGCATTGTGGATGGCATTCCTGGGAGAGCGGCCCCAGGAGCAATGGGTGACTGAGTTGGACAGGCTGGTCCAGCAGGAGATAGAGCTGGACAATCATTATCGGGCTCTGCAATGGCACGCAGAGCAGGGATATTTAGGGGAGACAACAGAATGCTCTCCGGAGGAATATGACTTTGGAGGCCCTGGATTGCTGTGGGAGAGCCTTACAGATCATTTTGTGTTTGGCGATGAAGGGGAACCTGACCTTGAGGACTTGCGAGAATATAGAGAGGCTATGCTCGGTCTTGCAGGGGTCTCAGAGCTCAAACCTGATCTGCACCATTTGCTAAGGAAGGAACAGCATCTGGAAAGGGCATACAGGAAACTGCTAGAACACGTTCAGCAGCATGCCAGAGAATCGGCAGTAGAAAATCTGAAGATGGCCGTCCCCAAATCTGAAGTGCTGACAAACAGGGCAGAGCTCTGCTAACCTCTGCCGAGCACTGATAACATCTTCTGGGTTCCATGGACAGGAGATGGTGAACCTCTGTCCCCAGACACCAGTTATAGAGATAGGGGATTTAATAGACTTTTCTGCTCAGGAAGAACAACCTGATGAGCCTCCAGCAGAAGAGCTGATATTAGGCCCAAACTTCACTGTGCTCTGCCCAGCACCAACAGCAGTATCTGTGGAGTTACAAGGAACTTCCCCAGCTGAAGTGCTGGTCACCAGACAGAGGGTCCAAGACCTCTGCCCCACACCTGTGGCAGTTTCAGAGGCTCAGGGTGAGAAGGTGGCAATCACTTCCCAGCAGCAGATACAGGGGGAGAAGGGAGAGGTGTTCTTCATCATTCCCCAACAGATGGCCAGGGTGGAGGAAGCGGTCTTTCCTCCCCAGCAAAGATCCGTGCACCTGGAAGACAGTACAACAGACATGTCGTCCCAGCAGCCAGATGAGGGAATGGAACAGGAAGCAGCTGACTCACCTCCCCAATGGCAGCTACACAGTTTGGAAGTGGAGGAATCCAGCCTCCTGCCCCAACGGTTAGCCGGAGCAGAGGGTGTGAAGTCCCCAGCAGAAGTGCTGGCAACAGGGCAGAGTGTTACCAACCCCTGCCCAGCACCGGCAACAACTGTGGAGATGCAGGGAGCCAGGGCAGTTGGCCCCTCTCTCCGATGACAAGCTGATGTAGTGGAGCTGCTACTCCCAGCTGAATTGCTGGCAACAGGGCAGAGCACCGCTGGCCTCTGCCTAGCACCTAGTGTCTCTCTACAGCTTCAGGAAACTGGGGTGATCGGCCCCTCTGCCCAGCAGCAGACCGAGCCCAGGAATGTTAAAAACCACCCAGCTGAAGCGCTGGCAGCCAGACAGAGAGTAAATGACCTCTGCCCCACACCTACTGACGTCAACTATTCCTTGCAGCCAAGAAAGGAGATCATGCGGGAAGATTATGTGAGTTCACTCTGCCTGACTAACACATGTCCAGACCAGATGGAGGTCTGGGACCTTGTCAGTCAACCTTTGATGGGAGAGAAATGTGACAGACTCACCCGGGACAGAGGCTATTGGAGGGGACTGAACGCAAGCCTCTTGCCCACCGATTATGGGCCCTGGCATTTGGGGGAATGGTGCTCTCTATGAGCTGTATGCCTGGGGACCCTGGGGTTGGTGTTACTTTGGATTCAGCTCCATGTCCCCCCAAGACACAAGACTCTGGGAACCCTTTATATGCCATATTAGAATAGTGACTGATTCATACTGTTGGGACTCCTACTGTTAAATGCTAATGTCATCAATTCCAGCTACCTGTCTGTTGTCTGCTATAATGTGTATATTGTAAATAAGTCTAGTGTGGCTCTAAGAGTCTTTTCACCCATTGTTGTTTGTGTTAATTAACTCTGTTACTGTGTGAAGCTTGGTGACCACAAGTCTGGGCAAAAGGTCATGTCTCAGTCACCTAGGCTGTATAAAGGATTAGATAATTAGCTCATGTTAATTAGGTTAGCTTTTAGTCATCCTGCTGTATATATTTGTGTGAGATCTCAAATAAAGAGTTAGTCCATGTTAGCAGTGAAGCAAGTGTTGCCTTGTTTTGTGCTTGGAAGCATTTGGAATATCTGATATCTGTATCCAGACTGGGAGGAAGTGGTATATGATGGAAGCACTCAAGTGGAGTGTGGGACGTTCCGTGACAGATGAGTATTGCTGAGAATGGATTGATGGCTGAGCATGGATGAGTATTGCTGAATATGGATGGATGGCTGAGCATGGATGATTATTGCTGAGTATGGAAGGATGGATGAGTATGGATGGATGGATGAGCATGGATGGATGGATGAGTATTGCTGAGTATGGATGGGTGGCTGAGCATGGATGGGTATTGCTGAGTATGGATGGCTGGCTGAGTATGGGTGGCTGGCTGAGCATGGATTGATGGATGGCTGGCTGAGCATGGATGGATGGCTGGCTGAGCATGGATGGCTGGCTGAGCATGGATGGATGGATGGCTGGCTGAGCATGGATGGCTGTCTGAGCATGGATGGATGAATGGCTGGCTGAGCATGGAAGGCTGGCTGAGTATGGATGGATGGCTGGCTGAGCATGGATGGCTGCCTGGCTGGCTGAGCATGGATGGCTGGCTCAGTATGGATGGATGGCTCAGTATGGATGGATGGCTCAGTATGGATGGCTCAGTATGGATGGATGGATGGCTCAGTATGGCTGGCTGAATGGCTGGAGTGGGCACAAATCAGCGCTATGGGCACTACACATCCAGCCCACAGCGCTGCAGCAGCATCTGATCTCTCCCCTCTCCCCTCTCTGTACCAATCTGTACAGAGAGGGAGAGAGGAACCGGACGTGATTCTGGTTTGTTTACAAGTGATCGCTCCATCATTTGACGAAGCGATCACGTGGTAAATGGCCAATGTCAGCGACCTTTTATCGTGATCTGTGAGGACCCGGCGGTCATGGATGCGCAGGAGCAAGATTCTGGGAGGACGTCAAGGTATGCCCTCCCAAGAGTTATCAAGCGGTCGTTAAGTAGTTACAATCCATATGGGTGCATGTCTCTGAACTCACGCTGTCTGCGTTTGAGGACATGCAACTGCACCCACATGGATGTCAAATTGGGAGTAGAGGATGTGTTCCTGCAGCCACTGTGTCCCAATTAATATGAACGAGAGTGCCTGTGCGAAGATGCACGGAACACCTGTGCATCCTGTGTGGGCAAACACGGCCTTCACATGGTTGTACACGCAAGAATTTGAACAATGTCTTAAGATACAACCAGTGACACAATGGGGCACTTTAAAGTGATTGCAAAAGTAGATTTTTTACCTTAATGCATTCTATGCATTAAGATTAAGGTAAAGAACCTTCTGTATGCCGTCCCATCTCCCCACCCCTTATGTTTACTTGAGCCCAATCTTAAACCAGTGCCGTACTTGAGAGCAGCGGTTTTCTCTGTTCTTTCTTTCCATACTGGTCATAGAGGCAGGGGGAGTCATTGGCTCCTGCTGCTGTCAATCACAGCCTGTGAGGAGCAAGCAGGGAGTGGGGCTGAGCTACACTCTGTGTGTCTATAGATGCACAAAGCATGGTTTGAGATCAAGCCCAAACGAGTTCCTCCATAACAAGCAGCTTGCTATGTAGGCACTTGGCAGGGGGGAGAACCCAGGAGCACCGGCAGGGGACCCCAGAAAAGGAGGATCGGGCTGTTTAGTGCAAATCCATTGCAAAGAGCAGGTAAGTATAACATGTTTGTTATTAAAAAGAAAATTCTTTTACAATCACTTTAAAGTGTAATTGCAGCTAGAAGTAAGCCATAACTTAAGAGACTCTGTCACATTATAAACACTGTCATAAAAGGGAATACCTGAAAAAAGAGAATTAATACTAAGCTCTTCTGTAATCTGTAATACTAAAACTGCTCTACTGGAGAGAACCCCCAAGGTCTGCTGGAAAACCAACCCTCCGGATGTGTCAATCTCCTGGGTCCCCCACAACTCTCACTGGTTCTTTTTGCTGACATCCACATCACCACTCTCTTTTACAATGCCATCTTCATGCACATTTGACATCTGAAGAAACACTAGAACTGCTGACAGGAAAAAGCAGAGTTAAAATGCATTTTTAGCCATGTTTTGCCCAATTGGTTATGTGCGTTTATGTGCACTTACGCACATATGCGTTTACAAGCATTTTTTTTCCCCAACACTCCCCTCTGCTCATTCTTCATACCCAAATTACCACAATGCATTGCAAAACCCTATTCATTTATTACCAGGCACCATTTTGACTGAAAGCAGAGAGAGCATTGTGAGAGCAGAGAGCTATCTTTTTTTCATTGCATTCAGCATGGATCTCATGACATTTGTAGGACTTAAGCCCAGTATCTTGATCACACCTTTTATCCCCAAAACTTCCCCCCTCCAAATCCTTCACAAATGACTTGACCGGGTTTTGGAGTAAATGGCCTTGACGGCCTTTTTATTACAACTTATAAAATTAAATAAATAACATCTTCATAAATAACCATTAAACTTTAAATATACTTTTAGTGTCATAAAGGGAAACAACATACCACTGGTCACTGCGAATAATTTCTTTTAAACTTTAGGCCTCCAGTCGGAAACCCCTGACTCGGAGGCGGTACCCAACCTTCACAGTGACCTACCCTTTTTTAACCCTTCCAGGTTAACCCCTCGTAACCTGAAAGTACCAGAAACAATCCCCAACCCATGGATGGGTACCAGAAACAACCCCCATCCTTTCATGGATGGGTACCTGAAACAACCCCCATCCTTTCATGGATGGGTACCCGAAACAACCCCCATCCTTTCATGGATGGGTACCAGCAACAACCCCCATCCTTTCATGGATGGGTACCAGCAACAACCCCCATCCCATGGATGGGTACCAGAAACAACCCCCATCCCATGGATGGGTACCAGAAACAACCCCCATCCCATGGATGGGTACCAGAAACAACCCCCATCCCATGGATGGGTACCACATGTTCCATACATGTAACCTCTATCTTCTCCTTCTCCAGCGACCCAACACTGCCGGGTCATCCTGACCTGTCCCTTACCCCCTTTTTAACCAACTCGGGGCGGGCGGGTGGGAATCGCTTCCTCCTCAGCTCTTCGACTGATATCACTTCCCCTTCTCTTTTCCCCTCTTCGTCTCTGAGCACCGCCTTCTCCCTGACCCATCCCCTTTTCTAAAAGGGGAAACACCGTTCTTAAAACGGCAACTGTGCTGTCCAGCACTGTCATGCCGTCCCTGCGCCCATTTCTCTTCTGTCTTTAGCTCCGGGACTCTCTTGACATTTGTAGGACTTAAGCCCAGTATCTTGATCACACCTTTTATCCCCAAAACGTCCCCCCTCCAAATCCTTCACAAATGACTTGACCAGGTTTTGGAGTAAATGGCCTTGACAGCCTTTTTATTACAACTTATAAAATTAAATAAATAACATCTTCATAAATAACCATTAAACTTTAAATATACTTTTATTGTCATAAAGGGAAACAACATACCACTGGTCACTGCGAATAACTTCTTTTAAACTTTAGGCCTCCAGTCGGAAACCCCTGACTCGGAGGCGGTACCCAACCTTCACAGTGACCTACCCTTTTTTAACCCTTCCAGGTTAACCCCTCGTAACCTGAAAGTACCAGAAACAATCCCCAACCCATGGATGGGTACCAGAAACAACCCCCATCCTTTCATGGATGGGTACCTGAAACAACCCCCATCCTTTCATGGATGGGTACCCGAAACAACCCCCATCCTTTCATAGATGGGTACCAGAAACAACCCCCATCCTTTCATGGATGGGTACCAGCAACAACCCCCATCCTTTCATGTATGGGTACCAGCAACAACCCCCACCCTTTCATGGATGGGTACCAGCAACAACCCCCATCCCATGGATGGGTACCAGAAACAACCCCCATCCCATGGATGGGTACCACATGTTCCATACATGTAACCTCTATCTTCTCCTTCTCCAGCGACCCAACACTGCCACAGCACGAAAGGGGTAACCCCTTACCCTTGCGTGCACCCCCACACCCTCAGCCCTCGCTGTATGCCTACCTGAAAGTCCAGTGCCCACAAAACCATCCCCACATCATTCAGATGTACCACATCATTCAGATGTACCACATCACTACGCAGATACCTCCATGTATCCACCTCCAGTTCTCTATGGCGTATGGCCAACCCCATTTTAGATGAAAAACCTGCTCACCTCCTTATACGGGCCTTGTACACCTTCTTAACTGACCGTGCCCACTGTCATGACATCCTGCCCACCATAGCAGACCGTACTATAACCATACCTGGGTAAGCCACTCATAAACCTAAATTCACATGTTTACATCACGAGTAAAGTCCCTCAAAGATATGGCTCCCATACCGTTTTTTCCCACATGTAACATCAAAAACCTCCAGGGCCCCATTCAAACGGGGGAACCTGCGTACTTCCCCCAACACCCTGTTCACCCACATGCCTGGGACCCAGATGCACCTGACCCGAGCCTCCAGCTTGAGGATACATGACTGCCTAATGTTCGGCCGAACCACCGCTTTCCTGAAACCCCAAATAAACTTAGGAATGACCAAGTATACCAACTAGGCCCACCTCGCGACCTGTGAACAAAATTAAATGACAGCACAAACCACCTAAAATATCAATCACCAATACATTATAGCCACCGCCCAAAGTCCTGTGAGACATATTACCGCATCAGCTGTGACCGAATGCACCTGCGTCCTGTCTTAGACCTGCCCTGGACGCCACTGTGGCTGCCCCCATACGAAAGGAATGAGCAGAGAAAACTTTCCGGAACATACCCAGCTGCTAACCCCATCTTCTAACCCCACTACACCCTGTAACTTTGATAAGGAAGCACTTGTCCTCATGTAATAAAATAGGAAACCGTGACCCCCCAGGCCGCATGTCCCAACCAAGAAGGCTAGTGCAAATGCTGCCCGCAATAAAGCCCATGCATAAAGAGAGCTGTAGACCTTTTCAAAACTAGAATACAAAGACTGGAACATCTCCAAGGAGACTGGGCGCCTCCCAACCCTCTTCATTGTGTCCATCCGGTACACTTACAACGCCTGTTTTCCCAAAACTCTTTGGCATGGTACCATCGCCTTTGTCACTTAAAAGAAAGGCCAAACGAGCCAGCTTGTAGTAAAAGGCAGCCGCCGAGATACCCCATTCTGATACCACATTAATAAAATAGAGAACTGCATCGACTACCCATTCCTGTTAAGCAAACAATCCATTCCTGCCATGCCTTTTGAGTAGGCATACCAAGTCGCCTTACTGACAAGTTGCTTGAATCTCTTTGCTGCAGTCCCCAAGTAAAACCCGCTTCTGATGCCAAACTCCCAGACCCTGTGACACTGAAAACGCGACAAAGCGTCAACAAAGTGTTAACAATACCTGATAAGTGTACAGCAAAGATGAATGCATCCCTTGTAAGCAGCGCAGCACCCAATAGCGCAATACCCTGACCACCAGTACGGATGCCGCATTCAGTCAACTAACCACCTGTACCACCCCCAGATAGTCCCCATTTACAACAGACCCTGTGGTTGCGGAAGGATTCCACCCCATATGTTCAAGGCTACTACAAATTTTAACAATTGCACAAGAAACCAGGTTCTGCAGCCACCCGGACCCGAAACAAGCTGGGTGCCACCGAGCTGCGCTCAATAGTCCCCTGAAACAATGCACCAACCCCGTGGAGCCTGTAGAATACGTGAATAGTTCCAAGTCACAATCGCTGATGGGACACGACATCCCAAAGCACGCCCGCTGAACTATTCTAGGAAATACTGCAACACCTGCAAGTACCCCTGTACCCCTTATTAAGGCCCACAAAATGAGTGGGAGCCCGTAATCCCGCAGTTGCTGCTGCCAGCCGAAGGCAAATTGAACCATACCCATGGGGATTATGCGGCAAGCAACATTCAATTTCCCCAGCCCATATTGTAGTTGACGTAATTATACCTTGCGTACTCTAAAAGTCCTTCACCTCGTCTTTTAGCCTCTCAATCTATGTCTCTGACAGCACAATTCCATCCCAAGAGAATCCGTTTCAATTCCCAGGAATGTAATGTATGCCGTGGGACCCTATTTTTCCTAGGAGCTAAAGGTACTACCGAAACGTTCCGCCAGACGTTGTAACGTCCCAACAGGACGGCACCAACATTGGAACCGGCAGGGCAAACACATCCAAACCCATCCAGGTAATGCATAACTGAGTCAATACCCGAAACATCCCCGACTGCCCCTAAGAGGAAGCTGAACGTTTAAAAGAAGGCCCACTTGATGGGGCAACCCATCAGCAGTCAATGATCCACATACTATGCCCCATTATGTGCAGCCATCAGCCAAAAGCTGCCTGGGTGCCCAGCAATATCCAGAAAGCCAATTCAATGTCTGATTCGGCCACGAATGACCCCCATGAACACTAAAGTAAACTCCTTCCCCAGTTTCCAAAAACCACTGCTGGATGTAGCAGGGCCGCCCGAAAATCTCGGCCGCGGGTGGAACCATCATCAATAACCAGTTATTCTACAACTGTTATTGAAAAACCGGACCCTTGCATTATGAGCCGCTGCTCAGAAGGGTATCCACTGAGTACAGAAAGCATCCTTTCTAAACGCACCGGCGTAGTCCCTCTTACTCCCCAGACCCTCCTGCACGTACTTTTCCTCTCTTAAAACCCTTGGACAGTGAATGGGATCCTGCTCCGCCTGAACACATTTGTTAGACTCGACAGTTTGTCCCAACTTTACACTTGCCTGAAAAAACTTACTAGGAGCCCCGCGACGCTGTAATCAGCTTCATCCACCGGCTAATGTCGTTAAGAGACCAGCGTAGGGACGGTCGGACGGCAATCTGGTGCCCAAACTATTCGTCCTACCTGAGCCAAGCCACAAGGCCATAAGTCATGTGTGCATCACTAATGGCCTGCCAAAAAAAGAACCGAGCCGAACATTGTTCGGGGGTCTTTTTCCCCTATCACGCTCGCCCATATGGTAAACGCCTGTAGTCAAGTGGCAAAGGTAAGAGGAATCAACCGATATCTCCGTTGTTCCTAGTCCTCCTTCTTGCTTCCTTCTAATTTCAACCTGGCCAGGTTGAGCTCCTCCGAAGGCGATAACATGAATATCTCTACTCATCCACCTTTCCAAATTTTCTATTATTTCTATCTGCACTTAGGGACCCCGGGGGCCCTCCAAACAAATGTATACTTCACCTTTCGCGGAATCCGACCGAATCCTCTTTTCCGTCCTGTTCACCCCGACTATCCGGAGCCCATGCGATAAACTGGGGGACTAACCTACCACTGTAGTTGTCCCCGTTGCTGTCGCAGCATTATCACCTGCAATCCTGGGGGGGGTGCCCGCTGCCAGAGGTGTGGCATGCGTCGGTGCCCATGCCTACCCCCCGACCACTTCCTGTGCCTGGCTCCAAGCGCTGCACCGACTCCTTGAGCCCAACCGCCAACTCACCTAGCCCCCCCCCGGTTCCTGTACGGAGTCCTGTCTCATTTTGGCAGTACGGGAGTAAACCTGTCCCCCCGGCTCCTGCATATTACCCTTAACCTGATGGCCCCGGTCTACCACCCTGCCCCAATAGACTATGCATTAAAGTAGAAATAAAAGTAAAGATTCACTCACCAGGCTGCCCAGGCCAGGGCCCACCAGCCGTCGCTGCAGGAACCACCGTCTCTGGATGTCCTTGTTCATCACCACCCTCTGACCCGGACCGCTCACCTTCAGATCTGTTGCTGTCCATTTTCATCCGACCGACAGCTGGCTGCATCCCCGATGGACCCGCTCCATTTGCCGTGGGTCTGTGGTGCTGTTCTCGCCCTACTCTCCGACCCGTCATGCTATACCCCGCTCGTTGTCCCTCGTGACAGGCTCCTGCGCCTATTGCTGGGCTGGGTCCTCGTTGCCCGACCTCCGCCGGTGCTCCCCCACCACCCTGTGCTCCTCGTGGACCCTCTACCAGGCTGCGTGGGGGTGTGGGCCGTGCTGGCTGTCTGGCCCCCATCTTGAAATTCGGTGTTCCCTCGCTGGGCCGGCTGGCTGCACCGATCTCCCCCGCAGCCCTGGCCGCCTGCACTGTGCATCCGTGACAAGCCATGGGAGAAGAGCCTGCTCTGTACCGGGCTCCCCCCCCACGCGCCCCATCCTGTCTGCCGGGTCCCCCTCTACTCCCTGCATCTGGTCCTCTGTCTCCACTGTGCTCTGGGGGCTGGGGTTTCACTCCCCTTTGCTTCTTTGCTGTCTCAGATCGGGAGCCTGCAGAGCCTGCAGCCGAGCTGTACCTTACCAGCGGCCGTGACCGCCACGCACGAGGTGCCGCCGCACCCCCCGTCTGTCAGCGCTCTGCTGTCTGCTGCCACCCCCGACATCTGGGCTCTCAGCCAGGCTGCACCTAGTGCGGCATCCGCCGCTCTAAACTGTTGTCGCAGCCCACCATCGCCGCCATGCTGCCTCTGAAATGCTGGGACCAGGAGCGGTGAGGGTGAGGCGTCTAATCGCTTCCTCCTCCGCTCTTCGACTGATGTCACTTTCCCTTCTCTTTTCCTCTCTTCGTCTCTGAGCACCGCCTTCTCCCAGACCCATCCCCTTTTCTAAAAGGGGAAACACCGTTCTTAAAATGGCAACTGTGCTGTCCAGTACTGTCATGCCGTCCCTGCGCCCATTTCTCTTCTGTCTTTAGCTCCGGGACCCTCTTTACTGACATGATTCATGAAGTAATTCTGCTGATTTTGTTGCTGCTGCAGTGTCTTTCTTCAGTATACTTTGCAAGCATGTGTGCGGAGCTGCAAAAATATCCCGACAAATTGTTCAATTTTAAGAGGATGTCCATTGCTACCTTTGAGCTATTCGCACATCTGCAACCCAGGCTCACCTGCACTCAGCTGAGGATGAGTGTGGCAGCTGAGGAACATCTCCTGGTCACACTCATGTTATTGTAAACATCACAAAACTTATTTGTGTGTGTGTGTGTGTGTGTGTGTATATATATAATATATATACACATGGTTATTTATCTTTTTCCCAAATTTTTTCATATAATTGTATAAATTAGTTTTTTTTCTTATCTTGCTTTTAAAAAAAAATGTTTTTAATGTTTTTCTATTCTAAGTTTCTGGCAACAGGACAAGGTTTGGTCTATCACCACTACTATAGCTTAATGGGTGTGAGAATGGTGGCAAAGACGACCAGGAAAACCTGCTTGGTGCTGTAAGAGGAGTTGCTTCATGTTGTGGGAATTGTGGGAAGAGGTCGCAGAAGAGTTTTGTCAGAAAGCACATTTTCCCAAGTGTACTGGAGCCCTTGATGGCAAACATGCCAGTGTTAAATGCCACCAAAGTCATGATTCAATTATTTCAATTATAAGAAATACTTTTCTATTGTCCTTTTCGGATTGGTAGATGCCAACCTCTGTTTGATATCAGTTGATGTGGGAGCCTACAGGCGTCAAGGAGATTCCAAGAGTCTGCAATGGGTCGTCGGCTACATGAAGGACATCTCCAGATTCCCCCAAGAAGGCCTCTGTCATGCTAGCAGATCCAGGCCGGGGTCCCAAGAGAATGATCTAGGCCCAGACCAACCCCTTTATATCCTCTCCCAGCAGTCTGTTCTTCTCTCCCAGCAGTCTGTTAGTTGTAGTTCAGGCCAGTCCTGCTAGAATCAAAACCCCAGCATTCTGCACTACACATCCCACAATGCTTTGCTCTGCTCTTAGGAAATGACAACATGGAGTCCAAGCCAACACTAGGGGGAGACAGCTCCACATCAATAGCACTGCACACTGTCCCTGAAATGCAGGCAACAACAGCCGGCTCCTGGCTACAATCATTTTTATTTTTTCATCGGAATAACGTTTTTAAAAATACTATTCGTGTGGGTTTTTGTTCTCTCTATCATTGCAAAGTTATGTTTTTCACCCATGTGAGGTAAGGCTTCTGTTGTCAGAGAATGGAAACTTAAACTCACGCAGGTGAAAAAGAGAACTGTACTTTCTTATCAGTGTGAGGTATTCTCCATGAGAATTGAAGAAGGTACCCCACATGGATAAAAATGTGTATTGTCTTTTTCATCCATGTGAGGTAAGGCTTCCATTCTCAGAGGATGAAAACTTTACCCCACGTAGGTGAAACAGAGACCCTTTTTTTATCAGTGTGAGGTATTCTCCATGAGCATTATAGAATTTTTTCCCTTCATGGATAAAAATGTTCATGTGTGGAAGGCTTCATTTTCAGGAAAAGGAAAATTTACCCCACGCAGATGATAATGATAACTGTACTTTTTATCGATGAGGTGGGGTATTCTCCATGATAATTGGGAACTTGCATTTGCCATCATTTTTTTTATTGATGGTAATGAAGTACAAAATTTAAACCACAGTTTTTGTTTTGTTTTTTTTTTTCTTTTTTGGAAAACGAAATTGGCCACGACATATGGCCAAATGAAAAACAAGAAAAAGGCAACAGAGATGCCAGTGAGTGAATTAAAGTAGTCACAACAATTGGCCATCTGAAAAACAAGAGAAGGCACCATACAGTAGATGCCACTGAGTCACACAAAAAAAACTACTGAAAACAAAATGTATAAGTTATACCTGAAGAAGAATAAATTACAATACAGTTATGCTACATACTGTTCATTAGCTGGCAGCAGGGTATCCAAGCCTCAGAAAATAATTTTACATAAAGTTTAGCACCTACAGTGTACTGTGCTCTGTGTTATGGTGATGAAAGAGGGGAGATGCTCTGTAGCCTTAGCACACTTCAGTTAGCCTTATTATGAATCCTACCCAATTCTCTTTTTGGACTATAGAACACCCCACCCTATGTTATGGTGATGAGGAGAGTGGAGGTGTTCTGCTTGTTTTGGTGATGCAGATCATTTAACCATTGCAATGCAAGGGCAGCCCCACTGCAAAGGAAACATCTTCCTTTCTCCAGAGATGTTTTTTTTTTTTCAAAATGTGCCAATGGCAATTAACACAGCTAGCTAGATTGCTGAAACAACAACAACACTGAGCAGTACTTGAGCAACAATCTAGCTTAAGAAAATAGCAGACATATATCAATAAAACAATAGCTAACCCAAGCAACATGGTAAATAACACCACATCCATCTCTTCCAGCTTTCTCTTCCTCTAAAAAAAATCTGTTTAAAGAGAGTGGAACCATTACTTACAGAAGTGAAACTTTAACATGGTAGGTATTTTCAGCTGTCCTACATAGATGTGAACTAAAGAAAAAAAAACGGTTTTGTTCAGAGAAAAACAACCCCCCTCCAGGTAAACTATACATTTGCAAACATTATAGGAAAAAGTTTTTGATTTATGATTCTGACACTTTGACAACACTCTCTAAAAGTGTCTGCTACCTGGGAATGTCTGCTTTCAGGCTATGAACTAAAATAAGAAAAGTTTAGCATCAACATCCATTTGTATCCAAATATCTTAGATGAAACATAGTGCAGGAGATGCCCATTATTTTTCCAGCTCTGTGTAAATCTCTGGGCAAATAAGTCAGCCAACCAGATACGTAGGTGGATGGGAAACCTGGGAATTTTTATATAGAGCATACTATTGTCATGGTTGCAAGCAGGAGCGTAGCTATAGAAGGTGCAAGATTCGCAATCGCGACTCGGCCCCAGGCTGTGGGGGGCCCGTGCGGCTCCCCTATCAGTTTTGTCTACACTTGTGTGAGCCAGAGCCGGAGTCGGGGGGCGGAGCTGGGTACGGAAGACTGCTTGCCTCTTCACTTTACACTCTGGATGCAGCTAGTACCAGGCTGGATAGGAGGGCCAGTGTTCTGCCGAGAAAGTTCCCCTCGGCGGATAATGACCCCCTTGTACTGCGCAGGCGCAGCGCTTGCGCAGTAGGAACAACAAGGGAGCCACCGAAAAGAGCCGAAGCTGAACACCTGAGTCAGCTGTACACGGCACCTGCATGCCAAGACTATTGTAAGAAAAACAGTTTGTAAGAGGCCCCTTGCGTGCTTGCTACGCTCGCCACGCTTTGGGCAGGGCCTCGCTGCGCTCGGCATATTAATATTCTAACTCTATGTCCACTTGGATGGTGGGGCTTTAACGTGGATTTAGGGCAGAATGTAGTGCGCAGGCGCCGTGTAGAGCTGACGATCAGCTGTTCATCTTCGGCTATTTTCGGCGGCTCCGTAGTTGTTCGTACTGTGCAAGCGCAGCGCATGCGCAGTACAGGGGGTCCTTATCTGCCGGGGGAACTTTCTCGGCAAGACACCGGCGGGGTGGCATATAGAAGAACCAATCTCCTCTGTTCTCCTCCTGTCTCCTGCAGGTCTTTCAACGGCTGCAGGATCGGTTCTCCTATATGCCGCCCCGCCTATATGCCTCCCAACTCCGCCCTCTCCCCCACCCTGGCTCCCGCTTCCTGTCTCAAGGCTATTCCTGCCACCGGAAAAGTAGGCGAGAAGCTCCCTGCCCAAAGCCGCTCCTGGTAAGCCGCAAACTCTGTCACAGCAGAGAGTAAAAGAATACACCGTCCAGCGAGTATAGTGTTCCAGGTGTGCTTCTGACTATCACTCTGCTCCCTCCCATACTACCCCCCCCCCATCATGCTTTCCCCCCACACTGCCCTCCACTGCCTCCCTCCCATCAAAAACTGTAAAAAAAAAAACTATACAAAATAAAATTATAAAATAAAATGGTGAAAAATAATTTAAAAAACCTACTGACCCCATTCTCTGCCCTACTGACCCCATCCACAGCCCTACTGACCCCGTCCACCGCCCTACTAACCACATCCACCGCCCTACTGACCCTGTCCACGTCAACTGCCCTACTGACCCCGTCCACCGCCCTACTGACCCCGTACCCCATCCACCACCCTACTGACCCGTCCACTGCTCTACTGACCCCATCCACTGCCCTACTGACCCCGTCCACCGCCCTACTGACCCTGCCCACTGTCCTACTGACCCCGTCCACTGCCCTACTGACTCCATCCACCGCCCTACTGACCCCGTCCACTGCCCTACTGACCACGTCCACTGCACTACTGACCCCTTCCACTGCCCTACTGACCACGTCCACTGCCCTACTGATCACGTCCACTGCCCTACTGACCCTATCCACCGCCCTACTGATCACGTCCACTGCCCTACTGACCACGTCCACCACCCTACTGACCACGTCCACTACCCTACTGACCACGTCCACTACCCTACTGACCACGTCCACTTCACTACTGACCACGTCCACTTCCCGACTGACCACATCCACTTCCCTACTGACCCTGTCCACCGCCCTACTGACCACGTCCACCGCCCTACTGACCACATCCACTGCCCTACTGACCACATCCACTGCCCTACTGACCATGTCCACTGCCCTACCATGTCCACTGCTCTACTGACCCCGTCCACTGCCCTACTGACCACGTCACTGCCCTACTGACCATGTCCACTACCCTACTGACCAAGTTCACTGCCCTACTGACTGACATCATTCCCAGTCCACACTGACACCACTGGCCGAACTAGGGTTGCAAAGGTCGCACTTGTGACTGGGCCCTGGTCTTCCGCCACCATGGCGAAGCCCAAGACTGAAGGACTGCACAACATGTGAAAGGAATCCGCTGTGGGCCGTAAAGGGTCATGGGATCAGTTGGAAGGGCTTTGGGCTCGGAGGGAATGGCTCAGGTCGGAGGTCGGGGGGCCCTTCATGATTTCTTGCACCAGGGCCCTGAAGGTTCTAGCTACACCTCTGGTTGCAAGTAAGAACATTCAGAATTTTATGACAGTCATTAATGACTGTCAAATCAATGAAAATTATAGCTAGATCAGATTGAAAAAGCAATGTAATTTAAAATCATTAACTTATAGCATGGCGTATATATCAATACTATATGTTATACCATGTTAGGCTAAATTGATATGCATTCACATATCAAGGCATTCGAGGAGTGCCTTAATTAAAAGTATAGAGAATAAAAAACATTGATTGAGAACCAAGAGGTCATATCTGACTCACTCTAAGCACAGAGCTCTGCTCTGCCTCTCCAGCACTCACTGGAGCACTAGGCTGTGCAGGTTGCGCAGAGCCTGAGCCAGCCAACGGTCAGGCATCTGGGAGGATCTCAGCATTAAAGTTGGGATCTCTTCAGATTCTGGACCAGCTGAGTGATGTCAGCCGACCGCAGACTTTAGCTTCCTGTCCGCTGAATACGGGTCACAGGAGTGCAGAACTAAGTTCACCCCTGTGACCTACACGAGAAGTTTATTACCCGTAACATAAAATATTCAGTTGAAAGTTAACTATGGTTTATATCCTATAGAATTATAGATAATCTGGAGGTATGTGATCCAAAACACAGTAGCTCTCTCTGTGTTTCCAGGCACATTCACCCAGGCTACTTTCAACTTTCATGTCACCTTCACTGCCACATCACAGTTAGTTCACCTTCACATCACAGCCCCTCTTTACAATACAATGCCCCTTTACAGTGCAGTCACCTTTACATCACAGTGTCCCTCTACATTAATATAACGGGGACTGCTCTTTAAAGGGGGCACTGCTCTGTAAAGGGGGCAGTGTAATGCAATGGGGGACTGTGATGTGAAGGGGAACTGAGGACACTGTGGGACTGCTTTAAAGGTAGGCTGTGATGTAAAGGGGACTGCACTGTAAAGGGGACACTGTGATATAAAGGGGACTACACTGAAAAGGGGCACTGTAATGATTACAGTGCCCCTTTTCAGTGCAGTCCCCCTTATATTACAGTGCCCCTAGCAATCACTGCCTCCTCCATCACAGTGCCCCTGCCGTCTGACCCCATCCTTCTCCCCCCCCTTTTCTCTCTAACATTACACTTCCCCATTACAATTTCTGCCTCCCCTGCACAGGATACCTACCTTTGGCAAGGCAAAGGCTGTTATCAGTCCATGTGTCCTCTACTGGCTCCTCCACCTGCCCAGATGATGTCATTCTATCAGCAGAGATGGGGGTGGGAGGAGCTCTCCATTCCAATCTGCAGCTCCTCCCATCCCCTTCCCTGTGGATAGGATGACATTGTCGGCGGGGTGGGCGGAGGAGCTAGGAGAAGACACATGGGCATGGCCGCACAGCAGGAGATGAGCGGTACCCGCGGTCTGTGATAGCCCTGTGCAGACCAGGATCGCCGCTCACCTCCTGCTGTGCGGCCCAGTCATCATCAGGCCACGGACTGGCACTGGTCTTTGGCTTGAGGGTTGGGGACCCCTGCATTACATACTCCTAACTAGAGCTGCACGATTCTGGGAAAAATGAGAATCACGATTCTTTTGCTTGGAATAAAGATCACGATTCTCTCACGATTCTCAAAAAAATAATTTTATTTTAAAGATAAAGCCTTGTCAGTGCAGCCATGTCAGTGCAGCCATGTCAGTGCAGCCATATCAGTGCAGCCTTCCCCAGTGCAGCCTTCCCCAGTGCAGCCTTGCCCCAGTGCAGCCTTGCCCCAGTGCAGCCTTGCCCCAGTGTAGCCTTGCCCCAGTGCAGCCTTGGATCCCCTGTACTTGCTTCCAGGGCTTCAAAATCGCAGACCGCGATTTGAAAATGGCGCCGCCGGCGCCGAAGTACACAGAGCCGGTCCTCGGCTCTTTCCGGCGGCTCTCGTTCAATTTCGGCTCCACTCGTAGTCCCGAGCGGAGCTATCCGAGTAGGTTCGGATAGCTCCGCTCGGGACTACGAGTGGAGCCGAAAGTAAACGAGAGCCGCCGGAAAGAGCCGAGGACCGGCTCTGTGTACTTCGGCGCCGGCGGCGCCATTTTCAAAATGCTGGTTCCCGGCGGCTTCTCCTCCGATCAGCCTGTTCAGGCTATTAAAAAAAATCGAGATAATCCAGACTGTAGATCGCGGGGGGGGGGGTGAATCGAAATCGCGATTCTATGTACAATTAATCGTGCAGCTCTACTCCTAACCAGGGTGTTTTTTGTCTCAACAGTTTCTGGTTGCTATGTAGTCCCCGACTAATTAATAAAGTTCTTCTGTAAGGTACAATCAAACAAAGTGTTGAGTATCTGCCCATATGTTATGCAGAAAAAGGTATTTTTTAATTTAAAAAGTTTCAGTTTTTAAAAATGATGCCATGTGCTGAGGGATATGTACAGTATGTTTGCAAGACACTTATTTGTACAACTGTAATTAATGAGCACGTTGTACAAGGAATGTAGCAAATGTGTGTGGTGTAGATTTTATGTATGTGTTTGATAGAAACTGGCTAGCATCAGGACAGTATGCAAGCACTTGAATACAAGCCTAAAAAGAGAAGTAGAGGTACTTCTACATGAAAGTAGTAGGTGGAAAACCTTGCTGACGTGACCTCTTCCCCCCTCCTTATCCTATTCCTCCTCTGCTTCTGTCTTCACCTCTCCCTCCTCACCCTCCTCTACCCACCCCTTCCCCCTCTATTTCTTCTCCCCTTCCTCCTTTTTTTTTCCAACCCTGCCAGTGGCTCATCACATTTGAAGTAGTGTGAAGGCTCACAAAGCCTTTCTCTTCTTACTCCTCTCAGGCTCCTCCAATTATGTAAAACTGGTGCATGCTTGTTGAGGACCATCGCAAAAAGTGAATCAGTCTTTCTAGAAGAAGCAGTGGCTGAGAGGTTGAGACATAGACTCTCACAGCATGAACCATATCCAGACAATGATGTGCAATTTAATTTTGCTGAACTGGAGAGCGACAATTTTGAAAAAAACACAATATTTTGTACTTTTTGCTATAATAAATATCCCCATTTTTAAAAAAAAAAATGCTAATTTTTTCTCAATTTAGGTCGATATGTATTCTTCTACATAGTGTTGGTAAAAAAAATCACAATAAGCATATATTGATTGGTTTGCACAAAAGTTATAACGTCTACAAAATAGGGGATAGATTTATAGCATTTTTATTTTTTTTACTAGTAATGGCGGGGATCTGCGATTTTTATCGGGACTGTGACATTATCGCGGACACATTGGACACTTTTGACACATTTTTGGGACCATTGGCATTTATACAGTGATCAGTGCTATAAAAATGCACTGATTACTCCAAAAATGTCACTGGCAGGGAAGGGGTTAACACTAGGGGGCGATCAAAGGGTTAACTGTGTTCCCTGTTTGTGTTTCTAACTGTAGGGGGAGGGGACTGACCTAGAAGAAGTGACGGATCGTGGTTCCTAGCTAATAGGAAGTCACGATCTGTCACGCCTCTCAGAACAGAACAAGGATTTGTGTGTTTACACACACTCGTCCCTGTTCTGCCTCTCATGCCTGTGATCGTTCGTGGCCGGCGGTCATCGCAACCGTCTGCCACGAGCATCGGCACCCCTGCTGTGCAGTGGGCGTGGGCGCGCCTGCTATCCCGATCCCACGAGCTGACGTATAGCTACGACGGCTCGCGGGATCATGCCAACCTGCCGCAGTAAAATGACGGCGGCTGTTCGGCAAGCGGTTAAAGTTTATGCAGATTAATTTGGATGGGGATTAGGGAAGCTGTAGAATACTCCAGAACACTAAATAGGAATGTGAGAATACTCTTCCCTTTGCAACTACTTCTTAACACAGTCCTTTGAACAGTAGGGCATAAAGTGGTCAACACTGGGACACCATAGGTCATAATGTTAGCGCACCAAGGGTTAACAGCAGAAACAGTCACTAGGATCCCTTTTCTTTGGTTTGTACTCACAGATGTCTCCCTCAATACCCTGTCAGACAGTTTCCTCAGTGAAGTCTCCATACCGGCTGAGTGAAATCTCAGCAGTGAATCTAGTATACCAAGGAGCAAATTGAAAAAGTCAAAGCTGTGCTTAATTGTTCAGAATGCAAGAATCAGAGCTGACAGAGGGACAGTCATGGCTGCAAAAAAAGCAGACTGTTATTACAGAGCTGTGTGCAGCTCATTTAAGCTCACCCACCACCCAGGAAGAAGTACAAGGAGGAAGAGGATATGGAGTGCTGGGAATGCTGGGAGTGGAGCATTGTGATAATGTAGTTCCTGTACAGACTGAGCCTGCTTTGTAGACTGGAAAGGAACTACAGATCTTGAGGGGCGCTGGTGTTCTAGGGAGAGGAATAGGAGGAGGCTTGTTCCCAGTAAGAGAGAGAAGTGAGGAAGACATTCAAGTAGCCAGACTGTGCATCAGGTTGCTTGCAGGCTATTTAACACCAAATCTGGGGTGGAGAGGGGTAAAACCCCTTACATTCCCTAGTATCAGAGAATGCTTGGCGCCGGCGGACCCAAAAAATAGAAAAAACACCCCCGGTTCGGTTTGCACCAGAACATGTGAACAGGCAAAAAGTTTGTGCGAACATGCGAACACCGTTAAAGTCTATGAGACACGAACATGAAAAATCAAAAGTGTTAATTTTCAAGGTTTATATGTAAGTTATTGCCATAAAAAGTGTATGGGGACCCTGGTATTGCACCAGGGGACATGTATCAATGCAAAAAAAAAGTTTTTGAAACGTTTTTTTTTTTCAAGAGCAGTGATTTTAATAAATAATGCTTAAAATGAAACAATAAAAATTAAATATTCCTTTGAATATCGTGCCTGGGGGTCCCCTTAGTCTGCCTGTAAAGTGGCGCATCTTTCTGATGTGTCTTACTGAGCCGTAGCAAAATTAAATTTCTAAAGGAAAAATGTCATTTAAAATTGCTCGTGGCTGTAATGTATTGCCGGATCCCGGCAATATAGATAAAGATCAATGAAAAATTTGCCGTGCCCCCCCCCCCCAGTCCATTCCAGGCACTTTGGGTCTGGTATGGATATTAAGGGGAACTCCACGCAACAATATAAAAAAAAACAGCGTGGAGTCCCCCCAAAATCAATACCAGGCCCTTCAGGTGTGGTATGGATTTTAAGGGGAACTCCACGCCAAAATTGAAGGAAAAAACTGCATGGGGTCCCCCCAAAATCCATACCAGACCCTTATGCGAGCAAGCAGCCTGGCAGGTCAGGAAAGGGGGGATGAGTGAGCACCCCCCTCCCTCCTGAACCATACAAGGCGCTTGCCCTCAACATGAAAGGGTGCTTTGGGGTCCCCCCAAAGCACCTTATGCCCATGTTGATGGAGACAAGGGCCTCATCCCCACAACCCTGTCCATTTGGCCATTTGTTGTGGGGGTCTATGGGCGGGGGGCTTATTGGAATCTGGAAGCCCCCTTTAACAAGGGGGCCCCCAGATCCTGCCCGCCCATGTGAATGGGTATTCACCAAAAAAAGTGTCAAAAAGGAAAAACCACAATACACTGTTTTTGATAAGTCCTTCATTAAAAAAAAAAAAAATGTCCCATGATGTCCATCTATCATCAATCATGGTGCCGACGGACCCAAAAAATAGAAAAAACTCCATGGGAGGCATCCTATCAACTGCTGTCTTTTCACTGTGCCCACTAACATAACCAGATGACCCACCCCCCTCTGGCAGCACATGATGTCAGAAGGGGCAGGGTCACTCGGTTATGTCACTGGGTGGCCACTCCCTTGCCTATGTAACAGCTGTCACAGCCAAGAGATAGCAGTCGGCGGGATGCCTCCCATCAAGGCGGAGGTTTTTTTCCTTCTAATTTTCGGGTTCGTCAGCGCCATGATTGAAGATGGATGGACATCGTGGGACACTTTTTTTCTTTCTTTTTTAATAAAGGACTTGTCAAACACTGTGTATTGTGGTTTTTACTTTTTTACACTTTTTTGGTGAATGGGTAGGGGTACAATGTACCCCATACCCATTAACACAGAGGAGAGAGGGATCTGGGGGCCCCCTTATTAAAAGGGGGCTTCCAGATTCTGATAAGGCCCCCACCCACAGACCACCCCACAACCAATGGCCAGGGTTGTGGGGGTGAGGCCCCTGTCCCCATCAACATGGGGACAAGGTGCTTTGGGGGGACCCCAAAGCACCCTCCCCATGTTGAGGGCAAGCGGCCTGGTATGGTTCAGGAGGGGGGGCACTCGCTTGTCTCCTACCTATCCTGGCCTGCCAGGCATCTTGCTCGGGTAAGGGTCTGGTATGGATTTTCTGGGGGACCCCACGCCAATTTTTTTGAAAATGTTGATGTGGAGTTCACCTTAAAATCTATGCCAGACCCAAAGGGCCTTGTATGGATTTTGGGGGGAACCCATGCAGTTTTTTTCTTAATTCTGTCATAGGGTTCCCTTTAACCACTTGAATACACTATATTATATACTGTACACTGCACTATATATCCTGCACTGTATTATCCCTTTCATGACTAAGCCTATTTTTCACATTTGGTTGTCAAGTTAAAATCCATATTTTTTGCTAGAAAATTACTTAGAGCCCCCAAACATTATATATATTTTTTTAGCAGAGAATCTAGAGGATAAAATGGAGATTGTTGCAATATTTTATGTCACACGATATTTGTGCAGCAGTGTTTTAAACGCAACTTTTTGGGAAAAGGGACACTTTCATGAATTTAAAAAAAAACAAGCAGTAAAGTTAGCCCAATTTTTTTTGTACAATGTGAAAGATGATGTTACGCCGAGTAAATAGATACCAAACATGTCACACTTTATAATTGCACGCACTCGTGGAATGGCGACAAACTACGGTACCTAAAAATCTCCATAGGCAACGCTTTACATTTTTTTTATGGTTACCAGGTTGGAGTTACAGAGGAGGTTTAGTGCTAGAATTATTGCTCTTGCTCCGATGATCGCGGCGATACTTCACATGTGTGATTTGAACACTGATTACATATGCGGGCGCGACTTCCGTATGCGTTTTTTTGCTCTGCGAGCTCGCGGCGATGAGGGCGCTTTAAAAAGTGTTTTTTTTTTTATTTATTTTATTTATTTTTATATTAATGAATTTTTTTCAAAAAAAAAAAATCGATCACTTTAATTGCTGTCACAAGGAATGTAAAGGTACTCTTTATGGAGGGATCGGGGGTCTAAAAAATCCCTTCCTTGCACTTCAAAGTATTCAAATCGCCGTTTTCGGCGATTATGAATACTGTATATTTTTTTAAAACCGGCGCCATTGGCAGCCGAGTAAACAGGAAGTGACGTCATGAAGTCGCTTCCGTGTTTACAATTGGGAGACTGGAACGAAGCCACTTACGGCTTTGTTCGAGTCTGTTTCTAGCCGCTGGAGGTGGCGGATTGTTAATCGGGCTTCCGGGTGGAACGGGAGGCCTGGTAAGAGAGGCGGGAGGCGACGGGAGAGGGGGACGTCCCCTCCCGCTCCTCCAGTATAACAGCCGAGCGGCTTTTAGCAGCATCGTTTGTTATCCCTGGAAAGCCGATCGCCAGCTCTAAAAAACAGTACCGGTGAGCTGCAGCTGCGGGCATCATCCCGGTATAACCCCCGAAAGCCGAGTACGCACATCTGCGTATGCTCGGCGGGAAGGGGTTAAATATACTACACTGACTGCACTATATACTCTGAACTACAGTATATATATTATAGGGACTGCACTATATACTCTTCAGAAAAATTGGGCCTTAGGTGTTGGTGGTGCCAGAACACTGTAACCCCTCACAGTTACTCATATTGGGTGCAGAAACGGGCCCTGCTGTTAAATATTTTTTCATAAATTGTAATTACATGCCCCAGTCAAACAGGTGCAGAAAAATTGGGCCTTGGGTATTGGTGGTGCCAGAACACTGTAACTCCTCCTCACAGTTACTCTTGTTGGGTGCAAGAATGGGCCCTGCTGTTAAATAATATTTCAAAAATTGTAATTACATGTCCCTGTTAAACAGGGGCAGACAAACTGAGCCTTGGGTGGCGGTGGTGCCCTAAACCAAAAATATTGTTGGAAGCTAGCATCATCAAGATTCAGGAGGAATGGGATAAGCAGCATAGGCAGTCTTCAAGGGATCCCAGATAAATAGCAAATTCAATTAGTTACATCAGCATCAGGGGCTTGATAGCTGCTGATCAAGGACTAATTCATTTTCAAAAAATGTGAGCCTATCAACGGAGTCTGTGGACAGTCGCACTCTTTGATCCGTTACAAACCCTCCAGCAGCACTGAATGTGCATTCAGAAAGCACACGGGATGCAGGACAGGCCAGTAGCTCGATTGCTTATTGAGCAAATTCTGGCCAGTGGTCCCTCCTCAAGACCCAGTAACCCAGTGGATTCTCTGTTGGAAAGGTCTCCAAGTCTGCTCTTGCCCCTAGATATTCCTGCACCATATAATGCAGACGCTGGCGATGGTTGCTTGAACCTATCAGACCTTGGCGCTGAGGACTGAAAAATTGGTTAAAGGCATCGGTCAGCCACCTTCTCTACTGCTCTTCCTTTGACCGAACGAACCCTTGTTCAGCACCAGGAAATGGTAACCTCCCAGGATCTGGAAAGGCATTACACAAACCTTTCTTCAAGGCCTCCTGAAGATGTTTCATCCTCTGCTCCCTCTGTGAAGGCAGGATGAGTTCTGCAACTTTACCCTTGTAACGTGGCTCAAGAAGGGTTGCAAGCCAGTAAAGATCCCTCTCCTTGATACAATGAATCCTAGGGTCTTTTTGCAGGCTTTGCAGAATCAGGGAGGCCATGCAGCGTAAGTTTGCAGAGGCATTGTATTCTGGGTCCTCTGGGTCACTAAGGATGACATTATCAGAAACTACCTCTTTCCAGCCATGTACAACTCCTTGGGTTTCTGGGGACTGAAAACCATTGCTTGAAGACTACTGCGTGTTATCCTCTACATCCATGCTGAATCCCCCTCCTCTTCTTCTTCCTGCGTGTTTGGCGGCCCCGCAGGAATGCTATCTGCATAAAGGGGGCCTTGAAAGGAAAGGAAGTCCTCTATTCCTCCCGCTGTTCAGCCTCAAGTGCCATGTCCATGACTCCGCAAAGCGTGTGCTCCAGCAGGAAGACTAGAGGGACAGTGTCACTGATGCATGCATTGTCACTGCTCACCATCCTTGTGACAGGACAGTGCATGCATCCTTGATCAGTAGCCACTGGCGTAGCGAAAACAAGCCAAGCTCCCCTGACCCTGTTCTGCTGCCATACTCACACAGGTACTCATTGATGGCCCTCTGCTGTGTGTGCAGCCGCTGCAGCATTGCCAATGTTGAGTTCCACCTGGTGGGTAGGTCACAGATGAGGCGGTTGGTGGGCAGGTTAAATTCCCTTTCCAATGTCAGCCAGCCAAACACTGGCATTGCATGACCGCCGGAAATGACCACAGACTTTTCTGGCCTGTCTCAGGAGATCTTGTAAGCCTGGGTATCTGGTCAAGAAATGCTGCACCACCAAATTCAGGATGTGTGCCAAGCATGGAACATAGGTCAAGTGTTCCTGTTCGAGGGCGGAGAGAAGGTTGGTGTCATTGTCGCATACAACCATTCCTGGCTCAAGCTGCCATGGCGTCAACCACCTCTGAGCCTGCCCCTGCAGAGCTGACAAAATCTCTGCCCCAGTGTGGCTACTGTGCCCTAGGCAGACCAACTGAAGCACCGCATGGCATCTTTTAGCCTGACTGCTTGTGTAGCCCCTTGAGCGCTTACGGAGCCCTTCTGGTTCAGAGGACAATTCTGCAGAAGAGGCAATAAAGGAAGAAGAAGAGGAGGGGTGGAGGAGAGAGCTGTGGCAGAATCACCACCAGCTTTTTGGAGGCATGGTGGCGGAACAAGCTCCAACACTGAACCCTGTCCTGCATCCTTCCCAGCTGCCAGCAGAGTTACCCAGTGCGCCATGAAGGAAAGGTAACGTCCCTGCCCATGCCTGCTGGACCATGAGTCAGCGGTAATATGAACCTTGCTGCTGACCGCCCTGTCCAACGAGGCCAAAACATTGCCTTCCACGTGAATATAGAGAGCTGCAATGGCCTTACGTGAAAAGAATTTTTCTTTTGGAACCTGCCACTGTTGTACAGCACATTCCACAAATTCATGAAAGGGGGCAGAGTCTACCAGCTGAAAAGGCAGCAGTTGCAGTGTTAGCAATTTGGCCAAGGTAGCATTTAGACGCTGTACATGTGGATGGCTGGGACAGAATTTTTTTTTTACGATTCAGCAACTGGGGTAGTGAAATTTACCTGCTGAAATCAGCTGGTGGTGTACTGCTAGCAGATTGGCTTCAAGTACTTGAGGCACCTATTGCTATACCTTCATTCCTCTCAATGCTGGACTGGAGGTATAGTAGGATTTGAGATCCCAGATGAGGAACTGTCAGGGCTGGGCTCAGCCCTTCCTTCTAAAAGCTGGCCACTCAGCTGTCGGCTAATTGCCAGCTCTTATTTCTCCACAGTGACTCACCTGTTGATGATATCCTGCTCGTCAGTCCTGCCTACTTAAGCCGTCCAGCCCAGATGATCTATGCCTTCGCCTTGGTCACATCACTAGAGACGCTCTCCGGTGTTCCTATTAAAGACTTGCTTGGCTGACATTCCTTCTGGCTCCAGATCCTGCTTGCTGTTCTACTACGCTCATCTCTGCCTCCCTGACATTTTGGCTTGTCTGACTATCTGTTCTGGTTCCTGAACTCTGGCTATGTTTTGACTCCGTTTACTCTGTTTACCTTTTTTATTATTAAACAAGTGTGATTTAACTGTACTTCTGTCTCAGTCTGATTCATGGTTTCTGACAGTAGGCGAAGGCCATGAATTTAGAAGATGCAGTCAATCCACTTGGTGGTAATATTTTTTCCATATTGGATGAGCAGGATCACCGTATGGATCAGTTTGCCATGGCATTACAAACGCTCTTGAGTCACACGGCTCACCTGGAATCTCCCACTGTGGCTGCTCCGGTACAACTGGTGTTGCAGGCCATCCCTGCTGCTGCTCCAGTCTCTGTGCAGGCACCCGCCTCCAGTATTACCTGTATAAGAGGTATGTCTGGTTCCGCTCCACTTCCCCAGCGATTTGGGGGCAATCCAGTCCAATGCAGAGGGTTTCTCAACCAGGTTGAGATATACTTTGAGATGCTGCCCCCCCAGCTCCCGCTCCCCTCTTTACAACGGACAGATGCAAAGTAGATTTCGTGATATCTTTGCTTTCTGAGAGAGCCTTGGCCTGGACAAACCCTCTATGGGAAACGCAAACACCTATTGTCTTGAGTTAGCCTGAGTTTGTGGCTTCCTTTAAAAGGGTATTTGACGTTCCCACATGCTTGGCTTCTGCTGCCAAGTGCCTCATGTCCATCAAACAGAATACAAAGAACTGTTGCCAATTACGCCATTGAATTCTGTACTCTGGCATCAGAGGTTGCTTGGAACAATGAGGCTCTCGTGGCTGCTTTTGCTCATGATTATAAAAGTGATTCCGCGCTACAGTGAAAAATAAGATCAAATAAAATAATCATAAGGTGCATACATCAATAAAGTGTTAAAAGCTTAGATAAGGGTTAAATTAGTGTAAACAGTGTAACAATTCATATATTAGAATAAAACCTGGGCAAATGGTAAAGAGTAAGTTCAGTCTCTAAAACAACTTCATTAGGATGGAAAATGAAATGGAGTTGTGTCCTCAAATAATGCTTAAAATAGTCTATTAAAAGTAGTAGACACAGAGCTCTCACCTTCATATATTGTCCAAAAGCTAAATAAATTGGTGATCTAAAGTTCGTTATTCAACGTTATTTCAACTTCAACCACTAGGGGGTCCTCCGTGCCAACATCAGTGAAATAGCAATCAACCAAAGTGTCAGCATCTAGCCATATACATCAAAATGTCATTCGTTATATTTATATCCACCACCAGGGGGTCCTCTCCTTCGTCCACCAAATCTCCCAGTCAGTACTGCACTTCCAACACTCTTCTTATACCTCGTATCCTCCGCAAAACAAGGGGGGGTGGCGGCAGCAAACAAAGGTGAGAGAGAGAGAGAGAGACAAAATAAAAACAATGGTGTAGTATGATTAAAGTACACAGACTTTAATAAAGAAAGCTAAAATGGACTCTTACAATAAACAATAAGGAAATAAGCATTAACAGTTGCTAAGGCGTCTGAACGCCGCTCTCACAACACTTCCTGGTATCACTACGTCTCTCCGGCCACTCCCTACGCATTACGTCATCACGTGACTTCTTCAGGGGATTCAAGATGTCCCATTGTATTCCACTTAAGAAGTTGCCCACTTCTAAGGAACTGGCTTCCATTTTTGCTCGGGAGATCTTTCGCTTACATGGGCTCTGCAAGGTGATTGTCTCGGACAGGGGTAGTCAGTTTGTGGCCCGGTTCTGGCAAGCCTTTTGTGCACAGTTGGGAATTCACCTTGCTTTCTCCTCTGCGTATCACCCGCAGTCTAATGGGGCTGCAGAACGAGTCAATCAGTCCTTGGAGCAATTACTACGTTGCTATATTTCTGACCATCATAACAACTGGTCAGACCTCTTACCGTGGGTGGAGTTTGCTCTCAATAGTGCCTTGAATTCTGCTTCCTGATTGTCCAAGTTTTTGGCGAAATTTGGTTTCCAACCTTCCATGTTGCCTGGCTCGTTTGTTCTGCAGAGTATTTCTGCATTAGAGGAGCATCTCTGTGGTCTTTGTTCCACTTGGGCACAAGTCCAGGAGGCTTTGCGACATGCTAATGATAGGTACAGACTCCATGGCTAATGCATTAGACCTGCCTTCTAATATGCGTATCTCGAAAGTATTTCATGTCTCTTTATTTAAATCTTTGGTCTGCAACCGCTTTACCACCTCAGTGCCTCGTCCTCACCCTCTACAGGTTGAGAACCATGAGTAGTATGAAGTACAGTCCATTGTTGACTCCCGTAGGTTCCATGGGTGCATACAGTACCTGGTGCATTGGAAAGGGTATGGTCCGGAGGAACGCTCTTGGGTCTCTTCCTTGGCCTGTCCTCCTCCATGATTTCAATAGACGTTTTCCCCCTCAAGTCTGGTGGCCCTCCTGAGGCGAAGGGTTCATTGAGGAGGAGGTACTCTCAGGGCTGGGCTCAGCCCTTCCTTCTTTGAGCTGGCCGCTCAGCTGTCGGCTAATTGCCAGCTCCTATCTCTCCACAGTGACTCACCTGTTGATGATATCCTGCTCGTCAGTCCTGCCTACTTAAGCCGTCCAGCCCAGATGATCTCTGCCTTCGGCTTGGTCACATCACTAGAGACGCTCTCCTGTGTTGCTGTTAAAGACTTGCTTAGCTGACATTCCTTCTGGCTCCAGATCCTGCTTGCTGTTCTACTACGCTCATCTCTGGCTCCCTGACGTCTTGGCTTGTCTGACTATCCGTTCCAGTTCCTGAACTCTGGCTATGTTTTGACTACGTTTACTCTGTTTACTTTTTTTTAATATTATTGAACAAGTGTGATTTAACTGTACTTATGTCTCAGTCTGATCCATGGTCCGCCTTTTTCTATGATGTGGGTCTTTCAGGTGCTGTTGCCAAAGGACTGCATGGCAGGTCATCATATGTCTTGTCAAGCATATGGTGAACAAGCGGCTGCTGTTCTGGCCATGCTTGATCTGCTTCAGACATAGATTGCAAACAGCAACGGTCTGATCTACTTTACACACTGTCGAAAAAACCCACACCAAGGAACTTTTGCAAGTTAGCGGGGAGGCAGCAGCGCCCTGCACCTGCGGAGCTCTGTGGTGTGATGCAATAGGGTGGCTGCCCTTAAGATGACCCCTGGAGGAGATCCTGCCTCGTTGGAGTTGTACCTCCTCCTCCTTGCTTTCCTTCTGTCTTCTCTCAGGCACCCAAGTACAGTCAGTGACTTCATCTTTCCCTCCCTCTTCATCACTGGAGCAAACTTGGCAGTATGCTGCAGCTAGGGGAACATGACGGTCAATTTCTTGTCCTTCTGTGGCACCCCTTCTCTCTAGGCTCACGTTACTCCCTTCCTCAACCAACATCGGATCCTCCAGCAACATGTAACCGACACTTTGGTCGAATAATTCTGGTGACTCCTCTATGCATGATGGTAGGGCTACGGAAGGAGTAACTGTGGACAAGGAGCCGATGGAATAGGTCACTTTGGCAGCTGCAGTGGAAGGCAAACTACTATAAGCCAGGGTGATAGAGGATGAGAAGGATGGGGATGGCTTTGTTATCCACTCCCCCTTCTGCATGTTCTGGGTCAATAACACGGCTAGCAGCAGAAAAAAAGGACAAGCGTGACCCGCCTGCAGAGGTTGCACCATGTCCATGATCACCACTGTTCACTGTAGACACAGAGGTTGCTTGCCCTCTTTTAGTGGCCAGTGAGTGTCTGCCTCTCCTTGGTGGCCTTCCGGACATGATGGGGATTTTTTTTTTTTTACACCACACTACACTGCATTATATACTGTGTACACTGCCTGAAGTGTATTAGAAACTGTACACACTGTATTATATACTGTGTACACCGCCTGCAGTGTATTATCTACTGTACATCACCAAATGCACTCTGTATATAGCTACACTGAATGCAGACTACTGTATATATATATATATATATATATATATATATATATATATATATACAGTGGCTTGCGAAAGTATTCGGCCCCCTTGAACTTTTCAACCTTTTGCCACATTTCAAGCTTCAAACATAAAGATATAAAATTTTAATTTTTTGTGAAGAATCACCAACAAGTGGGACACAATTGTGAATTGGAACGAAATCTATTGGATATTTTAAACTTTTTTAGCAATTAAAAAACTGAAAAGTGGTGCGTGCAAAATTATTCGGCCCCTTTACTTTCAGTGCAGCAAACTCACTCCAGAAGTTCAGCGAGGATCTCTGAATGATCCAATGTTGTCCTAAATGACTGATGGTGATAAATAGAATCCACCTGTGTGTAATCAAGTCTCTGTATAAATGCACCTGCTCTGTGATAGTCTCAGGGTTCTGTTGAAAGCGCAGAGAGCATCATGAAGACCAAGGAACACACCAGGCAGGTCCGTAATACTGTTGTGGAGAAGTTTAAAGCCGGATTTGGATACAAAAAGATTTCCCAAGCTTTAAACATCCCAAGGAGCACTGTGCAAGCGATCATTTTGAAATGGAAGGAGTATCAGACCACTGCAAATCTACCAAGACCTGGCTGTCCCTCTAAACTTTCAGCTCAGACAAGGAGAAGACTGATCAGAGATGCAGCCAAGAGGCCCATGATCACTCTGGATGAACTGCAGAGAACTACAGCTGAGGTGGGAGAGTCTGTCCATAGGACAACAATCAGTCGTACACTGCACAAATCTGGCCTTTATGGAAGAGTGGCAAGAAGAAAGCCATTTCTCAAAGATATCCATAAAAAGTCTCGTCTAAAGTTTGCCACAAGCCACCTGGGAGATGCACCAAACATGTGGAAGAAGGTGCTCTGGTCCGATGAAACCAAAATCAAACTTTTTGGCCACAATGCAAAACGATATGTTTGGCGTAAAAGCAACACAGCTCATCACACTCAACACACCATCCCCACTGTCAAACATGGTGGTGGCAGCATCATGGTTTGGGCCTGCTTTTCTTCAGCAGGGACAGGGAAGATGGTTAAACTTGAGGGGAAGATGGATGCAGCCAAATACAGGACCATTCTGGATGAAAACCTGTTGGAGTCTGCAAAAGACCTGAAACTGGGACGGAGATTTATCTTCCAACAAGACAATGATCCCAAACATACAGCAAAATCTACAAAGGAATGGTTCACAAATAAATGTTTCCAGGTGTTAGAATGGCCAAGTCAAAGTCCAGACCTGAATCCAATCAAGAATCTGTGGAAAGAGCTGAAAACTGCTGTTCACAAACACTCTCCATCCAACCTCACTGAGCTCGAGCTGTTTTGCAAGGAAGAATGGGCAAGAATTTCAGTTTCTCGATGTGCAAAACTGATAGAGACATACCCCAAGCGACTTGCAGCTGTAATCGCAGCAAAAGGGGGCTCTACAAAGTATTAACGCAAGGGGGCCGAATAATTTTGCACGCCCCACTTTTCATTTTTTTATTAGTTAAAAAAGTTTCAAAAATCCAAAAGATTTTGTTCCACTTCACAATTGTGTCCCACTTGTTGGTGATTCTTCACAAAAAAATAAAATTTTATATCTTTATGTTTGAAGCCTGAAATGTGGCAAAAGGTTGAAAAGTTCAAGGGGGCCGAATACTTTTGCAAGCCACTGTATATATATGAATAAATACACACTGCCTGCACTGACTGTATATAGAATCTACACTGAATATATAGTCTACACTGAATGCAGAGTATATATATATATATATATATATATATATATATATATATATATATATATATATGAAATACACTGCCTGCAATAAATAACCTGCCCGCCTAATTTAGCTCAATCTCTCTCTCTCTCCATCCACGCCAACAATACTACACACGGCCGCCACTGGAAGTAGCCTTATATAGTGTGGGGCATGGACTTATTGGACTCTATAACTTTCCTACAGACTAAATAATAAACACTGATTTGGGTTATTTTTTCACCAAAGAAATGTAGCAGAATACAGTTTGGCCTACATTTATGAAGAAAGATTATTTGCAAATCTTTATAACAAAAATAAAGAAAAACACTTTTTTTTAAAATTTGGGGCAAAAAATTAAAAAACTTAGTGGTGATTAAAGACCACAAAAAGAAATCTCTATTTGTGTGAAAAAATTATAAAAATGTCATATGGGCACAGTGCTGCATGATCACGCAATTGTCTTTCAAAGTGCAATAGCGCTGAAAGCTGAAAATTGGCGTGGGCAGGAAAGGGGTGAAAGTTCTCAGTATTGAAATGGTTAAATAGGTTGTCAGTTGGAGAGGTACCCCCTTAAACTGGTAGTCATGACGAAAAATATCCCTTTACATTGGTGGTTAGTGAACAAAGGCCCTCCTTGTACTAATAGTCAGTGGGAAGGCCCTTTAGATTTAAGGACAATGTAGTACCCCCTCACACTGATATTGAGCGGGAGGAGTGCCATACCTTAGGACAGCTATAAAGATAATTGGCTATAAGCTATAAAGATAATTGGTAACAGAGGTTACTTACCTGAGTTGACCAAAGTTCCACTGCTCTTGTGTTATGGGTATTGGTTGCAGAACGATGCAGGCATCATCAGGCAGAGATTAAGCAATCACTGCTCCCAAGAGCTATATGGTTCCACAAAATTTGGGTTGAAAATTAGTGTCCTGGACCACGCAGCCAGCAACTTTTAGTGTTCTCGATGCAGCTTTTTTATGTTTCCAGGGTGCCCCAGGTATCGAAGATAAGTTGAGGCACGTGTGTCTATTTTTAGCCCATGCAACTACCTAAGCCTGTGCCATTAAAATAAAACCAACCCCCCCCCCCCCCCTCCCCCAAAGAAACGTGTGCATTAGGTTTAGAATAAAAAATGCTGCTTTGTAAATTTGTCAAAGGATAGACAATGCAACATTCGATTCCACTCCACCAATAGTTAAATGTGATGTGTGAGTATTTTGAAATGCTTGTGTAGGGACACTGTTCTATGCTGTTGTGTCTCACAAAACTTAATGCAGTATGTTTGTAGCGCGGGTAGATTTATGATCTACCATCTGATAGGTAAATTCCCTAAAGACGTTCAAAACCATACGTACGTCGGAGCGGTACGTGGTCACGTGATTGCTTACCTACATCCGGTTATCTGGTTGTCTCTCACGCCGGGTGGAACGCACGGCGTCCCTTGATGCGGTGCGATGGGTCTTTGATACCAACCATACCTTGACAAGCGAGCAGCCCCAGTGCCTGGTTGGCACCCACAAATGTAAGCGGCCATTTGGCTTTTTAAAGTTATCCATAGCATTTTAATAAATGGTTTTACACTATGGAGACTTTGTTTGTTTCCCATATATCCATTGCTTGAACGATTGGGATCGGAGGGGTTCATGCCTAATCATCATCCAGTTGTCCAGCCGTCCATGTAAGCAGGCACAATCCTGCAAAAGTGCTAGTGACTCTCTTTTTAAATAAAGGGGTCATTGGTATCTGGTAAGCAGATATCCATTACTACAAGGTGTATTCTCTTCTTTCTTTTGGTGACGGAACCTTTTTATTTATCAACGGCAAGAAACTGGCACATTTTGGAAGATATCACTCTACTTTAGAATTTAATACTCACTGTATACTGTGATAGTATATCATTGGCACTGTTATTACTGTGTTGGTTTTGTGTGTTATGAATTAATTCCACTGTCAATATTTATATCAATTTAATTCCCTTTTTATTAATTAAGGTACACATTAAGTATAATGTTTTATTTTTGCTGCACTTTAACAAATATATTTTATTTTCTGATAAATCACTAGTGCCCCCTATCCACTTATCTACCATCTGATCATTTATGTTCAAGTTGGGGAGCAGCTTGATTTATGTGTATTTTTATCTTTTTCACCGCTTAAATTTATGTTTATGATCCACTTTTTGATTTACCAAAATATCGACACCATTGGCGCGGAGTCAGTTGTTTTTTCACTAAATTTAGTGAATTGCTCATTATAGGAAGTTAGATTTGCCTCTGTTCCAGCTTGGCTGATGTTGTGTGTGATTCCACACTGAGTCGGTGGGTGTTGTTGTTACCCTTAGCTGGTGTTGGAAAAGCAACGTGTCGAAGCGTATGGGTGCTCCTCTGTCCCGGAGACAACTCGGTGGAGGTGGTCCTCAGAGTTGCATTCTGGGAGATGGTATTTATGGGACAGACGCCATGTTTAGGGGTTCGTTTTACAGCCACCTGCTGGCCCTCCTGGCCGACAGGTATGCGTTAGAATACCACCTCGTGGTCCTCCGTTCCGGAGGCCCGCATCGCTGCGGTGCTTGGGTGGGCCCAGAGGTCTGTCTGGGGGCTACCACAGCAGCCGAGGAATGGTCCTGAGCTGTCTATCCAGAGTGAAGAAGCTGGACAGAGGAGATCCCAGGGGAGGACCCGTCATGGAAGGATCACGCAGAGTGCTGGTCTGGAGAGGGGCCTGGTGACTCGGTTGGAGGACGTATCCTGAAGTAGTCTTATTACATAGTACTGCCGGGTTGGCTTAGAGGTCCAAGTACTGTGTCTGACATTCACCGCGAACCAATACATCCTGTGGCAGAGGATCGTACGGGTTTATTCCAAACAAGTCTGTGGCAGAGACTTTTGTTCGTGCTACGTACTGGCTGCTAGGCAAGTGAGAGAGGCCTATCCAGGCAACCAAAGATCGTGTCCCACAAGGGGATCGCATTCAATTACAGTATTCAACTTTAAAGGACGTTCTAAAGAATCCTAAAGAAAGGTATTTGAGCTTCCCTGCAGTTTCCCTCCTGCCTCTTTCCTGCTACTTCCTTCATTACTTGGTTCAATAAAGCATTGAAAACGTACTCAAGTGTTGGTGCTTGTATCGTCCAGTGGTAAACTCAACGGAACCCTAGACCCGGTGCCGGTGAAACAGAGGTATCGAGAGTGAAGGTAACAAGCCCACTTAAACCAGCAGCTCCACCGAGAGTTATTGCTACATGTTATAGCTAGGTGTTGTCAACATTAACTCTAGGCTCTGCTTCTGCCTGTTCAGCTAATGGAGACAAATATCTCCAAGACAGGAGGTGAACAGAATTCTACCTTGAAGGACACAGTCACCATAAAATGGGAAAAAAAAAAAAAACATTCTCTTCTCTATGCTAGACTAAAAATCTGGCTATACATACACGTCAACATCTCCTAAAACACTTTGAAACACATACACTTTCTAGGGCATTTTTCGAAATGCTAATAAATGTTTTTAGGTTAAGAAAGGAAACATGCGTTCCTAAAGAATCCTACATGAATCAAAAAAAGCTTATATAAACTGCATGCAAATTGTGCCCCTGGTGAAGTTGAAACATTGACTGCATTGCTGCAAGGTGGAAACCCATTATGGCCTAATGTTCACCTGACTGCTGCAGGCAACATCTGAAATAGTTGCATTCACTGCAAAGTTCAAGCTGTAAATTGTGACCTTAAGTGTTTAGTTATACTAAATAAGGTCCTGTAGAAAACTAAATTGATTGTATCTGGACTAGCAATAAAGTTCAAATTCCTTCACGCAGACTAATTCTGCCTCCCACACACATATTATTGCATTCACACACCAGCTTGGGTCCCTAAAGCTTTGAGAAGCCTACTTTTCTCTACTGCTAGAAGGGAGTATATATCAAGAAATTACTTTTTTTGTGTAACTAATGAGTGTTTCAGCAGAAGGCTGTTACCGGGAATAATCTATAAATTAACACTTTCAACATATACAGCATATCCAGAAGGATAACTGAAAGCCTCTGAGCGCGGGACCAAAATTGATTATAGCTATAGATATGTTGTGAGTACACAACTGACAGATGAGAAGTGACAATTACGGCAGACAGGGTGCATTCAGGGGTGCTCATCCACACCCCTGTTACATTAGGCCGAGTGACTGTGTCCATGCAGCTGCTGTGTCCCAATAGACTTTAATGGACTGCCTGCAAGCAGCCCCTGGAGGTTAGAGATGCCAGAAAAAATTGCTCATTCGTGGCATATGGGCCGCAGTGCCTGTGTGAATGAGGCCTTAATAACAAGGGCTCAGAAACAGTTGATACCTCTGCAGACATACCCTTAACAACACACATTTGTTTCTTCCTGTGTGACATGTTTGCATTTACTTGCCCAGTAAAGGAATGTACAGTATTTGTATATAATTTTTTGTCCATTTATTGTTATAATTGCATTAATATATGGTGCACTGCCTTGTTTATGATAATAATTTTGAATTTAAAGGATAAGGATAAGTTCACCTTTTGTAACATGTTTCTTCACAGTAAGAGCTGTGAAAATGTGGAATAGACTCCCTCCAGAGGTGGATCTGGCCAGCTCAGTAGATTGCTTTAAGAAAAGCCTGGATTGTTTCCTTAATGTACATAATATAACTGGGTACTAACATTTATAGGTAAAGTTGATCCAGGTAAAATCTGATTGCCTCTCTGGGATCAGGAAGGAATTTTTTCCCCTGCTGTAGCAAATTGGATCCTGCTTTTCTGGGGGGTTTTTCCACCTTCGTCTGGATCAACTGTGGGTATAGGATTGTGTATATGGGATTGTATGATATTTTTTATTCTATTTAATTATTTTTATGGTCGAACTAGATGGACTTGTGTCTTTTTTCAACCTGATTAACTATGTAACTATGTAACATGTTACACCCATATTCGGGGTGTAACATGTTCCAGGTGCACTGGCCCCTGCAGCCCCCCAATCCCCCATTTTGACAATGAGCAGGGGATCTTCTCCCTCCGCTTGCTGTCACAATTTTTAAAAAAATCTCGGTCATGCAGGACTCCGTCCGCCTGGCCGTGTCATTTATTCACAGTGTTCTGTAAATGTGAATACTACAATTCCTGACAACCTTTGCAGCTGTAGTTCTCAATGAACTACCAGAGTGCTGTTCAGCACTCTAGTAGTTCATTGAGTCTTCCTGTCAGAGTGTAACTGCCTGCCCATATCGAAGTTACGAGCAGACAGCGACACAGACAGTCTGCAGGACTATGGCAGTACACCCCTGATCTGCTGATCATGGATGCAATGCTTTACAAGCCTCTAACAAAAACAAATAATATGTATATTTTTTTACTTGCAAAAAAATAGCATTTATTATTTTTTTGTAAAGGTTTACTTATTCTTTAAAAGAATATTTAATCATATATGTCACTGAGAGCACATTGAAACTTCCATTTAAATTACGCTGTTATGAACACTTTGCAGTGGAAATATGTGATCTTCTATTAACATTTATATTAGTGTACCTGAAAGCTTCATCAGTAGGTCTCCATAATACTGTCTGCCTGAAATATAAACATTTTTAACTTCAGGTAGGTACGTTCGGATAATATTGCATGTACAATAGCTTAACAACTCTAGATAATCAACTCTATTACTTAGTTAATTAGTAGTTTATCTAAGCATGACTGTCTTGAAGATTCTCTATTGAAAAGTATTCCGTAAATTATATCAGTATGGTTATAGTAATGTATGTATGTTTGTGGATCTATAGATTTAGAGTCAACCATGGGATTGGCAATGCAAGACAACAATTTCTATTTTGATTGTTACCAATGCTTTCTTTATTTTGTGAAAGAAATAAAAAGATATGCAATAATAAATGGATACATACTAATAATTTGTTATAATCCTTTTTATCTCCAAATACATTTTAATGATTATCTTATTGCTGAGAAAAGAGATTGTGGATCTTTGACAGTACAGATTATTTATTTAAGAGTTATATACTTAACAGTGTCCCTAGAAAATTACTTTGATTACTTACAGTAATGCCTTCCCATTTTTTATGGTCCTAGATAATACATTGTACACTTTTGCTTAATAAACAGAGTCTATTCCGTTATGAAAATGGTCATGGGAACTAATTCTGGTTACATTCACCTCTTCTTGCTTCTTGCAAGGGCAATAACATTTTATCAGATGCTTTAAATGTATTCTGAATTTGATTCCAACAAAAGCATAAAAAATAGGGTTCAGGAAACAATGCGAAAGTGCTATTTTTTCACTAACATACTTTGCATAGTCAATACGTTTAACCAATTCACATTCCATAATAAATTGTTGATGGTGAAATGATTGTAACAAGATGGTAACATTGTAAGGTGTCCAGCTGAAAAAATATACCAGAACAATAATAAGAATGAGTCTAACTGGTTTGTGGTTCCGTTGTGATCGAGATTGCTGTAATGTCCTTATAATTTTATAATAACAGAATATGACAGAAAAGAAGGCAAGTAGAAAGAAGATATTTTGTTGATAGTGGCTTACCAACACAGGGAATACTTGATCATATTCACATTTGTTAAG
Organism: Lithobates septentrionalis; assembly: GCA_037952835.1. NCBI lineage: Eukaryota > Metazoa > Chordata > Amphibia > Anura > Ranidae > Lithobates > Lithobates septentrionalis. The sequence goes on along the minus strand of JBBDGP010001454.1, from coordinate 1,188,100 downwards.
ATCACCATTTGTACTATGTACTTGAAAGATCATCACAGGGACTGAAGCAGCTATGCTTATTAACCAGGCAAGCACAGTGATCAGAATTCCAAACAAAGGTTTTTTGGCTTTTAAAGCAGACAGTGGATCCACAACTGCAAGATAACGATGATACGTAAGAAATGTCAAGAAGATAAGTCCGCTGTAAAATCCTATGGAGAAAAGGATGTTGAATACTTTACAAGCCATAGCTCCAAATACCCATCCTTGACTGTGGTAGACAGTAAAAATTGGCAGACAGAATGTTAAAATCAGGTCCGCAATAGACAGATTAAATATAAAAATGTTTGTAAGTGACTCCAGACTTTCATATTTGATTATAATCCAGAGGACAAGGCAATTTCCAATGATCCCAAAAATAAAAAAAATGGGGTTTAAAATGTTTGTTAAAAGAGTTACAAACATTTTAACATCCTCTTTGTTGCATGGTGGGACTATGAAAGAATCGTAATCAGATGTATAATCTGAAAATGTAGTTTCTTCCATCATAGATTTCTTTCTTTTTCTTTTACCTATGTAAATAGGAAAATAAATAGATTTTATAGTTTTTCAGCAAGCAGTTACTAGTTTCTCAAAAATCGATATGGTCTTACCCTTTGCAAAGGTGAAGGAACTAAAAGTGAAGTGACTGTTACATTTGATAGAAGTGTTGTAACTTCTTTTTTTTGTTATGCAGCTACATTGAGAGGAAATAGGCCTTCAAATGCTATTTTTGTTTCTGCATTTGGTCTTTGGTGGAATACTGAGAGCAAAATGGTAAAATGTAATTTATGGTGTGTATAGAGTCTGATCACCTTCTCTGTGTTATTTCTGGCCCTTAATATTTTATGACATTTCAAAGTGTCTAGGCGAAAGGGTGCATTCAATGTTACCATGGGGGTAGAAAACAGGCACAGAGTATGGTTTGCTTCTGTGGTTTACTGAGAAGTCTTCTCAGTAAGAAAAACAGAAACTTTACAGGACAAACAGCTACTCATTCATATTGTTTCCATTTTAGGAAGACAGCTTTATAAAAGCCACAAAGGTCACTCACATGTGTTACCAGTGGAACTTCATCTGGTAGAGGACTGGGCAGTACTCCTTCAGGCCACTACAAGCATTATTTGCCAAAGAAATGTCTATTTGCCTCTCTGCTGCAGTACACACACACCTTCTTTCTTTTCATGATTTCCAACTCCTAAATAAATAAATAATAACTGATCCAACCAACTGACTTTTTCACCCACACACAAAACATTACCCTGGCTCCCCAACCAATCCCGGGTATGTTATTATGCAAAGCATCAGTACATCTCTAAATAACAGTACATAAAAAATAGTAAGGAAGTACCTAGGGAATTCTGGCTACTCTACTAAGAGTAGGAAAGAGTGCAGGTGGGCAAGAGTACAGAAACTGCACCACAGGCACATTGCATGGCATGCAGCTTTCATATTTTAAATATTTAAAAACAACACCTCTCTAAAACGAGAAACAAATAAAATGGGTCCTCTCTACTGCCTAGTAAGACAAAGTGCCTGGGAAATATGTAATGTGGAAAGAAAAAGTGGGATGCCACAGAGAAACAAATCCAAGTTGGTATACCTACAGCAGGCTGTTCAGAGGATACCCCATTTTGGTGAACTGTTGCAGAAACTGAGTGTGTCATTGATCAAGCTGTGGTATTTCTATTCTACATGAATGGTGCCAGACCTCTCCCTGTAATTGTAATACAGTGCTTATTTCTCTTTGTATTGCTGCTTCATTGCAATGAAAGCCTTTCTGACTTCTGGTTACAGTATTTTATAGCATAGATTTCTATGATGGGTATTTTTGTAGCTCTAACACTGAGTATGAATACCGATACTTTTTTCAAGTACTGACCGATACCAATTACCGATACCTAGATACATATATCTATCTTTATTTTGGGGATAAGGTATCTTTATTAGATATACCCCATGCATATATTCTTTTAATTATATATTTTTATCTTCGGCTGTATTACTAAAACATCGGTATGCCCTATCTGATTTGTTTACCGACCAACAATATGGCCGCCAATACTAACACCATATAATATAAAGTCTGTTTTGTTCACCAACCAAAAATGGCCGCTTCCCTGTTGGAGACAGGTATCCAACAAAATGGTTGACGGAGCACTTCCTGTTTCCTCATATAAATTACTACGTAAACTGTTGGCGCTATATAAATACTGTATAATAATAATACTGTATAATAATAATACACCATTTTGAAAGATATCATCCTTTGTTGCTGGATCCAGGAGAGGCCCCAAACTACAGTGATCTCTGTGGTGTTTTTTTACCCATATTGAGGTAAGAATATAGAGAGCACTAAGTGGAGCACAGGAAGATCGCACATCGGCAACCACCTATTGAAGACTTTATTTTGATACTTTGTTGCACATAAGCACTTTTTGCACTTTTGCACCTTTATTACTATTTTTCAGAGCTTATGGACTATTATATCGCTATTATCATCTGATTATATGGAATTGATTATCTCATTACTCATATACTAAGAATAGCCCATCATTTACCTTATATATAGGATTTGCTATTGCACTGCGTTTACGTATATTTATATATATATTTTTGCACTCCTGCACCTTTATTTCAGAGCTAATGGACTATCATATCACTATTATCATCTGATTATATGGCATTGATTATCTCATTATTCATATACTGAGAATAGCCTATTATTTACCTTATATATAGGATTTGTTATTACACTGTGTTTACGTATATTTATATACACTTTTTTGATACTTTGTTGCACATAAGCACTTTTTGCACTCTTGCACCTTTATTTCAGAGCTAATGGACTATTATATCGTTATTATCATCTGATTATATGGAATTGATTATTTCATTACTCATATACTGAGAATAGCAATTATTAACCTTATATATAGGATTTGTTATTGCATGCGTTTACGTATATTTACCCATACAGGATTACTAGTATATCATTGTTTATTGAAGTTGTACATAGATATTTGTTTGCACAGCAATATTCACAGAGCAATATTTACACATTCATTTTAAGATACACACAGCTGTTAATAAGTTGCGCTGATCACTCTTTATATCATACCCACTGTAAGTGCACTGTATACACTTTTCAGGTCTAGCAGCAATTTATTATTTACTATAAACATACTCACTCATCGTTCACTTTGATAGCGCGAGGGATCCCCCCCTTAATTTTAATTACCGATACCTATCGCCTAGGGTTGTTGGGGAGTGGGGTGAGGCTGGGGTGAGGGCAGGGTAGGAGGGTGGGGTGAAATAGGGATTGTGGGGTGAGAGAGTTGGGATAGAAAAGGCTGTGATCACTAGGGGGGAAGAGGATAGGGATGGGAGGGTCATTGGGAGAAATGGGAGCAGAGGTGACAGCTGGTGGAGGGAAGGAGGATGCAAGACAATGAGGGCACAGCACAGGAGGCAGGAGGGCACAGTACAGGGGATTAGGAGGGCACAGCACAGGGGGGTAGGAGGGCAAAGCACAGGGGGTTAGGAGGGCAAGGATCAGACACAGTACAAGCAGAGTGCAGGGTTCAAGGCACAATACATGCAGAGTGCAGGGTTCAGGCACAGTACTGTACATGCAGAGTGCAGGGTTTAGGTCACAGTACATACAGAGGGCAGGGCACAGTACACACATTGTGCAGGGTTCAGGCACATTACATACAGAGTGTAGGGCACATTACATACAGAGTGCAGGGTACATTACATACAGAGTGCAGGGTTCAGGCACATTACATACAAAGTGCAGGACACATTACATACAGAGTGCAGGGTTCAGGCACAGAACATACAGAGTGCAAGATTCAGGCACAGAACATACATAGTGCAGGGTTCAGGCACAGAACATACAGAGTGCAGGGTTTAGGCACATTAAAAACAGAGTGCAGGGTTCAGGCACAGAACATACAGAGTGCAGGGCACATTGCATACAGAGTACAGGGTTCAGGCACAGTACATGCAGAGTACAGGGTTCAGTTCTCCTCCACCACTCCTTTCCACTGCCTCTCTGCCAGCCAGATCATCTGGGGGCGTTGGCATCCAGGCATCAGGATCAGATAAAGTGCAGCCTACCTCCCGAGGTCCCCCTCCCACCCCTGACCATACTATCTGGAGTGCCAGCATCACTTTTGTCACCGCACTGCACTCAGGGAGACAAGCTTTCAAAAAGCCCAGATCCTAGTACAGATTTAGCTGACAGACTGGGATTGATTATGTGTCCAGTTCAGTAGCTCACAAAAGTGAGTACACCCCTCACATTTTTGTAAATATTTTATTATATCTTTTCATGTGATAACACTGAAGAAATTACACTTTGCTACAATGTAAAGTAGTGAGTGTACAGCTTGTATAAAAGTTTAAATTTGCTGTCCCCTCAAAATAACTCAACAGACAACCATTAATGCCTAAACCGCTGGCAACAAAAGTGAGTACACCCCTAAGCGAAAATGTCCAAATTGGGCCCAATTTGCCTCCCCCCCCCCCCCCCCCCCGCCGTTGTGTGACTCGTTAGTGTTACAGGGTCTCAGGTGTGAATGGGGAGCAGGTGTGTTAAATTTGGTGTTATCGCTCTCACTCTCTCATACTGGTCACTGGAAGTTCAACATGGCATCACATGGCAAAGAACTCTCTGAGAATCTGAAAAAAAGAATTGTTGCTCTACATAAAGATGGTCTAGGCTATAAGAAGATTACCAAGACCCTGAATAGGGGTGTACTCACTTTTGTAAGATACTGTATGTATCCCTGGTTATAGACCTCATACAGTCAATTTAGAGAATTGCCATAGTTTCTCACCTCAATTGCAAGTGTATATATATATGTATATATGTATATATATATATATATAATTTAAGGCTTAAATAATCAAGAGTGTTTCTTCAGAAATCTTTCAAATGACGTCCTTCTTCAGACTTGGAAAACCACATAATCTTTGGATTCACATTTCCATTGCAGTCACATTATACTGTAAAGGGACCACATGCAATATAATTAGTCCCTACTCATCACTTAATTATACTGTACATCAAGTGTACTTTATCAAAATCTTAACCAATTATAACCCTGCACCGTGAAGGACCACTATAAAAAAATAATCAATAATTGAGTTATTGTTGCCACCATAAACAATAAAATCATATAACTATACCCAAAAACATATGCAGTTCCAGGTGGGGTAGCACTATAACATCACTATTTGACTAAATAATAATATATACAACTAATTAATAACACTAATGTCCACGCGTGATTTAATGCAAATAAATAAAAGTCCCAATAAATTATAAGAAAAAAAAGCGTTAAAACAATTAAAATGCTTTGAAAAAGGGGTGAAAATACTGTGCTAAACCCAAACAATCTTAAAGCAAAAAGCTGCTAACACATAAACAAACCAAGCCTAATGAGAAATAACAAAAAACAAGTGTAGCGCTAAATAATAATGCCAGAGTAAATAAGTGACAATATATGTATATATATATATATATATATATATATATATATATATATATATATATATATGTGCATCCAAAACACCTCAAGTGCAAAATACAAAACAATGTAAAAGGTAAATATGTGACAGCAAAAATATGGAGTGATAGCAATGAAAAAGACCAAAAAGTCCATGTGTGAAATGTCCAATGGCTAAGAAGCTTTCTCTTCAATCTTCAACCGAAGAAGAAAATAAACCAAAAGACAGAGAAAGACATTCAGTAGAGAAGATGGGTACTCTTACCGGATCTGTTGGACGCACATACCATACGGCAGTGCGTCTAAAGGGCTTTGGGATACTGGATCCCCAATGGTGAGGTGATGCCAAGGCTGGACGATATCCTGCAGGCCGCAGACTCCAATCTACACAAGGTTGGGGGATGGTTCCAAAGGAAAATTCCGAAGCTGTCGGCTGCCAAACTGTTCCAAAGAGAGGATGGTCCAAGAATGGTCATCAATGCTCAGGCATAAGGAAACAAGAAAAAAAGGGGGCTCCACATGGCGCAGGTAAACCAAAATAGGTTTATTGAGGTAAAATACCATGTAGCATAAAAATATAAAAAGTGATCACAAAGGTATATAAAATGGCAATGTGGGAAGCAGGAGGCGCTTTCCCAACGCGTTTTAAATAACAAGTCTTCAACAAGGGCATATCCTAACCTCCCCACATTGCTCTTACATATAGACTGTACATCAATTACAAAATCAGAGAGGTCCGCCCCCATAATGGCGGAACCGGAAGTGGATTCAGTGACTTGCATCCCAAGCCTCACATAAATACATTAGTATAGCAATATGATGCTACTCTCTGAATAATAATCATAAGCGTAAAGCAAAAATATTGGCACACAAATGGTATCTGGACCACAAACACAGAGGTCTCTATATCTACGTTCCAAACATCATAACCGGAAGAAAGGGGAAGCGGCGGTAACGTCACATCCGCCGGACCTTGAGAAGCTTGCGTCCCAAGCCTCATACTAGACGTATGGAGGAAGTCATCGTGGATATGGCCGCCACGTCACCTCCTTCCAAACATCACATGATCCCCTTCTCCTCACAGAGTCATCCGACCTAACAGCCTCCCACCAACCGCGTCTAGCGTAAACCTCCATAGAGGTGATGTCTGGAGCGGTGGGCGTAATGGGGAAGGGCTCATGACTGTCAAAATATCAGAATGAATGTAAAAAATAAAAGATAAACAAGCCAATCGAAAACATAATGAACAGTGGAAAGAAGGGGGGGAAAAAATTCTTTAGGCAGAACCCCAAACAGACAGGCAAGTAATATGCGATCAGACACCTGAAACAAGTGCATGGTCGCGCCACAGTGCCATCTTGTGGAGAGGGAACAAAAGGGCCAAACAAGGGGAACGGGAAAAAGAGTGTCGGGTGCCAGATCACTCACTCATATCCACCAGGGGCATGAATATAAATGCTTTAGCAATATTACAATATTGAGACCTCTTTTTTTTCCCTGCTGTTGAGCGGTCTCATTTAGAGGAAGGAGGAGTGGAAGACCCATTTGGTGAGTGACAAGTGGTACGTGGTTAAAAAACTGCACTTTGCCTATATTGACAGTAAAAGGCAGTACAGTCTGGTGAGTGCAGAGTCTTCGGGGAGAGGGATTCACACAGTCAGCAATAATCACTAGCAATAATCACTAGCGATAATCACTGCGTTCTTCTGGCAGGAATGGCTCCCCCCTACCGGTAGAACACAATAGCTCCATGGGAAGGAGTCCACCATCAGCACTAGCTGTGTTGATGGGGGAATCGAGTGATTATCTTTCCTGCAACCAGGGTTGCAGGAAAGAAAATCACATCATCTATAGCCTGCCTTAGTATGGCAATTTGTAAGGTTTTTTTTTTTTGTGTGCACATTCCAAAAAATGCTGTACAACTGTTTTTTAAATATTTGTTTAAAGATTCATTACTTATATTTGTTTTGTTATTAGAAAAAGAGGATCCACCTGTACTCACTTCTGCTAGGTAACAAAAAATACCTATAATCTAATAAAAGCAGAAGTCATTATTTACATGTATTTTTTAAACTTGCTTTAAGAACTTAACAAATTTGAATGCAGTGTCATGTATTTTTGGTTTTCCAGCATTTAAGGACCTTTTTCAATTACATTTTAATCATTTATTATTATATTATATTTTATTATTATATTGTAGCACTATATTCTCTGAGCTTTGCACAAATCAGCTAGAATACCTGTTATAGCGGCATTAGATTTATTTGTCTGTTCTCTGACCCTACAAAGTTAAAATGCAGAAAATGTTGGGTAAAGGCCAACACCTTTTACTGAATCCATAAAAAGAGCTGATCAGTACTTAGCTCCAGGGAGATAACACTACAGTGCTAAAAAAAGAAAAGAACAAAAAAGCATGAATAAAAATAATAGGCCCTGTCTCAGATTTGTCAAAGCCTTGGATACGGATCTGCAGCAAAGAATGCTTGCCAATAGGCTAATAATACCAAGTCTTATAGTTTAGTCATCCTTTAAACAATGAGCACCAAAGTATCTATTTTTAGGTGGATGGATGGATGGATGGATGGACGGATAGACAGACAGACAGACAGACAGATATTCTAAAATCTTTACTTAAAAGCAGTGTGTTAAATCTGTTGCCCAATATTCTTCTTGCCAATGATATAAAAATAGATACAGTAAAACCTTGGATTGAGAGTAACTTGGTTTGAAAGCGTTTTGCAAGACAAGGACATTTTTAAATAAATTTTGACTTGATTTACAAGTAGTGTCACGTCACAACTGAGTATAAAAGAGAAGAGAGGCGCCTCTAGGTGTAGCAATACGGCTACATTTAATGAAGGTACAACATTTAGCAACTCACATGGTTGATGAATAAAACGGGCACATCTAAGTATACAGGCATCCGGGGTAAAGATGTCCACATAGACCATTCCTCCTCACCGCCATCAACATCATCCCTTCCAAGCTCTGCTCCATGAGCGGTTCAAGGCTCACTTTCAGATCACTCTTCAGCAGGGTAGTCTTCCTGGTCACAATTTCAGACTGACAGCAGTGAGAGCAGAGCGGGGGATGGTCTATATGGACAGCTTTACCCCAGATGCCTGCATACTTAGATGTGCCTCTTTTAATCATCAACCATGTGAGTTGCTAAATGTTGTACCTTCATTAAATGTAACCATATTGCTACACTTAGATGCGCCTCTCTTCTCTTTTATACTCTGTAGCTCCTGCTGGATTTTGCTTCTAATCCCCTTGTGGAGGCTGCCATTTGTGGATGGATATTTTATGGTTACACAACCTTGTCACATTGCTATAATCTTTTTATATGAACTATAAACTGAAAGACTTATGAATAAATGGTTGTGGAACGAATCATTTGAGTTACCATTATTTCTTATGGGGAAATTTGCTTTGATATACAAGTGCTTTGGATTACAAGCATGTTTCTGGAACGAATTATGCTTGCAATCCAAGGTTTTACTGTATATTTAAAAACAACACAGAAATATACACCTCTAATTTTGCCATTCTTTTTTAAAGTTTTTTTTTTTTATTCTTTATCTAATTTTTTTCTTTTTTTAACTCCCACATCTTCCTATTCATACTTGTTTTTATAGCTGTGCTTTCTGTTATCTTCTTTCAATGGTCAGCTAGACACAACACTTAATAATAGCAACTTTATTAAACTTGTAGGTGGGGATAACATTTCCAACAGATGTGGTTTCATAAATTGTTTTTGTATTTAGATACATACAGATCTATCTGTTACTGATTGTGAGACATACGGTAATTATTGTTTAATCACTAGTTCACAATAAGTGCAGCACAACAATGTTCATAAAAAAATCTGCATGGGAAAATGGATCACTAGCAAAAGTACTTAGGCAGCCATGCATCAAATTCGTGATATCATAATCATTCAAGTGTAGAGGGTGCTCAATCCCATCACCAAATGCAATCATGGCAGCTCACCTTATGATCCCTGACTTAACAGGACAGTCATACCTCGCTTTTCCCATTAGGGGAACATTTTGGATGGTAACTCTGCTGGTCCAGGCTGGTCAATCCTCAGATGTATAAGATATGCCTCAGTCAGTCTGCAGCTTCCGTAATCTTCTAAAATTTATCAGGCCTCCATTTTCCACACGGTCAGGTAGGTGCAGCTGCACTATATCTACAGTCATTCCTTTGTCTAAGTTTTTGCTTACCTCCTCATAAAAATAAATCAGATTTGTTTGACAATTTCGGCCTTTCATGAATCCATGCTGACGATTGCTTAAAATAATATTTTCCAGCATAAACTCTTCCATGTGGTCTTTTATTAAACTCTCAAGAATCTTCCTGACTATAGAAGATCAACTCTGTGAAGTTACAGGCTAATCTGCAATCTACTAGTGCAGGTAGGGTTTCGAAGGCTATTACCAATAGACTTTAGCCTGAAGGCTTAAGCTGGCCATACACCATACAATTTTCCTGTTCAATTTTCTTTAGATTTACCTTCAACTATGTAGTACAAGGGCCTGCCTGATTGCATACAAATTGAAAGTGTTTAGGTTTGACCTCCTATTATATGGTTTTGGTAAATCTAAAGGAAAGTTGAACAGGAAAATTGAATAGTGTATGGCCAGCCTTACTCACAAGAAAAAACACCAGAGCATTCTGTGGCTAATTAATGCAATGCACAGAGGTTTGAAAAGTGCTATAATGATGCCCAGTAAATGAAAGTCAACTTCAAACGAACCTGCCATTTACCAGTTCAGTAGGGTGCAGGCAGGGCTTTAAAGTACCAATACGCATCAGAAAGCAACACAGTACACAAAGGTCTGGAAGCCGCCAAAAGCAGAGTCCAGTGCCTGAAGGTCACATCCCAAGGAAGCTCCACAATCTCTGTTCAGAGGCCAGCAACAGCTGAGAATACACTGATCTGCATAGGTGCTGTGAAAAGACTTATGCTGGCCATACACTATACAGAAAATCGGCCGAACCCATTTTCGAAAAAAGAACGTTCGGTAGTGACCGCAAACGATCACGCCATCAGGTAAGTAAAGATTTTCGATCGTTAAATCGTTTATGAACAGCAATGTATCGTTTTTTCGTTTGTTTTTTTCATTTATAAAAGGAAGTGTCAAAATGTGTTTGACCTCTGCACTGTGGTTTCCTGTGTTTGACGAGGAGCAACATACGTTCGTGCGTACGTCGGAACGAACCCTGTACCTACAATATGGATGTGGATGAGAGGACCATTGGCATAGTCATGCTTGGAGTGATGGCTATACAACAAGTAGAGGAACCCATAATCAAAAGGCGAAGGTTATGGAGTAAAGAGTGGCTGAAGAACCGGGATGACTTCTCTCATATGAGATTGGTTAGAGAGCTCAAGGAAAACAATCCAGATGACTATTGGAACTATCTGAGGATGCCTGATGAGTCCTTTCAGCTCTTATTGAGTAAAGTGTCACCCCTTATTACCAAAAAAGACACAGTCTTAAGACCAAGCATCCCAGCAGAGCAGAGACTGGTAGCAACACTTCGCTTTCTGGCAACTGGCCGAAGTTATGAAGATTTAAAATTCACTACTGGAATCTCTGCCCAGTCACTTGGCCGCATCATACCAGAGACCTGCCAAGCCATTATAAGGATCATGCAAGAGGAATACCTAAAGGTAATGACACACTGCTTTTATTTTTAACTCTCAAACACTGTACAGCTTGCTTTCTTTAACTTTGATTTTAGAAGCTCTAAACATATCAGTAAACTCAAACTAGTTCATAACATGTCAAACTGACAAACATAACATATTTTAACCCAAATGTATGTTATTCACAAAGATGTGTACTGATAATCATGTCCCCAGTTGCTTTGTTGACGATCCTGCTGTGGGAATGGTACGTGCCACTGATGCATTTGTTGAGGTACTTGCAATGATTGTGGGTGTGTGGTTTTGTGCTCAGCTAAGTGTGTATTTGTGGTCAGCTCCCCCCTTAACCCTTTATTAAGAAGTTGAATGAGTAATGGTTCCAGTAATTGTTTTTGGTCTTCTGACATCCTGCGCATTTTCTTTGCTGCAAATGCACCCAGGTCATCACATTCATCCTTCTTCTGATTTAACGCTGCAGATGCTTGTAGTAGAAAGTTGCCTGTTGCATCTTGCTTTGTCTTTCTCTTTTTGGTAATGCTTACTGGTGGTGATGTGACAGTTTGTGTTTCACTGCCAAATAGATCCTGTATAATAAAGCCAATTGTTATAATTTTTGGACAATTAAGCCTTAAATTTTTTTGTAACATATATTTTTATCTTTGCACAGCTGCCATCATCTGTGGAGGAATGGAAATCAACTGCCAAACAATTTCAAGACTATTGGAATTTTCCAAACTGTGGTGGTGCCATAGACGGCAAACATGTTCGGATAATACCCCCAGCAAACTCTGGCTCATTCTACTACAATTATAAAGGCTACTTTAGCATTGTCCTAATGGCAATTGTCAATGCCAAGTATGAATTTATATTTGTGGACATTGGGAAAAATGGCAGAAATTCGGATGGGGGAATAATAGAGAAAACCTCTTTTTTCCATCACTTAACCACTTGCCGACCGCCTAACGCAGATATACTGCGGCAGAATGGCACGGGCAGGCAGAATCACGTACCCGTACGTGATCTGCCTCCCGCGAGCGGGGGGTCCGATCGGACCCCCCCCCCGGTGCCAGCGGCGGTCGGCATTTCACTGGGAGCGTCGGGAGGCGAGGGGGAGACCATCCGATCGTGGCCCCCCCCGTCGCGATCGCTCCCAGTCAATCGGAATCCTCCCCTGCCTGTGTGTAGTTTCACACAGGCAGAGGATGTGATGTCATCTCTCCTCGGCTCTGCAGTTTCCGTTCCAGCGCCGAGGAGAGAAGACATGTAAGTGCACACAACATAAACACACACAGTAGAACATGCCAGGCATACTTTACACCCCCGACCCCCCCCCCCCGATCGCCCCCCGATCCCCCCCCCAATCACCCCCCCCCCCCTGTCACAAACTGACACCAAGCAGTATTTTTTTTTTTTTTTCTGATTACTGCATGGTGTCAGTTTGTGACAGTTACAGTGTTAGGGCAGTGAGTGGTAGCCCCCTGTAGGTCTAGGGTACCCCCCTAACCCCCCCTAATAAAGTTTTAACCCCTTGATCACCCCCTGTCACCAGTGTCACTAAGCGATCATTTTTCTGATCGCTGTATTAGTGTCGCTGGTGACGCTAGTTAGGGAGGTAAATATTTAGGTTCACCGTCAGCGTTTTATAGCGACAGGGACCCCCATATACTATCTAATAAATGTTTTAACCCCTTGCTTGCCCCCTAGTTAACCCTTTCACCACTGATCACCGTATAACCGGTACGGTGACGCTGGTTAGTTCGTTTATTTTTTATAGTGTCAGGGCACCCGCCGTTTATTACCGAATAAAGGTTTAGCCCCCTGATCGCCCGGCGGTGATATGCGTCGCCCCAGGCAGCGTCAGATTAGCGTCTGTACCGCTAACACCCACGCACGCACCATACACCTCCCTTAGTGGTATAGTATCTGAACGCATCAATATCTGATCCGATCAGATCTATACTAGCGTTCCCAGCAGTTTAGGGTTCCCAAAAACGCAGTGTTAGCGGGATCAGCCCAAATACCTGCTAGCACCTGCGTTTTGCCCCTCCGCCCGGCCCAGCCCAGCCCACCCAAGTGCAGTATCGATCGATCACTGTCACTTACAAAACACTAAACGCATAACTGCAGCGTTCGCAGAGTCAGGCCTGATCCCTGCGATCGCTAACAGTTTTCTTGGTAGCGTTTTGGTGAGCTGGCAAGCACCAGCCCCAGGAAGCGTCAGGTTAGCGCCAGTAACGCTAACACCCACGCACGCACCGTACACCTCCCTTAGTGGTATAGTATCTGAACGGATCAATATCTGATCCGATCAGATCTATACTAGCGTCCCCAGCAGTTTAGGGTTCCCAAAAACGCAGTGTTAGCGGGATCAGCCCAGATACCTGTTAGCACCTGCGTTTTGCCCCTCCGCCCGGCCCAGCCCACCCAAGTGCTGTATCAATCGATCACTGTCACTTACAAAACACTAAACGCATAACTGCAGTGTTCGCAGAGTCAGGCCTGATCCCTGCGATCGCTAACAGTTTTTTTGGTAGCGTTTTGGTGAACTGGCAAGCACCAGCCCCAGGCAGCGTCAGGTTAGCGCCAGTACCGTTAACACCCACGCACGCACCGTACACCTCCCTTAGTGGTATAGTATCTGATCGGATCAATATCTGATCTGATCAGATCTATACTAGCGTCCCCAGCAGTTTAGGGTTCCCACAAACGCAGTGTTAGCAGGATCAGCCCAGATACCTGCTAGCACCTGCGTTTTGCCCCTCCGCCCGGCCCAGCCCAGCCCACCCAAATGCAGTATCGATCGATCACTGACACTTACAAAACACTAAACGTATAACTGCAGCGTTCGCAGAGTCAGGCCTGATCCCTGCGATCGCTAACAGTTTTTTTTGTAGCGTTTTGGTGAACTGGCAAGCACCAGCGACCTAGTACACCCCGGTCGTAGTCAAACCAGCACTGCAGTAACACTTGGTGACGTGGCGAGTCCCATAAGTGCAGTTCAAGCTGGTGAAGTGGCAAGCACAAGTAGTGTCCCGCTGCCACCAAAAAGACAAACACAGGCCCGTCGTGCCCATAGTGCCCTTCCTGCTGCATTCGCCAATCCTAATTGGGAACTCATCGCTTCTGCAGCGCCCGTACTTCCCCCATTCACATCCCCAACCAAATGCAGTCGGCTGCATGAGAGGCATTTTTATGTCCTCCCGAGTACCCCTACCCAGCTAACCCCCCCAAAAAAGATGTTGTGTCTGCAGCAAGCGCGGATATAGGCGTGACACCCGCTATTATTGTCCCTCCTGTCCTGACAATCCTGGTCTTTGCATTGGTGAATGTTTTGAACGCTACCATTCACTAGTTGAGTATTAGCGAAGGGTACAGCATTGCACAGACTAGGCACACTTTCACAGGGTCTCCCAAGATGATATCGCATTTTGAGAGACCCAAACCTGGAACCGGTTACAGTTATAAAAGTTAGTTACAAAAAAAAGTGTAAAAAAAAATAAACACATACAAAAATATAAAAAAAAAAAAAATAGTTGTCGTTTTATTGTTCTCTCTCTCTCTATTCTCTCTATTGTTCTGCTCTTTTTTACTGTATTCTATTCTGCAATGTTTTATTGTTATTATGTTTTATCATGTTTGCTTTTCAGGTATGCAATTTTTTATACCTTACCGTTTACTGTGCTTTATTGTTAACCATTTTTTTGTCTTCAGGTACGCCATTCACGACTTTGAGTGGTTATACCAGAATGATGCCTGCAGGTTTAGGTATCATCTTGGTATCATTCTTTTCAGCCAGCGGTCGGCTTTCATGTAAAAGCAATCCTAGCGGCTAATTAGCCTCTAGACTGCTTTTACAAGCAGTGGGAGGGAATGCCCCCCCCCCCCCCAACGTCTTCCGTGTTTTTCTCTGGCTCTCCTGTCTCAACAGGGAACCTGAAAATGCAGCCGGTGATTCAGCCAGCTGACCATAGAGCTGATCAGAGACCAGAGTGGCTCCAAACATCTCTATGGCCTAAGAAACCGGAAGCTACGAGCATTTTATGACTTAGATTTCGCCGGATGTAAACAGCGCCATTGGGAAATTGGGAAAGCATTTTATCACACCGATCTTGGTGTGGTCAGATGCTTTGAGGGCAGAGGAGAAATCTAGGGTCTAATAGACCCCAATTTTTGCAAAAAAGAGTACCTGGCACTACCTATTGCTATGATAGGGGATATTTACATTCCCTGAGATAACAATAAAAATGATTTTAAAAAAAAATAAAAAATGAAAGGAACAGTTTAAAAATAAGATAAAAAATAATAATAATAAAGAAAAAAAAAAAAAAAAAAGCACCCCTGTCCCCCCTGCTCTCGCGCTAAGGCGAACGCAAGCGTCGGTCTGCCGCCAAATGTAAACAGCAATTGCACCATGCATGTGAGGTATCACCGCGAACGTCAGATCGAGGGCAGTAATTTTAGCAGTAGACCTCCTCTGTAAATCTAAAGTGGTAACCTGTAAAGGCTTTTAAAGGCTTTTAAAAATGTATTTAGTTTGTCGCCACTGCACGTTTGTGCGCAATTTTAAAGCATGTCATGTTTGGTATCCATGTACTCGGCCTAAGATCATCTTTTTTATTTCATCCAACATTTGGGCAATATAGTGTGTTTTAGTGCATTAAAATTTTAAAAAGTGTGTTTTTTCCCCAAAAAATGCGTTTGAAAAATCGCTGCGCAAATACTGTGTGAAAAAAAAAAATGAAACACCCACCATTTTAATATGTAGGGCATTTGCTTTAAAAAAATATATAATGTTTGGGGGTTCAAAGTAATTTTCTTGCAAAAAAAAATTATTTTTTTATGTAATCAAAAAGTGTCAGAAAGGGCTTTGTCTTCAAGTGGTTAGAAGAGTGGGTGATGTGTGACATAAGCTTCTAGATGTTGTGCATAAAATGCCAGGACAGTTCAAACCCCCCCCCAAATGACCCCATTTTGGAAAGTAGACACCCCAAGCTATTTGCTGAGAGGCATGTCGAGTCCATGGAATATTTTATATTGTGACACAAGTTGCGGGAAAGAGACAATTTTTTATTTTTTTTATTTTTTTTTGCGGAAAGTTGTCACTAAATGATATATTGCTCAAACATGCCATGGGAATATGTGAAATTACACCCCAAAATACATTCTGTTGCTTCTCCTGAGTACGGGGATACCACATGTGTGAGACTTTTTGGGAGCCTAGCCGCGTACGGGACCCCGAAAACCAAGCACCGCCTTCAGGCTTTCTAAGGCCGTAAATTTTTGATTTCACTCTTCACTGCCTATCACAGTTTCGGAGGCATTGGAATGCCCAGGTGGCAAAAAACTCCCCCAAATGACCCCATTTTGGAAAGTAGACACCCCAAGCTATTTGATGAGAGGTATAGTGAGTATTTTGCAGACCTCACTTTTTGTTACAAAGTTTTGAAAATTGAAAAAAGAAAGAAAAAAAAATTTTTTCTCGTCTTTCTTTATTTTCAAAAACAAATGAGAGCTGCAAATAACTCACCATGCCTCTCAGCAAATAGCTTGGGGTGTCTACTTTCCAAAATGGGGTCATTTGGGGGGGGGGTTGTGCCACCTGGGCATTCCATGGCCTCCGAAACTGTGATAGGTAGTGAGGATAAAATCAAAAATGTACGCCCTTAGAAATCCTGAAGGCAGTGATTGGTTTTCGGGGCCCCGTACGTGGCTAGGCTCCCAAAAAGTCCCACACATGTGGTATCCCCATACTCAGGAGAAGCAGCTAAATGTATTTTGGGGTGCAATTCCACATATGCCCATGGCCTGTGTGAGCAATATATCATTTAGTGACAACTTTGTGCAAAAAAAAAAAAAAATTGTCACTTTCCCGCAACTTGTGTCAAAATATGAAACATTCCATGGACTCAACATGCCTCAAAGCAAATAGCTTGGGGTGTCTACTTTCCAAAATGGGGTCATTTGGGGGGGTTTTATGCCATCTGGGCATTTTATGGCCTTCAAAACTGTGATAGGTAGTGAGGAGTAAAATCAAAAATGTACGCCCTTAGAAATCCTGAAGGCAGTGATTGGTTTTCGGGGCCCCGTACGCGGCTAGGCTCCCAAAAAGTCCCACACATGTGGTATCCCCATACTCAGGAGAAGCAGCTAAATGTATTTTGGGGTGCAATTCCACATATGCCCATGGCCTGTGTGAGCAATATATCATTTAGTGACAACTTTTTGTAATTTTTTTTTTTTTTTTGTCATTATTCAATCACTTGGGACAAAAAAAATGAATATTCAATGGGCTCAACATGCCTCTCAGCAAATTCCTTGTCTACTTTCCAAAATGGGGTCATTTGTGGGGGTTTTGTACTGCCCTGCTATTTTAGCACCTCAAGAAACGACATAGGCAGTCATAAATTAAAGGCTGTGTAAATTCCAGAAAATGTACCCTAGTTTGTAGGCGCTATAACTTTTGCGCAAACCAATAAATATACACTTATTGACATTTTTTTTACCAAAGACATGTGGCCGAATACATTTTGGCCTAAATGTATGACTAAAATTGAGTTTATTGGATTTTTTTTAGAACAAAAAGTAGAAAATATCATTTTTTTTCAAAATTTTTGGTCTTTTTCCGTGTATAGCGCAAAAAATAAAAACGGCAGAGGTGATCAAATACCATCAATAGAAAGCTCTATTTGTGGGAAGAAAAGGACGCAAATTTCGTTTGGGTACAGCATTGCATGACCGCGCAATTAGCAGTTAAAGCGACGTAGTGCCGAATTGTAAAAAGTGCTCTGGTCAGGAAGGGGGTAAAACCTTCCGGGGCTGAGGTGGTTAAAAAATGGACTTCTACATCTCCCATCCCAAGAGGACACAGTGGAAGACTCAACTTCTCATTTGTTGCCGATGACGCGTTTGCGTTATCTGAGCATATTTTAAAACCTTTTGCCCTGAAAAACCTGACACCTGAGCAAAAAATTTTAATTATAGGTTATCTCGTGCTAGACGAGTTGTCGAAAACGCGTTCGGTATTATGGCCAACCGCTTTAGGATTTTTCATACAGCAATAAATGTAGCCCCCCCAAAAATTGACACAATAGTCCATTGTTGCTGTGTGTTGCACAATTTCTTACGGCGTACTAGCTCCATCTACATGCCCCAATCCCTGTTGGACCGGGAAGATACTTTGTCTGGGGATGTCACGCCTGGTAAGTGGCGTAATGACACCGAAGGGTTATTAAACCTAGGCCGTGCCCCACCACGTCTCTCCAGTCAAGTCGCTCGCCAGAGTCGCATTGATTATATGCACTATTTTCTGGGTCCTGGAGCAGTAGATTGGCAAAACAATATCTAAATGTTATGTAAATTTGAGTGGCTGCATTTATATATTATTTCATTACTAAATACAGATATGATGTAATATTTTTCTTTAAATAAAAAAAATTACCAAGGTACATGTGCTTTGATTTTTGGATGTATTCTCTTCAATTTTTAGTTTCAGATGTGTATAATAAAACATAATATTATGACTTTACCTGACTGTCTGCCATTTCGTCAAATGTTCCATCTTCTTCATCTCCTGAAATATTCTCACTGATACTGTCTAAACTTGACACAGAGGGTCGTGCTTCCTCCTGGTCAGTCAGAAAACGTAGACTCTCAAAATACCACAGGCGTGGCACATATACTTCATCTGCACCTGCACCAGATCTTTTGGATTCATTAATTTTATTTAATTCTTTTTTGAAGATCGTACACAGATTGGCTATTTTTTTGGTCACATAGGATATATCTGCTTTTGCATACACAACAGTGCATAGTTCCACTAATTTAGTATACGCTTCTTTACGTTTTTGACGATCTGAGTAGTCTTTGGAGCACACTTTCCATAGACATGTAAGGTCTCGGTACATTTCAATGAATTGTGGCAGGAAATGTGGTGACGTAAATTTGTCCACCATTGCTCCTGTAATAATAAAAAATGCAGCATTGTTCAGTTGCCAAACTACACCTAACAACTAATACCCTAGAACTATTGTACTGGTCTGCTTACCTTCAGTTCTTCAAAATCTTCTGTGTTTTGGCCCGTGTAATCCTTTGTCTGGTCAGTGGCAAGACAACGTTCTGTTCGGTGTGTGTTAAGCACCATACACACGATCGGACCGTGTACAAACTTTCCCGTTGCTTTTTTGGAAAAAGGGCCTTGTCTCTCTGAACTTGTATTGCATGCAGACGGTCTGACGTTTAGGCAACAAACACGAACGTAGTGACGTTACAACATACGGATGACACTTCCAAAGAAGACGTTAAATTCTTCGGCGTCACGCTTCGGGCTCCCTCTGCTAATTTCTAATTATTAGACGTTTGGTCAGTGCAGATTCGTGCGTTACTTTGCGTGTACGACCGTTTGTAGGACAACCAGCCATGTTACGCAATCCTAGGAGAGAGTGTGTTGTTTATGGGCTTGGAGTTCTTGCTGTGACTCTAGCCCGGTCCAGGAATAGTCAGAGTAGTAGGATGAGGATTATTTGGGCCAAAACTTGGCTACTTAATCGTGACCAATTTAGCCATATGCCCTTGCTGCGTGAGCTGCAGGAGAATAATCCAAATGATTCTCTGAATTATCTCTGGATGACGGACTCCTGCTTTCAGCAACTATTGTCCTTGCTGTCCCCCTATATCATGAAGCAGGACACCTGCATGAGGGCTGCTATTCCAGCAGAGCAAAAGCTCATAGCTACCTTACGTTATTTGGTGACAGGGAGGGGTCCCCAGGATATCAAGTTTACCACTTGGATCTCTCCCAAGGCTCTGGGAGAGATTATTCCTGAGACATGTAGTGCTGTTATCCAAGTCCTGCAGAAAGACTATATTCGTGTAATTTTTGGATTTAATATCACCTTCATGTTTTTATAAAGTATTTTATAAATTTAGTATTCCATCCTTCCCATTTTTGTAATATGCTGTGAATGAATGTCCTCTTTGTCCTCATGCATGCTGTAACTTTTTGGTGGCCTACATGCATATTTTCCTTCACTAACCTCCCCAGCATGCTACCCTGGGCCCATACACACCTAGCCTAGTAACTTAACACTGTATTTTTTTATGCTTCATTTTTAGGTTTACCACAAACACCCCCTAAAATGTGTCCCAATCTTATTCCTGTCCTTTAAATTCATGCAGAGTGCAAGATTCCCTTTTTGGTTGTGCAAACACTTATCCCCCCCCCCCTAAAAAAACACCAAAAAAACAGTCAACCAATATAACTACTCTATCTGCTGATTTTGCTAAACACATACATAGTATACCTTATTTTTTTAATTAAGATTGCTGCATAAATTCTCAAAAGCATGTAGTGCAAGGGCCTGCAAGATTACCTTCAAAAGGTCCAAATGATACGTTTGTTATGATGAAGTTAGCATTATGAGGGGCTCACACCATCCCTGTGCTGTGCTCATTATGAGGGGCTCACACCATCCCTGTGCTGTGCTGACTTCCTAGGTTTATAACTTTATCATAACGAATAATCCTAATTAACGAACATTGTTATTATTTTGTCCAATGTATGTCAAAATGTGTATAGATTTGAACAATGTGCCTTCTTATTTACGGATTTGCCCACTTCTTACCTGGCCACTGGCCTGACAATGTTCTAAAGATGGATGGTCAGGCAAAATAATACTTAATTTTTCATGCATTTAGCTCTCATGGAAGTGTAGAGGTTTACTTGTCAAAACCAGCTACCAATTCAACTCCCCCCCCCCCCTTAAAGTTTAGGAATGTGCCACCAGAGGGGGTGAGGGAGCATATAATTACAATTTAGCCTTTTTTGGATGTTGGGATGAATGGACGCCACTCTGACGGAGATGTGATGATACGTACTGAATTTTAGGATCGTATACAAAAGGGGACCTTAATTTTTCTAAATGCTCAGGACAATATTGAGGTACTAAATTTTGTCTTTGGGGCAGATGAGGCTACATTGCCTCAGGGAAAAGTGATGACCCTTTTTCCCGACCAGCTCAATAGGCTGTGATGCCAGCTCTGGAAAGTGCATGTGCTGGTTTGGGCTCCCAGAATGCCCGTCTTGTCAGTGAACAATATATGGACTACTTTTTTACTTGCTGATTAATTATTTTACTTCTTAATAAAATGATATTTTCAAGAAACTACTGTTGTCTGTTTACCAGCTTTGCAAATAGCCTTGATCTTTTTAATTTTTGCCACTAGTGCAAACCAACCTGATGTGCAACATGAGGTGACAATCTCACTTTGAGCTAACTATTATATTGTGCTGTGTCTCAGCTACACACATTTTAGAGTACACTGTCAATGTAACCACAGCAACTTAACAAATATACTGGTATTGAGCATTGAAATAAAAAAACACACATTATTTTTTTTATAAAATGTTTTTATCTGTGCACATTCCTGTGCGTTTTTTTAGTTTGACAAACAGGCATGTTGTAAAACAGAACTTGGATAACAAACATGAACTTACAAAGTTCAACATTTACAAAATATGTAAATTTTAATTTTCTTTATTTATTATAAACAATTTTGTACAAACATTTTTGCGTAAAAATCTTTTTAATTTTTTTTATTATTTTTTGATATTTTTTGTGTAATTATTTATTGATAATTTGTTTTATAATTATTTTTTTTGGAAATTTTTTCTATCATTTTTTTTTTTACAAAATTTTTAAGAAATATTTATATAAAATTTTGGTTTTCATTATTTTTTTAAAAGTTTTTTTCATTATTTTTTTATAATTTTTTTGGTCATTATTTTTTTATCAAATTTTTTTTCATTATTTTTTTATAATTTTTTTGGTCATTATTTTTTTATAAAAATTTTTTTCATTATTTTTGTCAATTTTTTTTTTTATTTTTTTTTTTTTTCAAACATAAACAAACAATAATGTGGACATAATCATGCAGCAGGAAATGAAGAACATGATAGATGTTTATGGACGCCAAAAGTGTTTAGATTCTACCCAAAACATCTATCATGTCCTTCATTTCCTGCTGCATTGTGTTGAGACGATTTCTCATGGCATCTATTTCGCCATTCCATTGCATGATCTGCCCAATGAGCCTTTGGGCGCTGTCCGATGTAAAATGGTCGGGTGGCTCTTCCACAACCAGAACATCACCTAAAAAAGTGAGAAAAAACATGTATTTAGAAATATGCAGGCATACATAGATTACCTGAAGCTGGGGTGTCAGACACTCACCTGGTGAGGTACACGCTCCCACTTCCCCCACCTCTCTTTCCTCAACATGTGTGACGCTGGTGCTGGGTTCAGGTTGGGGGTCCCGGCGAGGTTGGGGGTCCTGTTGACCCTGTTGTCTGCGTCTTTGATTCCCTATGAAAAATTAAAAAAAGGTATACTTAGCACACAGATATTTATGGCCAGAAATAGGAATATGAAACATTGCTTTCAAGTGGTGTACAATTGTCTGTTTAGGAAGAGAACCAAGTTGAAGACATGATTAAAAAGACCTTTGACCCCAAATGCAATACTTACCTTTTTGGGCCAAGTTTTTATGGTGTCCCACACTAGTGCTCCTGAGTCCAGATGTGTAACCAGCTGCTGAGTGTCCTCTCCTTACATTCCACTGAATCTATTTATCAATTAATTAAAATTTCAAAGACATCTAGACAACAATGTCTTTTAAATTCGTTCAATCACATAAATGATCATGACCAAAACAGTCATAAGCCTATATCAGTTTAAAAAAGTCGTATTTATTGGCAAACGATCACTGTTGGTCCTTACGAACGTTATTTCCTACCCGCGAACGTTATTTAACACCTACGAACATTCAGTATAACAGTCAAGAAAAGCACATGGAGAAGCAGGCAAGTGAAGAATCATAAATGGGACACACAAGTACTTACTTTTTCGAAGTTCCTTCCTTATTTTGAGGTACTGATCTGGCTTCCTGTTTTTCAGGTCAGACCAGCGCTTCCTCAGTTGGTCCTTCTTTCTATGGACCCCAAACTTCCGCTCCAGAGCCTTCACCACATGATTGAGTATTTTGTCCTTGACAAAATTTGGATGGGCATATGGGCCATGTTTCCCATCATAATCTTCTTTTTTTAATATTTCAACCATCTCCACCATTTCGTCAAATGACATGTTGGTGGCCTTGCATCTCCTCCTGGATCCTGACACATGTGTCTCCGCCATGTTGCTCCTCACTACGCACCGAAGAGAAAAGGGGCGGGCAATATTATAGAAAAAGAACGTCAGGGGCGGAGTTTCAGGCATGCGCCGTCTATGTCAAGTTAACACGCGGTACGAACGAATGCGTCATGCCGTTTGGGTAGCGAGTTTTCACACATAGGTAGTGTATATCAATCGAACGAGCGTGTGATGTAAGATTACGTTCTGTTTGGTTGCGAGACAAAGGCAATCCGAGAGTCCCCGCGAAAAGAAGCTGGTTCTAAATTCTGTCGCTACCGTTCGTAATTTTTAATGACATTTTTTGCATTTGAAATGTCATTTTGCTGTCGGACTGTTTTACACAGGGGAAACATGCGCCCCTTTACAGGCATACTATAGACACCCCCCCCTAGGTACGAAATTTAAAGGAATATTACACTTTTAGTGTTTGACTTTATTCATTATTAAAATCACTGTTCCTGAAAAAATGGGCGTTTTGTAAACTTTTCTGTCCATTCATGTCTCCTGGGGCAGGACCCAGGTCACCAAACACTTTTTATGGCAATAACATGAATATAAG
Source organism: Lithobates septentrionalis (assembly GCA_037952835.1). Lineage (NCBI taxonomy): Eukaryota > Metazoa > Chordata > Amphibia > Anura > Ranidae > Lithobates > Lithobates septentrionalis. The sequence goes on along the minus strand of JBBDGP010001454.1, from coordinate 1,164,160 downwards.
CCTTTAAAATTACCACTTTTGATTATTCATGTTCAACTCCCTTAGACTTTAACGGTGTTCACGTGTTAAAAACAATTTTTTGCCTGTTCAAATGTTCTGTTGCGAAACTAACAGGGGGGTGTTGGGCTGATCCCTAATGGCAATTAGCTTGCATATCATCTCTTAAAATTATCACTTTGTAATTCTACCATAGACTTTTATAGGTTTGCAAATTAGAAAATGTTGTATGGGGCACACTGCAAACAGCCCCCCCCCCCCACAGCTGCCCTAGTGTCAATGCAGCGTGACCTGTGCCACATACAGCATGACCTGTGCCCAATACAGCCTGGTCTGCCTGTGCACCATACAGCCCCACCTATGCTGAGGAAGAGGCAAGCTACTAGGATCAGCAGAGAGCGGGATTGGCCGCTGTACTAGCTTTCATTTGAATTTCCCGTCTTCCCGGGGCTCATCACATAGCCCCACCTCTTGGCCCGACGCCTTTGATGACGTCACATGTCCCGCATTGGATCGGCGTTCTATCAAATGCACCGGCCCAAAAGGTGGAGCTATGTGACGTGAGCCTCGGGAACACTGGAAGTCCTAATGAAAGCTCTTACATCGGGCAATTCAGCTCTGCTGATACGGACAGCTCGCCTCTTCCTCTCCTCTCTCTTCCCCTGGCTGGGAGACTGTGCCGGCGGTGCTCTTATCCTCACTGGGCCCCACTCGGCTGCGGGCCCCATAGCGCCCGCATGGGTCAATGTGGTGGTAGTTACGCCCCTGAATGCATAGTAATTTGTTGTGTTAAAAAAGTGAGTCCCATATCAATAGACAGCAGTGGCCAAAAAGGATTAGGACAAGAATGAGAAATGCTGGAGTCAGAATGATAGTCTTTCCTATTTGGACACATTCCAAATTAAAAAGTCATGACATGAAAATTGTTGATGATTGATGTCCAAAAATTAAAATGATGTTGGTTTTACACACACAGGAACTTTGGAGCCAAGAAGAGCCTGGGCCCAGCAGCCAGACGACAACTGAGTGCAGGATCCCTCCCCTGCGTCCTCCCAAAAAAAGGGCCAGGAAGAGCCAACATCTGGATGAGGCCACAGCTGAGTTCTTAACTAGGGCTACTTCTCTGATCAACACAGCACCCGATAGTGCTGAAGGGTTTGGCTGTTTTAATGCTAGTAAGCTCCGTGAGCTTGACGCAGATCAAAGGGAGCTATGTGAGGCTCTAATCATCCAGCTCTTCAGCAAGGCCAGGAAACAAGAGCTAACCACTAAATCTCATGTGTGTCATTTGAACAACACTCCTCCACAACAAACCTACCCACCCCAGAAAGCCCACCCACCTGAGCAGCATGGTGGTCAGTGGCAAAAGCAGCCCCAAGGATCCACAACAAGGTCACTGGTGTGGGGAGTTTAGGGGCTAATAATTTAGCAGGTTGAATTTTTTGATTTCAGTATGATTTAATAAGCTATATTTTTTTGTTTTATGTGTATCGTTTGCTCTTTTTGTTTTGAAATTATAATTTTTAATTGTGATGACAGAGAACATGTCTAATAATTTTGTAAGTTTATTTATGTTGTGAATGCACAATAACCAAAATGGCCTAAAAAAAAAACATTTTGGGATTGATATCACTAGAACACAAATCCTAACTAAAATATGTTTGTCTGTACTCTGTCAGTATCACCAGCAAAGCAGATTTATTCTTAAGCCATTAAAATTTCGTGCTGGTCCTTGCTTCCGAGCATGCGTGTTTGTACTTTGGACTAAAGTCCGATGGTATTTTGTGCACACACGATCGGAGTTTTGTTGCCAGAAAGTTTGTCCGTTCGTAGCCAACAAAAGTCCGATAAAAACATAAAACATTTGTCCGATGGAGCGTACACACGGTCAGATGTTGCTCCAGAACTGCTAATTTGCATGTTTGTTGTCAAAAAGTCCGATCTTGTGTGCGGGCCTTTATATAGTTGGTGTTGACGATTTGTCATGACGTTTTGACGCGAACGTATTTGACACGAATATTTCCCTTCCGGGTTAAATAATTTTCAACCATGTGCAGTAGCAACCATTCGTTTTTTCACGGACGAAGAACGCATTAAACTTGCAATTTATCGTACGTTCGGCAGAAATTTTCCAAACTTGCCGTTCGTTTTTTTCCCACAAAAACGTCACAAACGATTATCGATTTGTGCCCATTAACTTGCCCAAAAACGAACGAAGTGTCTATATGAACGATTTTTCGGCCGATTTTCTGTATAGTGTATGGCCAGCATAACACAACTAGCATATGGAAAGTTTTGACTGAGGTTAAAGTGATTGTAAAGTCTCTCTCTTTTTTTTTTTTTAACCATTTGAGGACCAGCCACCACAGTTATACTGCGGCAGGTTGGCTCCCCTGGGCGAGCCGTCATGAACGTCGGCCGCTTTAAGAGCACTAAGGGGTGCGCGTAACGACGGTGCTGATGCACTTGCCCGGTGGCTGCAATGTCCGCCGGGCACCCGCGATCGCTCCTGAGAGAGAGAGAGAGAGACAGAACGGAGGTTTGTCAATGTAAATAGACAGTTCTCTATTCTGTCAGGGGAGAGGAGACTGATTGTTGTTCCTACTACTTATGAACAACGATTGATGTCCTCCTACAGGCAGTCCCATCCCCCCCACAGCTAGGACACACATTTAAACCCTTGATCGCCCTCTAGTGTTAACCCCTTCCCTATCAGTGACATTTATACAGTAATCAATGGCTATTTTTAGCTCTGATCGCTGTATAAATGTCAACGGTCCCAAAAAAGTGCCAAAAGTATCCGATCTGTCCACCGCAATGTCGCAGTCCCACAAAAAAAATCACAAATCACCGCCATTACTAGTAAAAAAAAATATTAATAATAAAAATGCCATAAATACATCCCCTATTTTGTATCCCCTATAACCTTTGTGCAAACCAATCAATATACGCTTATTTCTATTCTTTTTACCAAAAATATGTAGAAGAATGCATATCGGCCTAAACTGAGGAAGAATTTTTTTTTTTTAAATTGGGGGGATATTTATTATAGCAAAAAGTAAAAAATATTGTTTTTTTTTAAATTGTCACGCTTTTTTGTTTATAGCGCAGAAAATTTAAATCACAGAGGTGATAAAATACCACCAAAATAAAGCTCTATTTGTGGGGTAAAAAAGGACATCAATTTTATTTGGGTTCAGCGTCGCACAACCGCGCAATTGTCAGTTAAAGCGACGCAGTGCCGTATTGCAAAAAATGGCCTGGTCATTAAGGGGGCAAATCTTCCAGTCCTTATGTTTGTTATTTAACCACTTGTTGTTATACTTACCTGCTCTGTTGCAGTGGTTTTGAACAGAGCAGCCTGGATCTTTCTCTTCGCTGCTCCTGGCCCCTCCCTCCTGTCGAGTGGCCCCACAGCAAGCAGCTTGCTATGGGGCACCCGAGCTGAGCTGCAGCTCCGTGTGTCCATTCAGATATGAAGCTGTGGTTCCGCCCAACCCCCTCTCTCTCCCGATTGGCTAACTGACTTTGATTGACAGCAGCGGGAGCCAATGGCTGTGTTTCAGCCAATCAGGAAGGGGAGTCTCGGACGGCCGAGGGACTCGTGGACATTGCTGGACAGAGATGGGGCTCAGGTAAGTATTAGGGGGTGCTGGGGTGGCTGCTGCACACAGAAGGCTTTTTATCTTAATGCATAGAGTGGATTAAGATAAAAAACATTCTGACTTTACAATTCCTTCAAGAAATACAGAAGTATCCATAGTTTAGCAAGTATCTAGCAAAATCAAGTAAAATATAAGCTATTTAACTGAAATCAGTGGCATCTTATCGAGGATCAAGCTGGGGGCAGGATTTACTATATCATTATTTTTTTAACACTTTTTTTTACAATAGTGTTGGTCAATAGTGGTTACTAGATACAAGGGTCTCAACTGCTGCACCTGACATCCCCAGAGGTCCAAATATAATATTCAACATATGTAGTGCTAAAGATGATTGTGAGACTGAACATATGCTGCTAGAGATGATCAAGACTTGGGGACCAGCAACAGGTGTGGTCGAAGGGTGTGGTCGAATACTGCTGTAGACTGTGAGGCCGGGTTCACACTGGCACTACACGACAGTGGTTTTGCGCCCCCCACTCCAAAGCACCTTGTCCCAATGTTGATGAGGACAAGGGCCTCTTCCCGACAACCCTGGCCGTTGGTTGTTGGGGTCTGCAGGCGGGGGGCTTATCAGAATCTGGAATCCCCCTTTAACAAGGGGGCCCCCAGATCCCGAACCCCCACCCTATGTGAATGAGTATGGGATACATTGTACCCCTACCCATTCACCTAAAAAAAGTGTCAAAAATAAAACGCAGTACACAGGTTTTTTAACCGCTTCCCGACCGCCCACTGTATATTGACGTCCTGTGTTTTAAAGATGGATATCTCGGTAACGGCAGCAGCTGCTGCCACAACCGAGGTATCCATCTTTAGGGCCGGCGATTCTACACACGATAATGGTGGTCTATGCGGCGGGTTCGCCGCGAGATCACCGTTATCGGCGGCGGGAGAGGTGCCACCCCCCCTCCCGCCGCTCTCCCGCACCCTCCGCCGCTTACCGGAGCCGTCGGTAACGGCGGAGGCGATCGGGTCCTTTCACTTCCTCGGTACTGAGACGAGTGAGGCCAAGATGGCCCCCACCCGTCTCTATACCATGTGACGGCCGGAGCGACGTCATTACGACGGCTCCGCCCACTTCTCTTAAAGGCACAATTTATTTTGTGTCATTTTTTAAACGACTTTTTTTTTTTTTTTTTTTTTTTTTTTGCATTATAGTCTAAATATGAGATCTGAGGACTTTTTGACCCCAGATCTCATATTTAAGAGGACCTGTCATGCTTTTTTCTATTACAAGGGATGTTTACATTCCTTGTAATAGGAATAAAAGTGATCCAAATTTTTTTTTTTTAAAAAACAGTGAAAAAATAAATAAAATAAAGTAAAATAAATAATTAAAAAAAAAAAAAAATTTTTTAAAGCGCCCTGTCCCGACGAGCTCGCGCGCAGAAGCGAACGCATACGTGAGTAGCGCCCGCATATGAAAACGGTGGTCAAACCACACATGTGAGGTATCGCCGCGACCGGTAGAGTGAGAGCAATAATTCTAGCCCTAGACCTCCTCTGTAACGCAAAACATGCAATCTGTACAATTTTTTAAACGTCGCCTATGGAGATTTTTAAGGGTAAAAGTTTGACGCCATTCCACGAGCGGGCGCAATTTTAAAGCGTGACATGATGGGTATCAATTTACTTGGCGTAACATTATATTTCACAATATAAAAAAAAATTGGGCTAACTTTACTGTTGTCTTATTTTTTTTTTCAAAAAAGTGAATTTTTTCCAAAAAAAGTGCGCTTAGAAGACCGCTGCGCAAATACGGTGCAAAAAAAAGTATTGCAATGACCGCCATTTTATTCTCTAGGGTGTTAGAAAAAAAACAATATATAATGTTTGGGGGTTCTAAGTAATTTTCTAGCAAAAAAACCTGTTTTAAACTCTTAAACACCTAAAATCCAAAACGAGGCTGGTTTTGAAGTGGTTAAAGTAATTTATTAAGGTAGCTTTGGCGTCTCTTCCGATATCTTCTCCCCTCTCAGGTTCTTCTCCCTCTGTCTGCTGTCTGACAGCGCAGAGCGGAGACCCAGCAGAGGCAGTAGACAGCGGACAGAGGGAGAAGAACTGGAGAGGGCAAGAAGACATCAGCGGAGAGCGGAGGAGAACCAGTAGAGGCAGAAGACATCAGCGGAGAAGGGAGAAGAGCCGGAGAGGGGAGAAGAAATCAGAAGCGACGCCAGAGCATCGGAGTTAAATTACTTTAAAAACCTGTGTACTGCGTTTTATTTTTGACGATTTTTTTAGGTGAATGGGTAGGGGTACAATGTACCCCAAACTCATTTACATAGGGTGGGGGGCGGGATCTGGGGGACCCTTTGTTAAAGGGGGCTCCCAGAATTCTATAAGCCCCACGCCCGCAGACCCCGACAACCAACTGCCAGGGTTGTCAGGAAGAGGCCCTTGTCCTCATCAACATGTGGACAAGGAGCTTTGGGGCGGGGGGGCGCAGGGCCCCGCCTGCCCCAAAGCACCCACCCCCCCATGTTGAGGGCATGCGGCCTGGTATGGTTCAGGAGGGAGGGCGTTTGCTTGCCCCCACCCCTTTCCTGACCTGCCGGGCTGTGTGCTCAGATAAAGGTCCTGTATGGATTTTGGGTCTGGTATGATCTTGGAGGGGGAACCCATGTAGTTTTTTTTTTTTTGGCGTGGGGTCCCCCTTTAAGATCATCAGAGCACAAGTCGCATGCCAAAGTCAAGTGATATTCAATGGGCTGAAGTAGGATCAAAAGCAGACCAAAGTAGCACAGGGAGTATTTTTAAAGTTGGACCGACTTGTGTCGGACCAGTTAAGACGGCTCTTATAGGGAAACATTGATTTGCACACGTCATGCGACATGAGCTCCCAATGTCGGAGCATTTGTCGTACCATTGGGAACCCAGCTTTACAAACAATTAGGGAACATGTTGCATGACACTGCAAGACATCACTGCCATTACAGCACCTTTACAAAACAATGCTTTCTCTACTGGCTGTTGGGTTTCCGAAGGCCACAGAATAATTGCCAAAGGGTTGCATGTTGGACATCAGAGTTTTACATTATTTTGCCCTGCAACTTATTCTACTTCTCAACAAAAAGATTATATAGTAATGCATGCAAAGGGATGTCTAATTGTTATGATCAAGTGAATTAGAACCATATAGATTGATTCTTTTTCTCCTCACAAGTCCCCCACTTAAAGCGCTATTAAACCCAAAAGCAAACATTTATTACACCTTAGTGATACTAAAGCCTCAGTTTTTTTCATTTAAAAATAACAAATATATTACACTTACTTGCTCTGTGCAGTGGTTTTGCACTGATTAGCCCAGATCCTCCTCTTCTCGGGTCCCCCACCAGTTCTCCTGGCCCCTCCCTCCTGCCGAGTGCCCCTACAGCAAGCAGCTTGCTATGGGGACACCCGAGCCGAGCCACTGCTCTGTGTGTACATTCAGTCACAGAGCCGCGGTTTGGCCCTGTCCCCTCTCTTTCCTCATTGGCTCACTGACTTTCACAGCAGCGGGAGCCAATGGTGCCATGCTGCTGTCTCAGCCAATGAGGAGGGAGAATTTAAGGCAGCCGAATCCCTAATGTAGTATCGCTGGATCGGGATGGGCTCAGGTAAGTATTTGGGGGGCTGAAGGGGGCTGCTGCCCACAAAAGGTTTTGTATCTTAATGCATAGAGTGCATTAAGATAAAAAAAAACCTTCTGACTTTACAACTACTTTCAGCTTACCAATTCTTAGATGTGATGGCTACATTAATTTGTTTAGGCTTTCTTTTCTTTATTTTCATCTGGAGATCCAGCCAGGACCCTGTTGTTTTTCAACAGAACAAGCTCTCCAGCAAATGTAGCAGCTAAAATGTTGAGACAAACTATTTATCACTGACAGGGATGCTTCCAATGATCAACTTTTATTTATTCATGAAAAACCTTTATACCAAAAGAAAAAAAAATAGTTGCTGTAACTGCTTGTGTAACTGCAGTATGAGCTTGAGTTTGGTTTCAATTTGTTAGTGTATCTAAATCTGTTAGTACATCCAACATAACCCCTCCCCCAAAATTGACAATGCTGCTGTCCAAAGGTGCCCCCTGTGCACCTTTATCCAGAGTGGGGGCAATCTAGTACAGGAGGTTTGTTACAAAAGGGGACAAAAAAACTAAAAAAAAGCGAATGCAGCCACCACATCGAATGATTGGTAAGCTGCAATATATTATATTTTTGTTTTTGGGTTTTATACCGCTTTAATCAATGCAGCTTTTGTTCTCCAGTAGGACAGCAATTTGTTTACAGAGTCGTGTTGGTTGAACAACAAGCAACATTCTTAACCACTTCCCACCCAGCCACTGCACATAAACGGCTGGGTGGGCGCTTGAGTGGAAGTTCCTATACATCCTTCAGAAGGAGAGGGATCACACAGCTGAGCGATCCCAATGTCCCCCGGACACGGTGCATCTCGGATCGGCAGAAGGGCTCTGCGATTTGCCCTCCTGATCACATGATGGCTGTGTCCAATCACAGCCATCATGTGATGTAAACAGCCTGGGGGGGCTTCACAGGAAGCGGCACAGTGGCGCAATACCGATGTGCCTGTGTCCCCCAGAGACGGGGCAACATCACTCGGCAGGAGGGCTCTGTGATTGGCCCTCCTGATCACATGATGGCTGTGTCCAATCACAGCCGCCATGTAGTGTAAGCCGAGAGCTGTTGCCTCTGCTTCTCCTCACACAGAGTTAGTGAGAAGAGAACAGATCTGCGAGCTAGGGATCAGTGTGTATGAGCTGTTTTTTACAGCTTTTTATACACTGATCACCCAGCTAGTATCCTCAAACAGTGTCCCCAACACAGTGAAAAACATCAACACCTGTCACACATCTGTCCAACTGAACATCTATCCCACTTAACATCTATCACATCTGTTCAATCTGTCCATAATCACCTGGCACACGTGTCCGTGAGCAGCTGGCGCACATGTCCGTAATCAGCTGGCACACGTGTCCATGATCATTTGGCGCAAATGTGTCCGTGATCATCTGGCGCACATGTGTCCGTGATCATCTGGCGCACATGTGTCCGTGATCATCTGGCGCACATGTGTCCGTGATCATCTACACACATCTGGCGCACATGTGTCCGTGATCATCTGGCGCACATCTGGTGCACATCTATATTTAGTTAGAGGGCAGGGACAGTTAACCCATTAGCACCACATCCCTGGTAAATAAATACAAAAAAGAAAAGGGGGTTGGGGTATAAATACCCCTGGGATTTTTAAGGTGCTTTTCAAAATTTTTGGGATAGGTCAGTAGAGAAGTATATTAACCTCAAAAAAAAAGGAAAAGATCACTGTATGCAAATTGTCAAACTGACTAATAGATTTCTTATTTAATATCTTTAATGATTAGGAATAATAACAAAACACATCATCTAAAAACATGCACAATCTTGAACAAACATGGTCAATAGTGACATAATTAAAATTTGAAACCACTTTGCGATACCAATCTCCATGGTATCGCAAAGTGGTTTCAAATTTTAATTATGTCACTATTGACCATGTTTGTTCAAGATTGTGCATGTTTTTTAGATGATGTGTTTTGTTATTATTCCTAATCATTAAAGATATTAAATAAGAAATCTATTAGTCAGTTTGACAATTTGCATACAGTGATCTTTTCCTTTTTTTTTGAGGTTAATATACTTCTCTACTGACCTATCCCAAAAATTTTGAAAAGCACCTTAAAAATCCCAGGGGTATTTATACCCCAACCCCCTTTTCTTTTTTGTATCTGGTGCACATCTGTCCATGATCATCTGGCGCACATGTGTCCATGATAATCTTTAGTGCATCTGGCGCACATGTGTTTGTGATCATCTGGCACACATGTGTCCATGATCATCTGGCGCACATGTCCATGATCATCTGGCACATGTGTCCATGATCATCTGCGCACATCTGGCACACATCTGTCCGTGATTATCTGGTGCACATCTGTCCGTGATCATCTGCGCACATCTGGTGCACATCTGGCGCACATCTGTCCGTGATCCTCTGGTGCACATGTGTCCGTGATCATCTGGCGCACATGTGTCCGTGATCATCTGGCGCACATCTGGTGCACATCTGTCAGTGATCATCTGGCGCACATCTGCCTGTGACCATATGCGCACACCTGGCACACATCTGTCCATGATCATTTGGCACACATGTGTCTGTGATCATCTGGCACATCTGTCCGTGATCATCTGCCACATCTAATTCAATTGTCCTGGTGCTCCAGGGCCTTCAAAAATGTGATAGGTACTCAGGAAATTAAATGTGTAATTTAGAATGCCTGATGGTGCTCCCTGCATTTTGTGCATGCTATGTGTTAGAAATATAATATAAATTGCCAACTTTGTGTAAAAAAAAAAAAAAACGTTGTTATTTTCTTTCCACATTTTCCAAAAACTTGTGGGAAAAAATTACATGTTCAAAAAAGTCATTATGCCTCCTAGACTATACATTGGGGTGTTTGCTTTTCAAAATGGGGTCATTTTGTTGGTAATTCTATTGTCCTGGTGCTCCAGGGCCTTCAAAAATGTGATAGGTAGTCAGGAAACTAAATGTGTAATATATGCCCTTAGAACACCTCATGGTGCGCCCTGCGTGTTGGGCCTCTGTATGTGGCCAGGCTGTGAAAAAGTCTCACATGTGGTATCGCCACACTCAGGAGGAGTAGCAGAATACATTCTTGGGTGTAATTGCAAGTTTATCTATGCCATGTGTGAGAAATAATTGAATAACAATTTTGTGGAAAAAAAATACATAAATAAATATTTCTTCATTTGCCAAACGATTGTGGGCAAAAAATTGTAACTTCAAAAAACTCACTATGCCTCTTACTAAATACCTTGGACTATCATCTTTACAAAAAGGGGTCATTTGGGGGGTATCTGTACTTTCACACAAACCAATTATCATGCACTTATCGGGATTTTTTTACCAGGACATGTAGCAGAATACATTCTGACCTAAATTTATGATGAAATTTGATTTTATTGGATTTCTCTTCACCGCTTCAGCCCTGGAAGATTTTACCCCCATCCTGACCAGAGCACTTTTTGTGATTCGGCACTGCATCGCTTTAACTGACAATTGCGCAGTCGTGTGACGTTGCACCCAAACAAAATTGACATCCTTTTTTCCCACAAATAGTACTTTCTTTTGGTGTTATTTGATCACCTCTGCGGTTTTTATTTTTTGCGCTATAAACAAAAAAAAGAGCGACAATTTTGAAAAAAAGGCCATATTTTTTAGTTACATAGTTACATACATAGTAGGTGAGGTTGACACAAATCCATCAAGTCCAACCTATGTGTGTGATTATGTGTCAGTATTACATTACATATCCCTGTATATTGCGGTCATTCAGGTGATTATCTAATAGTTTCTTGAAGCTATCAATGCTCCCCGCTGAGACCACCGCCTGTGGAAGGGAATTCCACATCCTTGCCGCTCTTATGCCCCGTACACACGGTCGGACTTTGTTCGGACATTCCGACAACAAAATCCTAGGATTTTTTCCGACGGATGTTGGCTCAAACTTGTCTTGTATACACACGGTCACACAAAGTTGTCGGAAAATCCGATCATTCTGAACGCGGTGACGTAAAACACGTACGTTGGGACTATAAACGGGGCAGTGGCCAATAGCTTTCATCTCTTTATTTATTCTGAGCATGCGTGGCACTTTGTCCGTCGGATTTGTGTACACACGATCGGAATTTCCGACAACGGATTTTGTTGTCGGAAAATTTTATATCCTGCTCTCAAACTTTGTGTGTCGGAAAATCCGATGGAAAATGTGTGATAGAGCCCACACACGGTCGGAATTTCCGACAACAAGGTCCTATCACACATTTTCCATCGGAAAATCCGACTGTGTGTACGGGGCATTACGGTAAAGAACCCTCTACGTAGTTTAAGGTTAAACCTCTTTTCTTCTAATTGTAATGAGTGGCCACGAGTCTTATTAAACTCTCTTCTGCGAAAAAGTTGTATCCCTATTGTGGGGTCACCAGTACAGTATTTGTAAATTGAAATCATATCCCCTCTCAAGCGTCTCTTCTCCAGAGAGAATAAGTTCAGTGCTCGCAACCTTTCCTCATAACTAAGATCCTCCAGACCCTTTATTAGCTTTGTTGCCCTTCTTTGTACTCGCTCCATTTCCAGTACGTCCCTCCTGAGGACTGGTGCCCAGAACTGGACAGCATACTCCAGGTGCGGCCAGACCAGAGTGTTGTAGAGCGGGAGAATTATCGTTTTATCTCTGCAGTTGATCCCCCTTTTAATGCATGCCAATATTCTGTTTGCTTTATTAGCAGCAGCTTGGCATTGCATGCCATTGCTGAGCCTATCATCTACTAGGACCCCCAGGTCCTTTTCCATCCTAGATTCCCCCAGAGGTTCTCCCCCCAGTGTATAGATTGCATTTATATTTTTGCCACCCAAATGCATTATTTTACATTTTTCTACATTGAACCTCATTTGCCATGTAGTCGCCCACCCCATTAATTTGTTCAGGTCTTTTTGCAAGATTTCCACATCCTGCGGAGAAGTTATTGCCCTGCTTAGCTTAGTATCGTCTGCAAATACAGAGATTGAACTGTTTATCCCATCCTCCAGGTCGTTTATGAACAAATTAAATAGGATTGGTCCCAGCACAGAACCCTGGGGAAGCCCACTACCCACCCCTGACCATTCTGAGTACTCCCCATTTATCACCACCCTCTGAACACACCCTTGTAGCCAGTTTTCAATCCATGTACTCACCCTATGGTCCATGCCAACGCACCTTATTTTGTACAGTAAACGTTTATGGGGAACTGTGTCAAATGCTTTTGCAAAATCCAGATACATCACGTCTACGGGCCTTCCTTTATCTAGATGGCAACTCACCTCCTCATAGAAGGTTAATAGATTGGTTTGGCAAGAACGATTATTCATGAATCCATGCTGATTACTGCTAATGATATCATTCTTATTACTAAAATCTTGTATATAGTCCCTTATCATCCCCTCCAAGAGTTTACATACTATTGATGTTAGGCTAACTGGTCTGTAATTGCCAGGGATGTTTTTTGGGCCCTTTTTAAATATTGGTGCTACATTGGCTTTTCTCCAATCAGCTGGTACCATTCCAGTCAATAGACTGTCTGTAAAAATTAGGAACAACGGTCTGGCAATCACCTGACTGAGTTCCCTAAGTACCCTCGGATGCAAGCCATCTGGTCCCGGTGATTTATTAATGTTAAGTTTCTCAAGTCTAATTTTAATTCCGTCCTCTGTTAACCATGTAGGTGCTTCCTGTGTTGTGTCATGAGGATAAACACTGCAGTTTTGGTTACTGAAGCCCCCCGATTCACACGTGAAGACTGAGGAGAAGAATAAATTCAATACCTTCGCCATCTCCCCATCCTTTGTAACCAGATGTCCTTCCTCATTCTTTATGGGGCCAATATGGTCTGTCCTCCCTTTTTTACTGTTTACATACTTAAAGAATTTCTTGGGATTTTTTTTGCTCTCCTCCGCTATGTGTCTTTCATGTTCTATCTTAGCCATCCTAATTGCACCCTTACATTTCTTATTGCATTCTTTATAAATTCTGAATGCTGAGGATGATCCCTCAACCTTGTATTTTTTGAAGGCCTTCTCCTTTGCTTTTATATGCATTTTTACATTGGAGTTAAGCCATCCAGGATGTTTGTTCGCTCTTTTAAATTTATTACCCAATGGGATACATTGGCTAATGCCCTTATTTAATATGCTCTTAAAGCAAACCCATCTCTCCTCCGTATTCTTTGTCCCTAATATTTTATCCCAATTTATGCCTTTTAGCAAGGTTTGTAGTTTAGGGAAGTTGGCTCTTTTGAAATTCAGTGTCTTTGTGTTCCCTTCATGTTTCCTATTTGTGTGATTTATACTGAAACTAATTGACCTGTGATCGCTGTTACCTAAATTGCCCCGTATTTCCACATCTGTTATCAGGTCTGTATTGTTGGTAATCAGTAGATTTAGTAATGTATTATTTCTAGTTGGTGCGTCTACCATCTGACCCATAAAATTGTCCTGCAAGACACTAAGGAACTGGCGAGCCTTAAATGAATGCGCGGTTCCCACCGCCCAGTCTATGTCTGGATAATTAAAATCCCCCATTATGATAACACTTCCCATCCTTGCTGCTAATCCAATTTGTGATAGGAGATCCGTCTCCACTTCCTCCCTCAGGTTAGGGGGCCTATAGCATACTCCCAGTATTATTTTCCCCTTAGCTTCATCCCTTTGGAGCTCTACCCATAACGATTCCACCTCCTCCCTAGCCCCCTCAGTGATGTCATCTCTCACATTCACTTGTACATTATTCTTGATATATAGGCATACCCCTCCCCCTTTTCTACCCTCTCTATCCTTGCGGTATAGGGTATACCCTTGAATGTTTGCCAGCCAATCATGAGAGCTGTTGAACCAGGTCTCTGAAATTCCCACAAAATCCAAATCCTCCTTGTACAACAGTATCTCTAGTTCACCCATCTTGTCCGCCATGCTCCTGGCATTAGTGAACATGCCACATAGTTTAGACTGGTCGCATATTGTCCTCGTATTGGGTGTTTCAAGATTGCAACTAGGACTTGCTACTATACTCACCTTGTGTTTTTGTGCTTTGGTTAACCTACCACTAATGCCCCCAATACTACCCTCTGGAATATCTTCCGCGCTGGCTATCACTGTCTCTGGACCCTCCCCCCCATCGCCTAGTTTAAAAACCCCATCTAACTTGTTGGCCATCTTCATTCACAGCAGATCTGCACCCTCCTCATTTAGGTGCAGTCCGTCCCTTCTATAGTATCGGTTACCGACTGAGAAGTCGGCCCAGTCCTCCAGGAACCCAAACCCCTCCTTACTACACCAGCTCTTCAGCCACTTGTTTACTTCCCTAATCTCCCTCTGCCTTTCTGGTGTGGCTCAATGTACCGGTAGTATTCCTGAGAACACTACCTTGGAGGTCCTTTTTCTCAATTTAGCTCCTAAGTCCCTAAAATCGTTCTTTAGGACACTCCATCTGCCTCTGACTTTGTCATTGGTGCCAACGTGCACCATGACAGCCGGGTCTTCCCCAGCCCCTCCCAGTAATCTGTTCACAAGATCCGTGATAATAAATATCCCCCAAAAATATATAAAAAAATAATGTTTTTCCTCAGTTTAGGCCAATATGTATTCATCTACATATTTTTGGTAAAAAATAAAAAAAAATCGCAATAAGCGTATATTGATTGATTTGCGCAAAAGTTAGAGCGTCTACAAAATAGGGGGTAGTTTTATAGCATTTTTATTATTCGTTTTTTTTTTTTACTAGTAATGGCGGCAATCTGTGATTTTTATCGGGACTGCGTCATTATGGCGGACACATCGGACACTTCTGACACATTTTTGGGACCATTGCCATTTATACCGGGATCAGTGCTATAAAAATGCACTGATTACTATAAAAATGTCACTGCCAGGGAAGGGGTTAACCACTAGGGGGTGATCAAGGGGTTAATTGTGTTCCCTCTCTGTGTTCTAACTGAAGGGGGGAGGGGACTGTCTAGGGGAGATAACAGATCGCTGTTCATACTGTGTATGAAAAGACAATCAGTCTTTTCTCCCCTCAGAGAACCAGAAACTGTGTGTTTACACGCACAGATCCCAGGTTCTCGATGTGTCAGCAGCGATCGCGGGAGCCCGGCGGTGATTGCGACCCCCGGGCACTCGCATTGGCTCCGGGGGTGAGCAGCGGCGCACGTGCACGCCCCTAGTGGCCACAGGGCAAAGCGGCGTTACATAATGTCGTTTCGCCCAGCCGTGCCATTCTGCCGCAGTAAAACTGTGGTGGCTGGTTGGCAAGTGGTTAAAACAGAAAGTAGAAAATATTGTTTTTTTTTCAAAATGTTCGCTTTATTTTCCGCTTATATCGCAAAAAATAAAAAACCCAGTAGTGAATAAATACCAGCAAAAGAAAGCTCTATTTGTGTGAACAAAATGATAAAAAATTAATTTGGGTACAGTGTTGCATGACTGAGTAATTGTCATTCAAAGTGCAAGTGAAAGCTGAAAATTGGTCTGCGAAGGTAGGGGGTGAAAGTGCCCAGTATTGAGGTGGTTAAACACTGACAAAAAAATGCACTAACTTCAAATTACAGATTTGAATATGTTATAGTTTTCCATGAATTCCTGCAGGGTTTATAAGAGAAAGCATTACTCTACTTAGCACTGTACCCCTCTAGGCACATTCTTCTGGTTCACCTTTGCAAAAAAAGTCTGTATAAGTCTGTACATTACTAAAATACCTAAGGGTAAACTGAGTTCTCTCAGCCCTCCATGAACATATCCCTAAATTCAGGGAGACTCAGCAGCGCTCATTTGAGTGTAGTAAGATTAGTAAAGTTCATCATTTAATGCAATTAAAAATTGGCAACTCACAAGAAGTAAAATGTGTAAAGTCATGTCACATGGGTTGGCCTCTCTGTACGATCCCAATCCTGGTAGCTAGCGGGTTTGGGAGCTGGTGTAGGCTCGCCCGCTCTGGTGGTTTCCAGGGCTCTGAGTAAATCCGAAAGTCATGTCCTCATCAGCTGTGACGTCAGTGGGTGGGTGTACGAAGGGCCGTCAAGCGCACGTTCGGAGCATGCATGCTCCTTCTTCAGGCATGGTCGAATACGGACATAGTCTTGAAGGAGTGGACTATGGTGAAATACCTTTCTGCATACCCTAAATACACAAAAATTGATGAATGCTTCTACTGCAAGGGCATGAAATATTTGCATCATTTAAAATCAAAGATAATGTCTCTTTTCACAATTCACAACTGCCCTGTGGACAACAAATGTCTCTAGACATGCTATATATTCACATTGCATTTGGAACTTGAAGTCAATCTAAAGACCAGACAAGCCAAGTTCCACAGGCACTGACGAAACCGGTTGGATGCACCGAACGTGACACGCCATTTCCGTTCGCAACGTATTTTTGTTTGTCTGCTCAAACCCACACGTGGGTGATGCGACTTTTAGCTTTTTTAGCCTGTTTTTAGCCTGACCAATACATTTTGGCATACTTCACGATGGCAGTCCATTCATCTTTTTCCCATACATGGCACTAATGGTCTTCAATGACCCATCTCTATCCGGGAGTTGTTTGCATGCATCTAGCAGTCCGTGTCACCTGAGGTACCTGAGTTCCAGCACCTGAACCAAGCCGCGATCGTGTGGAGCTTCCTTGGTTGATCTTGAAGCGTTCTTTGACTTCTGTCATGGGAGTCACCACAATCTGGTGAGTAGGTTGTGTGGCCGGTGTTGGTGGTGGATTACGGTTGTCTGATGCCTTGCTGAACCCCAGGAGGATTTATCCAGGAGTCCGATTTCAACATTAATTGAACACTTTCTTGAATTTAATTTTTTAAATATAATAAAACTCATTTTGAATTTGGACTGTTGCTTTTACTTCTTTTGTTTTATTTTTATTTTATTTTTCAATCTTTGATGTTTGATTATTCGTGGCTTTCACTTAGGTGATATTTACTCATGAGTATCACTATTGACACCATATATTTATACTACATTTATTTTGTTTACACTAGAGTGTCATCTGCACTTGCACTTTACAGTTTGCAATTAATTATTGTTTTTCATTTTTCACCACCATTATAACGTGCTGCTCCTTAATCTATATTAGGTTAACCAGCTTCCATTAGCGCGGGTTGGTAGTTTTCACTATCTATTATACAAGTTCCACAGGCAGTCAGTCGGTACTTCTGGCTTACACAGCTCCGGCCCTGACCTGGGACCATAAGAAAAAAATGACGAGGAGAGATCTGCCCATTGATTACTTGATTGACAAAA
Source organism: Lithobates septentrionalis (assembly GCA_037952835.1). NCBI lineage: Eukaryota > Metazoa > Chordata > Amphibia > Anura > Ranidae > Lithobates > Lithobates septentrionalis. The sequence goes on along the minus strand of JBBDGP010001454.1, from coordinate 1,146,600 downwards.
TACTAGTTGTAGGTATAAAAGATCTAATAATAAATGGTATTTTCTCACAGTACAATTGTTATTATTTTAGCCAGAGACCTCAGCCAGTCTGAAAAAATCCCTGTATGCATTCAAGTAAATAGTATAAATATGAGATATTATAATACTGTAATAGCATGATAAACGTTTGACACACTTTGGGAATAAACTTTATGTGATTTGGATTATGGTACTGTTTTTATTTTTTTTATTTTGTTTCTTTGCTCTGTATTAATAACATATAATAAATGTGTACCTTTTAAAAACAATACAAAACAGAGTAAAGGTAGAAAAAAAAAATCAAAAAGGAGAAGTAGTTACTGTTGCACTTTGTCAACACAATAAATACCAGGAACACCACAGAATGTGAAGTAAGAGCGCCTTAGAAAAAAAAGAACAGAAGTACCGCAACCACTTCAGCTCTCATACTTTCACACCCCTTATGGACGAGAGCAAGTTTTATTTTTTTACTACGAGCCTGTTTATTCAACTTTGGCATTATTTAAGATAACAAAGTAATGCATACATTTTTTTTTTTGGGGGGGGGGGGTGACAAACCAGGCTCTCTTTTGTTAATATTGTTTTACAAAAATAATTTTATCTTCTATGTAATCTATAGACAAAGATATGTAAAAACTGTGTTCTTTTGTATTTTGACTAGAGTTTTAACCTTTTCACTGCCAGGCCCTGTGCTCTCCTTTTAAACTCAGGCCATTTTAGCAAATTTTCCCATTGCTTTTTTCATTTTCCAATTAGCTTTCAGAGTTTGTGAAAGACCCCCAAACCATACATTTCCTGAAAGTATAGGACCAGGAGAATAAAAGGAAGGTGCTACTGATTTTTTTAGCCCCCGTGATATGTGCGCAAATGTTTATCAAACAATATTTTCGCTAAAAATACATTAACATCATTATTTGTGGATACATATATGGCAACATTTCCAAAATTCATGCTAAATTCCTACTAAATATAAAAGTTAAAACTGTATTGAGTTAATAAATAGCAAATATGTGTAAACTTTAAATTGTGCCTTTTTGTGAAATGGTGAAAACTGAAGGTGAGCAAAACTGTATATAAAAACAATTTATTTAAAAAAAATCTGGAGGTTACCATTTTTCCCTTACAGCTTCCAGAGTTTGTAAAAGACCCCCCAAACCATACATTTTCTGAAAGCAAAGGACCTGTAGAATAACAAAGTGCTACTGATTTTTTGGGCCCTGCAAAAGTTGCTTAAATGTTAATCAAATCACTATTTTCACTAAAAATATACTAAAATCATTATTAGTGGATACATACACGACAAAATTTGCAAATTGCTGCTAAATTCCTACTAAACATAAAAGCTAAAACTGTATTGAGTTAGTACATAACATATATTTGTAAATTTGAAATTATGCCTTTTTGTGAAATGGTGAAAACTGACGGTGCCCAAAACTGTAAATAAAAATTTACACGCCTTGGTTTCTAACAGATGCCTCTATCTATGCTAAACAGTTCAGGTGGACGAATCTCACCTGCTGGCTATTGAATTTTGACAGCTAGCACTCCAGTGTTCACCAGAATGGTGAAGAACAGTTAACCAGAAGAGAAAATTACTTAAGCACATTTGATTTTGTGGTCTTCTCACAACAGCTAGTTAGTTTACACAAAATTAATGTACACGCAATTTCGTGGATGAAAAGCTATGTGTTTCTTTATTATAAATACACACTTTCGGGTTGATTTACTAAAACTGGAGAGTGCTAAATCTAATGCAGCTGTGCATGGTAGCCAATCAGTTTGTAACCTCAGCTTATTAAAATAAGCTTTGACAAAACAACTTGGAAGCTGATTGACTTCTACAGTGGTGCACCAGATTTTTCACTCTCCAGTTTTAGTTAATCAACCCCTTTGTGTCAGTATTGGCTGGTACTGCAACAACTAATGCAGCATACACACGGGCGGACTTTCCAACTGACTTTTGGCAGACTTCCGACAGACTTTTTTTTAATGAACGGATTTGCCTACATACGACTGGACTACGGACAGACTTGCCTACACGCGACCGGACTTTCCGACGGACCTAGTTCCCGACGGAGTTACGGCGGACTTTCCAAATGAACGGACTTGCCCACACACGAACAAGTCCGTTCATTTTGAATAAGACTCGGGTACGACGTGACTAGAAAAGGAAGTCAATCTCTCCGCTTTTATCGGCGAGATTGACGCCTTGCGAGCCCCGTCGCAGGGCATACCAGGCCCTTAGGTCTAGTATGGATTTTAAGGGGAACCCCCTACACCGAAAACAAGGCGTGGGGGTCCCCCCAAAATCCATACCAGACCCTTATCCGAGCGCGCAGCCTGGCAGGTCAGGAAAGGGGGTGGAGACGAGCGAGTGCCCCCGCTCCTGAACCGTACCAGGCCGCATGCCCTCAACATGGGGGGGTGGGTGCTTTGGGGGAGAGGGGGGCCCTGCGGCCCCCCCACCCCAAAGCACCTTGTCCCCATGTTGATGAGGACAAGGGCCTCTTCCCGATAACCCTGGCTGTTGGTTGTCGGGGTCTGCGGGCGGGGGGCTTATCGGAATCCGGGAGCCCCCTTTAAGGGCTCCCCCAGATCCCGGCCAATATCCATACCCATTTACCTAGGGAAAAAGTGTCAATAAAAAAACACACTACACAGGTTTTAAAAGTAATTTATTAGACAGCTCCGGGGGTCTTCTTCCGACTTCGGGGGTCTTCTTCCGATTTCGCCGCTCTCTCTGGCCTCTTCTCCCGGTGTCCGGTTCTTCGAAGTCGGAAGAAGAACCCCAGAGCTGTCTAATAAATTACTTTTAAAACCCGTCTAGTGTGTTTTTTTTATTGACACTTTTTCCCTAGGTGAATGGGTAGGGGTACGATGTACCCCATACTCATTCACATAGGGTGGGGGGCCGGGATCTGGGGGCCCCCTTAATAAGCCCCCCGCCCGCAGACCCCGACAACCAACAGCCAGGGTTGTCGGGAAGAGGTCCTTGTCCTCATCAACATGGGGACAAGGTGCTTTGGGGTGGGGGGCCGCAGGGCGCCCCCCTACCCCAAAGCACCCACCCCCCATGTTGAGGGCATGCGGCCTGGTACGGTTCAGGAGGGGGGGGCGCTTGCTCATCCCCACCCCCTTTCCTGACCGGCCGGGCTGCGTGCTCAAATAGGGGTCTGGTATGGATTTTGGGGGGACCCCACGCCATTTTTTCGGCATAGGGGGTTCCCCTTAACATCCATACCAGACCTAAGGGACATCGTCGCCTCCCCCTCGCACTCGCCGCAATAGGAAAATTTGTTTTTCCTATTGCAGCGAGCACTAGATGCAATACCCTGCCCCTGCGTCGTATCTGGTCCGTCGGACCAGCATACAGACGAACGGGCTTTCCTTTAGAAACCGAGTCCGGCGGAGTTACGATGTAAAGATTTGAAGCAGGTTTCAAATCTAAAGTCCGTCGGATTTCCGACCGAAACGGTCCGTCAGAAGTCCGATGCAGACCACACACGGTGGGATTGTCCGCCGGATTCGGTCCGTCGGACCAGTCGAGTCGGAAAGTCCGCCCGTGTGTACACGGCATAAGAGTTGCAGCATCTCTAATGCCGCATACACATGATCAGAATTTCGGCCCGCAAAAGACCGATGAGAGTTTTTCGTCAGAAAATGCAACCGTGTGTATGCTCCATCGGACTTTTGCTGGCCGAATTCCAGCCAGCAAAAGATTGAGAGCATATTCTCAATTTTTGGGTCGGAAAATGTTCCTATCTGAAAATGCGATCATCTGTGGCAATTCCGACGTGCAAAATTCCTACGCATGCTCGGAAGCATTGAACTTCATTTTCTCGGCTCGTCGTAGTGTTGTACATCACCGCGTTCTTGACGGTCGTAAGTTCAGCGAACTTTTGTGTGACCGTGTTTGCAAGGCAAACTTGAGCGGAATCCCATCGGAAAAGCCATCATATCTTTTTCTGACGAGAAGTCCGATCGTGTGTACGCAGCATAACTCTTTGCTCTGTGTTGAACTAATTTCCAGTGTCAATACATAATGATTCTTTGCATTTACAAAAAGGTCTACTGTCTCTCTGGAAAAAGAATTTGCAAACAGGGGTTGATTCACTAAAGGATTTGGGAATGTTCACACAATAAAATGTGTGAAGATCCACCTGAGTTATCCAATAACGTGCAGATGAAATAAGCAAGCAGGGATTTTATTTTTTCACATCACTGGATAATTGCGATGAATCTTAAAACATTTTATTGTGAGACATTCTCAAATCCTTTAGTATTTCAGCCTCATAGTGTTTGCAAATGCTAAATGCAGAACTGATTGCCAGCATTCAGGTCCAAAAAGTGTGGAAAACATTTTTGAAAAAAAATTATATATAGACAAAGCAAAAAATGTAAATACTATTGATAAATAGGGATGGGTTGGGTTCGTGCCAAAACTTTCGAACATCGCAGAAAGTTGGAGCCAAGCGACAAACCCCATTAAAGTCTTTGGGACCCGAACTGGAAAAATCAAAAGTGCCCGTTTTGAAGACTTTTAAGTTTTTAAAAAAGATAACTTTTAAATAAGCAGTAGCATAAGAAAGAGGATACCATCCAAGTAGGTCATAAGGTTGCCACCATCCCTAATATAAGGAAAAAAGGATAACCCCTCAAAAAATTGGTGAGACCTTAAAGGCAACAAAGTAGTAAAAAGTAGTAAAAAACAATTTTATTGGTACAGGTATACAAAAAATAGAAAGTACAGTTCACATATAACAATAAAGAATAAAAAATATGAATATACTGATGTAGAATTCGAATGTATATTCGTGTAGTCTTCCAACTGGGCCTACGCGTTTCGGGACTACCTAGAAAGTCCCTTTATCAAGGGCAACTTGTAGGCAGAATCACACTGCATAAAAGGATGTAAATTGGAATAATTAGGAATCATATGTATTAAACATGTTGCTTGTATCCTAGACCATTTTGCCTAGTTGAGCATCAAGAAAAACAAAAACAACAAGAAAAAAACAACAACAAAAAATATTTTAAAAAATACATCATACCAAAGTATATTCAATAAGAGAAGCTCACTGCCAGATCCCGGAGGCGAGTCCATCAGAAACGCCTCGAAAAACCAAAGGAGAATCGGGCGTGTGGCTGGCCCCGCCTTATCCACACTGGTCCCCCCGTATGATGTCAAATAGAGGTTGGCACTATCTTAAAAAAGAAAACAAATTGGATAGAACCCGAAGGGGTATCAGAAAAAAACAAAAAAAACAAAAAACAATGGAATAGTATCAATCTGTATGTAAGATATACCATATAATAACACGGCGTGGGCACAGAGCCACATATCCACCATGTGGATCCGTGTCCAAGTAGAGCATGAGAGTAAATTACATTAGAATGCATGGCTTACCCCAGTCGTGGTACCAAGCCTATATTAACAGGGAGGATGAAGCAGGAACCCAAGAATCCAGAGGAGAACCAGAGGACCCCTATGCACACCGATAACTCCAAGGGTGCGTAATAAATGGAAGGTTTCCTAAGAGGACAGAATCTGCAATATGTGACAGGGAGAGCTGGTCACAAAAACAGAAATGCCCTCCATGTGTGGCAATACATAATATATATTGCAAAGAAAAGCAATCAAAAACAGGCAGCACAACGAGCCTTCAACAGATTGCAGCTACATAGACGAGAAAAATGAAGGGAGATATTACCATCTAAGACACGGAGCTGTGTGTCTGTGCATTCAGGGAGCTCATGCTCATCCGACCGGCTTTATATAGGGTGAGGAAAAGGCGATCAGGTGCGGCGCTGATAGACGTGCCGGTCCCGCACGCCGTTATGCCGTTTCGTCAGGAAAACGAAGGAGAGGGGAGCCATGGCAACAGCAGAGGAGCAGGCTTGAATGGAGGAGAAGATTTGGATGCCGCACACCGGATGTAGTCAAAAAACTTCACTTTATTGAAGAAATGGGATCATCAAAATAACAAGACTGTCATGCAGAAAGTACAGATAAGCTGACGCGTTTCGCACTCAGGACTGAGTGCTTACTCATAGCTTCTCCTCCATTCAAGCCTGCTTTGCCTAGCATTCAGCCAGCACCTGGAGCTCTTCTGCTCTGAAACTTCCACTTACACCTGGGTCAGTGTCAGCCTAAGCGGTGGAAACACTTTCTCTGCTTGTCTGCATCTAAGGAAACAGCAGAGGAGCGTGTTAATCACGGCGTCCTCCTGTCATATGGTGAAAACAAAAACATACATGGCTCCTCCCCCGCAAGCATGGGAGGAGGCACATACAAAGCCTCGGTATCCCAGCAACAGCAGGGGGAGAGACAGAGGGCAGAGGACAAAGGAACAACTCCATATGTATAATGGAGAACCTGAAACAGATAACAAAAAACAGCCTAAGGGTATATAAATAAAAACAGAAGCAGGGAGAAGGTATAAAACACATGGGAATATTGGGGTGAAAGATGAACCCACCAGGGTCACCATATGTTATCACAGCCAAATAACCCACAAATGGCAACGTCCAGGCACCAATCAAAGGGGGGACCCTGAGCAGCCACTGCACGGCACCCCCCACAGCCAAAGCTGTGAGAGGGGTCATGCAGCCACCGCCCACCGACGCAAAAAGGAGACCGGGCTCGCGGTGAAGTCGAGCCGCTGGAACCGCTATCCAACACCCACCGCATAATCCGGGGACCAAACAGAGACCCCCCAACAGGATCATAGATCCCGGGAGGCCCCCGTGCACCGGGCGGGACAAAGAGGGGTCAGTAGAGTGTAAATCAACATCACCCGCCATGACCGGGAATGGCAGAGAGCTTCAATACATGACAGAATGGTTGTATATACAGGGCTACAAAAGGGGGGGAAATGTAAATACATAGATGGGTGGCCTAACTTAAGAACAGCAAACACATTCTGAGAAGACAGTGCAAAAATGAGCCATCATGCAGTCGACTATACATTGAGCATCAAAGACAGATAATGATGAATGTCATCAAAAGGAAAACAGATTAAAGATATATAGGGGTTGAAATTGAGGGGCCTATAAGTCTTTTTCACATACCCCGGAGGAGAAGCCCTCCAGGAAGGGTCTATAACTCAAATGTTCATTTAGTCCGGGGGGTGAGGTGGCAGCAAGGTCCATAATTCAGCGAGCCTCGCGCTGTAAAAGGACCTTATTCCAATCCCCACCCCTCAGGCTAGGATGGACTCTATCCAGGATCAGAAAGTAAATGTTGGGGAAATTACCATGGTGCTCATTGGCCACATGTCTTCCCAACGGGAGGTCGGGATTGGCTTTCCTCATGGCAGTAATATGTCGTGAGGCTCGCAATGAGAACTTTAGTTTAGTCTTGCCAACATAAAATTGTCGGCATTGGCACAATAAAAGATATACGACACCCTCGGTCTTACAGTTCGAGAAGTGACATGGTCTATATGGACGGCCATTTGGAAGAGTCACATTCTGACTGGTGTTCATGAATCTGCATATGGGGCATCCCCCACAGGTAAAAGTCCCAAACCTCTTGCAGGAATCACCGCAAAGCTCCCCGACAAATTCGCTGTGGACTAAATGTTCCCGCAGCGAATTGGTACGTCGATATGTGATTGCGGGTAGTTCAGATAGGTGTGGACGTAAAGTGGGGTCAGAAAATAGTAGATGCCAGTGTCTGTTAAGGCTTGATTTGACGGATTCATGCTGGTTACTAAACCTCATGATCATCCTGGTAGTGGGGCCTTCATCTATTTTCCTTCGATGACTGAATAACAGTTCACGTTGAGTTTGTTTATTGGCTCGTTTATAAGCTTTTTTTAAAAGGGAATGGGAGTAGCCCCTCGAGAGAAGTCTATCTCTGAGTGCAGCAGCTTCAATCAGATATGATTTCTGGTCCGAGCAATTCCGCCTCAGCCTCAAATATTGGCCGTAGGGGATTGCACGGAGTAGTAGGTGAGGGTGAGAGCTAGAGGCATGTAAGATGGTGTTGCCCGCGGTGGGTTTCCGAAAGAGGCCCCTAGAGAGGGTCCCATCTTGGTTCTTGCTAATAGTGGTATCCAGGAAGGTAACACTATTTTTGCTATGAGTGACGGTGAACTTTAAATTAAAGGTATTGCGTTGCATCAAATTGATGCATTCATCCAATTCTTTTTCAGAGCCCTCCCACAACACCACAATGTCGTCTATATAGCGGTACCACGCCGCTACATGTCGGGTGTGGGATTTGAAAGATTCATCGGAAAGAAAAGACTGCTCCCACTCCCCCAGGTACAGGTTGGCATAGGATGGGGCACAGGAAGTCCTCATCGTGACGCCCTGTACCTGGAGGAAATGGGAGCCGTCGAAAGAAAAAATGTTGTGATGGAGAATGAATTCAAGGGCCATGATAATGAATTCGCATAGTTTCTTATCATCTCTGTGTGTTTGAGTAATAACATGTGTGATCGCGGCCAGTCCTGGATGGTGGGGGATAGAGCTGTACAGCGCCTCCACATCAATAGCCACCAGCAGGGACTGCCGCGAGACACGTAAGCCCTCAAGAGATTGTAAGAGATGGATAGTATCACGTACATATGAAGGCAAGTTCTCGACAAACGGTTTGAGATGGGAATCGACAAAGAAACTCAGATGTTCGGTAATGGCACCGTTCCCGGACACTATAGGTCTCCCAGGGGGTGTCTGGCAGTTTTTGTGGACCTTTGGTAGGCAATAAAAAGTTGGGATCCTGGGAAACTTTATACGCAAAAACTCCCAGGTATCCTGGTCTATAATTCCTGCTGAGAATGCACCGTCAATCAGGGCATAGAATTGGATCTCAAATTTTGCAATACTGGCTTTAGAGATGGGTCTATACCAATCACGATTTGCCAAAACTTTATGGCACTTGGTTTTATATTGCTCATTTGACATGATAACAATATTGCCGCCCTTATCAGATGGCTTGATAGTGAGAGAATGGCATTTTTTTAGATTGTTAAGGGCAAGCAGTTCCGAAGGGGACAAGTTGCCAGCCTTTTTGTGTATTTTTAATTTCTCAATTTCAGATGTGACGGTAGCTACAAAGGACATCAAGTTAGAGTTAGAACTGAGGGGGGGAAATTTGTCAGATTTATTCTTCAACTTTTTAATGCGGGGGGGGTTGGTTAGCACGGTGGGTTTGTCATAAAGAAAGGAGTCCAGGTCGATAGAATTAATAAGATCCGGTGAGTCCTGTTCCTCTAAAAGGGACAACAGAACATCTAGATCCTTGTCATATTGGGCATTGGAGGTTTCAGATTTCTCTTTATTTTTGGAGTGCATGCTTTTCAGCAATAATTTCCGGTCAAAGAGATTTAGGTCCTTAATAGCCTCAAAAATATCAAGGTTAGAATTAGGGCAAAAACTTAACCCCTTGGACAGAAGAGACCTTTCTTCATCTGACAAATTGTAACTAGATAAGTTGATGATATTCCTATCATCGACGTTAATGACGCCTGACTGTACAGGTTCTATGTTTTGAGATTGGGTGTCGTGCCCTGTGGAAAAAATCGACTTTGGCCTGCCTCCACCTTAGGGGCCAAGCCCATGTTGGATCGAGAGAGTTGTGCACCCGCGTGTGAAGAATAAAGGTGAAGGGAAGGGCATGAAATGTCCCTGCCCCACCACCCGTGGGATCGTGGCAGACCTACTTTTAAATTTAAATTAAGTTATTTAAAAAAAAAAATAAATAAATAATTAAATAATTATTATTAAATTACTTACCTCTGATTGGTGATCAAGATTGACAGTTGCCCCAAACGGTCCTCTGGCACGAGCATACAGCCTATAAAAGCAAGAGGATGCGTCATTACTGGGCAGAAGACTGCGAGGATTAGAAGAGGAGCACATCTGCACTTGCCTATCATGGAGCATTTGCTGCGTCAGATGATGGATCAGGCAGCGGCTGTAGATAGTGACGCTTGGATCCGTCACTGCCTGTCTCTCCCTGGGCCTTCCTCCATCATGGGACTGATTACACAGGCTTCTTCTTCCATTCTCCCTTCTGGCTCCGTGGTTCCTGTTCCTCCTGTGCCTTGGTCCGTTCCGTCATATCCTCCCCCCTCTTCACCCCTTTGTTTTTCTATTGAGGATGTTCCCCCCCTGTTCTGCTGCTAATCCTCCGGTTTTCCGGAGCGGACTTTCCCCTTCTCAGCCTGCTCCACTGCCTGAATGTTCATCTCTGCCTCGGAGTGTGATTGCGTCATCTCTGCCTTCTTCGCTTCCGCCGGGCCCTCCTTCAATCCACGATGTGCCTCAGCCTTCTCCTTCGGACGGGATCGCTGGAGCATGCGCAGTTCGTCCTGGGAGAAGAACACAGAGACATCAAAAGCGTCCTCGCAGGTTTGATTCCCTGGATGGGCATGTGGACAGGAGATTAATTCATAGGAGGTTATTTGCTGCTAAATGTTTTTTAATTTCTGTGATTGCTTTATTTAATGTTTTTAATTGTTTTATATTGTTTTTAACCCTTTCTAGTGTTGATACTTCTGCCACAGGCTTCCTCTGCGGATCTTTCTGTGACTGCAGATCCCGTTGTCATGGTTACTGGTGCTGAGAAGATGCACAGTGGAAGAAAACGTCTTTGTAAAACTAAAGGTTTGTGTTGCCTTCTACAGTGTTCTGTGATATAATATTTTGGGTCTTAATTTTGTTTCTTTTTCTTGCTTCAGGTGTTTTACTGCCACACACGTCTTCAGCTGGTCCTTCGTTGCTATCTGATAGCGTTACCATGGTGCCTGGCCGTACATCTACTGCATGTGAGATTTCGCAGGCGCCTATGCTCTCTGAATCAGCGCATAATGCGGATGCTATTATTTCCGATTCTTCTGGTGAGTTTGCTGATTCTTCTAAATTTAATGAATTGTTTTGTTCGTTTTCTAAATTTTTATCTACACTAGCTGATTCGGTTAATGTTGCACAGCCCAAGTTGAATCCAAGTGTTGCTTCTGTGTGGCTGGATCCTTTGTCTGTCTCACGTACTCTTCCTGTCTCTACGACTGTAGATGCTACACCTGTGCCTCCTGCTGCTCCTGCAGTGGTTATTAACCCGCTTATTCCGGATTCTTGTTTAAAAGAGGTTGTAACGTGTGAATTGTCCCCCTTGGGTTTTCATTTGACTAACGCTATGAAAGACAAGATTTGGTCTGGGGAATATGTTGACCTTTTATCTTTGCTTCCGTCCAATCATGAACATCGATTGGATAAGAGTGATGGTGATAGGAGAGATGATGATAAGAAAAAAATTGCGCCACGCTCTTTTAATAATTGGCTGCAAGCATTTTGTATTTACGCTGGTGTTCTTGGTGAACAATGTCCTGATCTGTGTTCAGGTTTGTTCCAACATGTCGAAATCATTTTGGAGGGATACAAAAATTTCCCTGGTTTTTCATGGTTTTATTATGATGAGGCCTTTTGCCAAAAATTGTCTGTGCACAAACATATGAAATGGGGCTCAAAAGATGTTGGCTCATGGCTCAATCTTTTGTTGCCTCAAAAGCCTTTGTTTAAAGTTAATACTTCTACTCCGACTACTGTTTATCGCTGGGGCGTTTGTTTTCATTTCAATGATGGGCTGTGTAAATGGCCTAATAACTGTAAATACAAACATGAATGTAGCCATTGTGCTGGTTCTCACCCTGCTTCACGCTGTTTTAAAAAGTTGTCCTCTAGTGCTTCTGCTCCTTTTAAGGAGCTTTTTCTTAAAAGCCACAACTCCGGTGAGAATTCTACACATGTTGCCTTGGCTTCACAAGTATCCAGAGCCTCTGAAAGCAATCGTCTTGCGTGAGGGTTTTTTGTTTGGTTTTCAGTTGCCTTCTTTTTCTGGGAATGGTTGTCGCATATTTCCGAATTTGCCTTCGATTTCTTTGCATCCGTCTGTTGTTCACGAGAAGTTTGATAAGGAATTGCGGGCTGGTATAATTGCGGGTCCATTTTCTGCACCTCCATTCACTGATTTTCGTGTTTCGCCGCTAGGTATTGTTCCGAAAAAAGGAGCCCAACTCTTATAGGTTGATTCGCCATCTATCTTTCCCTATCGGTTTTTCTTTGAATGATGATATTGACTCATCATGGTGTTCTGTACAATATTCTTCTTTTGATGATGCTTTGTTTAAAATTAGGGCCGTTGGTTCGTCCGCTTTGCTTGCTAAGGCCGACATACAATCAGCGTTTCGTTTGCTTCCTATTCACCCGTCGGCTTTTAATTCTTTAGGATTCTATTTTCAGAATGAATTTTATTTTGATATGCATCTCCCGATGGGGTGTTCGCTTTCTTGTTACTATTTTGAACTTTTTTCTACTTTTCTTGAATCGGTTGTGGGTTTTCGTGCGGGTTCTACTGATTTGTTGCATTATTTGGATGATTTTCTTTTATTGGTAAAGCTGATTCTTCTGATTGTTTATATTTATTTACGGTTTTTAAAATTGTTTGTAGGGAATTTGGTATACCGTTGGCTGATGAGAAGTCTGTTTACCCTACGTCTTGCCTTGAATTTCTCGGTATACAGATTGACACGGTTTCCATGGAATTCCGTCTGCCTGATGTGAAGATTGTTAAAATTAAAGTTTTTTTGGACTTTGTTCTTTCTAAATGGAAAGTTAGATTGAAAGTTTTGCAGTCTTTGCTTGGTTTGTTGGCATTTACGTCTAGAGTATTGCCGATGGGTCGTGTTTTCTCTAAGCGATTATATCATGCTATTTCGGGTATTTCTTCTCCTTTTCATTTCGTGCGGATTACTTCTGGTATGAGGGACGATCTTATGGTTTGGCGTCGTTTTTTATCTACATTTAATGGCAGTTGTTTATGGCAGACTCCCTTTTGTTCTGCTTCGGCGTTACATCTTCATACTGATGCGGCTGGATCTTGCGGTTACGGTGCTTATTGGGATGGACATTGGTCTGCCGATGTTTGGCCTACGTCTTGGAAAGATTCGGGTCTGACGTCTAATATAGTTCTGTTGGAAATTTTTCCTGTATTAGTGGCATTGGAATTATGGGGTTTTCATTTTAGGAATCGTCGTATTTTAATAAGGGTGTTATCTTTGTTCTTAATTGTTTGTCTTCCAAATCTCTTCCTGTTCTTGCTGTGCTTAGGCTGTTGGTTTTTAAATGTTTAGATCTTAATATATGGTTAAAGGCAAAGTACATTCCTGGTAAGGACAATCTAATTGCTGATGCTCTGTCCCGTTCCCAGTTTCAGGAATTCCGGCTTCTGGTTCTACATGCAGATCCTACTGGCCTATTATGCCCTCCTCACTTATGGGAACTTCGATGAATGCTATCTTCACTGCTATTCGAGCTTCTTTGGCGAATTCCACGTGGGCATCCTATAAAGCTGCGTGGTCTTTGTGGTGTTCCTTCTTACTTTCTTTTGGACATCTTCAGCCCCCTTTTTCTGAAGACTTGGTTTCGTCTTTTCTGAGTTTGTTGATGTCTCGTGGTTATTCCCATTCTCATATCATTAAAACTTTGTCGGGTGTTTCCTTCTTCTTGCGCATGCAGGGCGGTAGATCTTGTATGTCCTTTTTCTCTGTTAGGCATGCCTTGAAAGGTTACAAAAGGAATCGCTCGATTGCTGATACGAGATTGCCAATTTCTGTTGACCTTTTGGGTCGTCTTTGTGACGTTTCTAAGGATGTTTGTTTTTCTCCTTATGAATCGTTATTATTTAGTTTGGCTTTTTGCTTATGTTTTTTTGGGGCGTTCCGAATTTCTGAATTGCTCCCGCTGAAAGTTTCTGATGAATCAGGTTTGTTTTTTCGTGATGTTTTTGTTGGTTCTAATTGTATTCAAGTTTTACTTCGTCATGGTAAGATGGATCAATTGGGTCATGGTAGATGGATTACTTTGCGAGCGATTCCTGGAGCTCGTTGTTGTGTTTTCACTTTGGTTCAGCATTTTTTGAGTGTCAGACCTGTGTTTTTTAGACAATTGCTAATTCACGTCACGGGTACTCCGGTAACTTTTTACCAATTCAAAGCTGTTCTACGTAGATGCCTAAAAGCATTGCGTTTGGAACATCTGCGAATTACGTCGCACTCGCTTCGTATTGGTGCTGCCTCTACTGCTGCTTTGCTAGGTCTTAATGAATCTATGATTAAAGATATTGGCGGTTGGAGATCTAACTGTTATAGATCATATGTTAGACCTAATTTTTGTTTTTTATTTTAGATGCTCAACGTGTCGTCTGGATAATTGGACACTCCTATATTTTTTGGGCTCAGAAGAGAGCTGAATGGAGAGTCTATGGAAATAATTTGGGATTACCTTGTGGTTTTGCTGTTCATTGGTATGGAAGACGTGGCATGCTTTGGAGCGATTTACGTTCTGTTCTGTCTTATTTACATGATTGCTGGCCTGTTCCTCATATCATTATTTTTCATTTATCTGGTAATGATCTGGGTGAACGTAAGACCTTGGAATTACTTTCTCAGATTAAGCTTGATCTGTTATGCCTGCATGCTGTTTTACCTGATACTGTGTTAATATTTTCTGAAATTATACCTAGACTTGATTGGTTGATCTGTTCTGAACTTAAATTTTTAGAGAAGATTCGTAAGCAAATTAATAGAGCTTTAGATAAATTCATGCCTTCGGTTCATGGTATGTCTTTTCGGCATTTGAACTTGGAGGGCGGTTTGCCTGGGTTTTATAGACCAGACAATGTGCATTTATCTGATGTCGCTCTAGACATTCTAAATCTAGATTTTCAATCCTGTGTTGAATTGGCTGTTGCCTTGGGGGTGTGCCAGGCTCCTTAAGATTCTGAGCCTGGCGTATGGATGATTGTTTTTGGTTTTAAATTATATAGCTTGAGCTTAAATGGCTGAGCTATTTATATATATTTATATTGATATACTATTTTATATTTGATTTTAACTCACGTTAAGTGTGTTGATTATTTCTGATTAAGAGTTGATATGTTTAATTATAATTTATACCTATAAATAAAAGGCCACGGCCAATTCAAACCACAGGTATTTTGATGTATTATTCTTTTAAACATTATAACAGATTATTAAATATTAATTGTTATTGGTTATGACTACGATCCCAGAGGTCAGGTTGCTACCGGGAGTACCCAAAGAAGGGAGAGAGATATCACCACGTGGACCATAGTTACCCAACGTTCCTGAAGTAGGTAAAGTAGCAGAAGCAGGATGCTCGGTAATGAGTTTTTTGTGTATATTGCCGTCTTCTCCAGACAAAGCACGTTTGGGTTTTTTCTGCCTGTTCCTGTTGGCGATTGCAAGAAGAGGAGGAAGCAGATATAGAAGAGTTAATTGATGAGTCTGAGCCTCTTTCCATTGTGGATTTTGATGCACCGCAATACCTTTAATTTAAAGTTCACCGTCACTCATAGCAAAAATAGTGTTACCTTCCTGGATACCACTATTAGCAAGAACCAAGATGGGACCCTCTCTAGTGGCCTCTTTTGGAATCCCACCACGGGCAACACCATCTTACATGCCTCTAGCTCTCACCCTTAACCACTACTCCGTGCAATCCCCTACGGCCAATATTTGAGGCTAAAGCAGAATTGCTCGGACCTGAAATCATATCTGATTGAAGCTGCTGCACTCAGAGATAGACTTCTCTCGAGGGGCTACTCCTATTCCCTTTTAAAAAAGCTTATAAACGAGCCAATAAACGAACTCAACGTGAACTGTTATTCAGTCATCAAAGGAAAATAGATGAAGGCCCCACTACCAGGATGATCATGAGGTTTAGTAACCAGCATGAATCCGTCAAATCAATCCTTAACAGACACTGGCATCTACTATATTCTGACCCCACTCTACGTCCACACCTATCCGAACTACCCGCAATCACCTATCGACGTACCAATTCGCTGCGGGACCACTTAGTCCATAGCGAATTTGACGGGGAACTTCGCGGTGATTCCTGCAAGAGGTTTGGGACTTTTACCTGTGGGGGATGCCCCATATGCAGATTCATGAACACCAGTCAGAATGTGACTCTTCCAAATGGCCGTCCATATAGACCATGTCACTTCTCGAACTGTAAGACCGAGGGTGTCGTATATCTTTTAATGTGCCAATGCCGACAATTTTATGTTGGCAAGACTAAACTAAAGTTCTCATTGCGAGCCTCACGACATATTACTGCCATGAGGAAAGCCAATCCTGACCTCCCGTTGGGAAGACATGGTAATTTCCCCAACATTTACTTTCTGATCCTGGATAGAGTCCATCCTAGCCCGAGGGGTGGGGATTGGAATAAGGTCCTTTTACAGCGTGAGGCTCGCTGGATTATGGACCTTGCTGCCACCTCACCCCCCAGACTAAATGAACATTTGAGTTATAGACCCTTCCTGGAGGGCTTCTCTGAAAAAGACTTATAGGCCCCTCAATTTCAACCCCTATATATCTTTAATCTGTTTTCCTTTTGATGACATTCATCATTATCTGTCTTTGATGCTCAATGTATAGTCGACTGCATGATGGCTCATTTTTGCACTGTCTTCTCAGAATGTGTTTGCCCTGTATATACAACCATTCTGTCATGTATTGAAGCTCTCTGCCATTCCCGGTCATGGCGGGTGATGTCGATTTACACTCTACAGACCCCTCTTTGTCCCGCCCGGCGCACGGGGGCCTCCCGGGATCTATGATCCTGTTGGGGGGCCTCTGTTTGGTGCCCGGATTATGCGGTGGGTGTTGGGTAGCGGTTCCAGCGGCTCGACTTCACCGCGAGCCCTGTCTCCTTTTTGCGTCGGTGGGCGGTGGCTGCATGACCCCTCTCACAGCTTCGGCTGTGGGGGGTGCTGTGCAGTGGCTGCTCAGGGTCCCCCTTTGATTAGTGCCTGGACGTTGCCATTTGTGGGTTATTTGGCTGTGATAACATATGGTGACCCTGGTGGGTTCATCTTTCACCCCAATATTCCCATGTGTTTTATACCTTCTCCCTGCTTCTGTTTTTATTTATATACCCTTAGGCTGTTTTTTGTTATCTATTTCAGGTTCTCCATTATACATATGGAGTTGTTCCTTCGTCCTCTGCCCTCTGTCTCTCCCCCTGCTGTTGCTGGGATACCGAGGCTTTGTATGTGCCTCCTCCCATGCTTGCGGGGGAGGAGCCATGTATGTTTTTGTTTTCACCATATGACAGGAGGACGACGTGAGGACGCCGTGATTAACACGCTCCTCTGCTGTTGCCATGGCTCCCCTCTCCTTCGTTTTCCTGATGGAAAGGCGTAACGGCGTGCGGGACCGGCACGTCTATCAGCGCCGCACCTGATCACCTTTTCCTCACCCTATATAAAGCCACCGTACATCGAGACAGTGACATTGTCCTGCTCGGCGGCGGCGTCTACTGGTCGGATGAGCATGAGCTCCCTGAATGCACAGACACACAGCTCCGTGTCTTAGATGGTAATATCTCCCTTCATTTTTCTCGTCTATGTAGCTGCAATCTGTTGAAGGCTCGTTGTGCTGCCTGTTTTTGATTGCTTTTCTTTGCAATATATATTATGTATTGCCACACATGGAGGGCATTTCTGTTTTTGTGACCAGCTCTCCCTGTCACATATTGCAGATCCTGTCCTCTTAGGAAACCTCCCATTTATTACGCACCCTTGGAGTTATCGGTGTGCATAGGGGTCCTCTGGTTCTCCTCTGGATTCTTGGGTTCCTGCTTCATCCTCCCTGTTAATATAGGCTTGGTACCACGACTGGGGTAAGCCATGCATTCTAATGTAATTTACTCTCATGCTCTACTTGGACACGGATCCACATGGTGGATATGTGGCTCTGTGCCCACGCCGTGTTATTATATGGTATATCTTACATACAGATGGATACTATTCCATAGGTTTTTTTTTGTTTTTTGTTTTTTTTCTGATACCCCTTCAGGTTCTATCCAATTTGTTTTCTTTTTTTAAGATAGTGCCAACCCCTATTTGACGTCATACGGGGGGACCAGTGTGGATAAGAGGGGCCAGCCACACGCCCGATTCTCCTTTGGTTTTTCGGGGCGTTTCTGACGGACTCGCCTCCGGGATCTGGCAGTGAGCTTCTCTTATTGAATATACTTGGGTATGCTGTATTTTTTAAAATATTTTTTTTGTTGTTTTTTTCTTGTTGTTTTTGTTTTTCTTGATGCTCAACTAGGCAAAATGGTCTAGGATACAAGCAACGTGTTTAATACATATGATTCCTAATTATTCCAATTTACATCCTATTATGCAGTGTGATTCTTCCTACAAGTTGCCCTTGATGAAGGGACTTTCTAGGTAGTCCCGAAACGCGTAGGCCCAGTTGGAAGACTACACGAATATACATTCGAATTCTACATCAGTATATTCATATTTTTTATTCTTTATTGTTATATGTGAACTGTACTATATGTATCTTTTCTATTTTTTGTATACCTGTACCAATAAAATTGTTTTTTACTACTTTTTACTACTTTGTTGCCTTTAAAGTCCCACCAATTTTTTGAGGGGTTATCCTTTTTTCTTTAAATAAGCAGTGGTTTAATGATGCTTAAATTAGAGCAATAAAAAAAACCTTTAAATATAGTGTCTGGGGCCCCCTTAGTCTGCCTGTAAAGTGGTGCATCTGCATCTGTCAAAATGACATTTTCCCTGCAAGCTTTCTTTATTTTGCAGACAATGGCTTGGTGAGCCAGTCTGTATGATGAAGCCACAGTGATGGAGAAATTGGGCTTTGGATGTTGGTGGTGCCTTCACACCGTAACCCTATAGAGGTACTCTTGATGAAAGCAAGAATTGGCCTTGCTGTAAAAAATTGTAACTCATCGGACTTTTGCTGGCCGAATTCCAGCCAGCAAAAGATTGAGAGCATGTTCTCAATTTGATACATTACAATTTTTCGATAAATACTATTGATAAATAGGGACGGGTTGGGTTCGCACCAAAACTTTCGAACATCGCAGGAAGTTAGGAGCCAAACGACAAACCCCATTAAAGTCTTTGGGACCCGAACTGGAAAAATCAAAGGTGCCCATTTTGAAGACTTTGAAGTTTATAAAAAAGATAATTTTTAAATGAGCAGTGGTTTAATGCCTTCACACCGTAACCCTATAGAGGTACTCTTGATGAAAGCAAGAATTGGCCTTGCTGTAAAAAATTGTAACTCAGTGGATCGTCGACTGGAAAGCTCTCCATGTCTGTTTTCGCCCCTAGGTAATCTTCCACCATATGATGCAGATGCTGCCAATGGGATGTGGAAGCTGACAGGCATGGGCACCAAGGACTAAAACAATTTTGAAATGGCCCTTTCTCCACCGCTCCTCCTTTGACCAACAGAAGCCTCAAAATTAGCTTTTCCATGGGACTGTAACCTACCAGAGTCAGGAATGGCGTCACATAAACTCCTCTTTAAGGTGTCCTCAATATATTTCATCCTCTGCTCTCTCTGTGGGGATGAGATGAGTTCTGAGACTTTCCCCTTGTAACTGTGATCAAGGAGGGTTGCCAACCAATAATGATCCTTATCCTTGATGCCATGAATTCTCTGGTCCTTTCACAGGCTTTGAAGAATAAGGGAGCCCATGCACCGCAAGTTTGCGGAGGCATGAGAATCAGAGTCCTTGAGTCACTAAGGAACAAAGTATCTGGAACTGCCTCCTCCCAGCCATGTACTACTCCCAAGGGTTCTGGGGATTGAAAACCATATTTTAACCATCTCTTAAGGTTTGACGTGCGTATCCCTCTTCTTCAATGCCTCCAAAACTGCCTGAATCCTCCTCCTACCTCTCCTCCTGTGTTCTGTGGTGTTGCAAGAATGGTGTCTGCATAAAGTGGTTCATGAGAGGAAAGGAAGTCCTCTTCCTCCTCCCGCTGCCCTGCCTTGAGTGCCCTGTCCATAATGCCATGCAGAGTCTGCTCCAGCAGGAACACATTGGTTGTGTCACTGACGCATGCATTGTCACAGCTCACCATCCCTGTCGCCTCCTCAAGTGGTGGCAGTACATTACAATCCTTTATCAGCAGCCATTGGCGTAGGGAAAAAACACAAGCCGTCCTGAGCCTGTTGTTGTGCCATACTCACACAGGTACTGGTTGAGAGCCCTCTGCTGTATTGCCAAAAATGATTTCCACCTGGTGGGCGTGTCACAAATCAGGTGGTTTACGGGCAGGTGGAAATCCCACTGAATTTCAGCCACCCGAACACTGGCTGTGGATGACTGCCTGAAATGGCTACAGACTCTTCTGGCCTGCTTCAGAAGATCTTGCAACCCTGGGTACCTGTTTAAGAAATGCTACACCACCAAATTGAGGACATGTGCCAGGCATGGTACATGTGTCAACTTTCCCTGTCGAAGGGCAGACAGGAGGTTAGTGGCATTATCACACACCACCATTCCTGGCTCAAGTTGGTATGGTGTGAACCACCTCTGGGCCTACCCCTGCAAGGCTGAAAGGAATCTCTGCTCCAGTGTCACTTCTGTCCCCTAGACAGACCAGCTGAATTACTGCATAGTATCTTTTACCCTGACTCGTTGAATAGCCCCTTGAAAGCTTAGGGGGTACTGGTGGTTCATAGGCCAATTCAGCAGAGGAGGGGGTGGACCTGACAAATCTCGCATCATCACCACCAGCTGTATGCAGACGTGGTGGCAAAGCAAGCTCCAGCACTGAGCCCTGTCCTGCATCCTTCCTAGTTGCAAGCATAGTTACCCAGTGTGCTTCAAATTAAATATAGTGTCCCTGACCATGCTTGCTGGACCACATGTCAGCAGTAATGTGGACCTTGCTGCTGACTGCCATGCCCAACAATGCCACAACATTGCCTTCCATGTGATGGTACAGAGCTGGAATGGCCCTTCATGCATTGTGGTAAAACACATTCTGCAAATTCTTGGGAGGGGGCAGAAACCACCAGACGGAAAGGCAGAAGTTGTAAAGCCAGCAGCTTGGACAAGCTGGAATTTAGACGTTGGGCATGTGGGTGGCAGTGACTGTATTTTTTTTTGTTCTCGCTGCAGTGGAGACATTTGCCTGCTATACTCTACAGCTGTGTGTGTGCTGCTGACTGATAAGTTGCAAGGATCTGTGACACCCTTAGCTATACCTGTCATCCCTGTCAGTGGAGGCTGCTGAGAGGTCATGAGATATAGTGGGGGTAGACCTTTTGTGTGGCTTTTAGGTGCTCTTGCCAATGGGCTGAGTGGTGGGAGGTTAAATGCCTTGTCAAGCATGTGGTACCAAAATGGCTGGTGTTTTTGCCACGCTTTATCTGCTTGAGGCAAAGTTTGCAAATTGCAACAGTGCAATCAGCTGTACATGTGCTAAAAGGCTCAGACAGCTGAGCTGTAGGAAGTGGGCCGGGAGATAACAGCTCCACAATCTGATGCAATAGGGTGGCTGCTCTCTACTCTTCCATGATGACTGCCTTTGCAGGACATCCTGCCTCGTTGTGCCTCACCCTCACTTTCATCCTCTGCTCTATCCGGCACCCAAGTCATGTCAGTGACCTCATCATTATCAACCCCTCCATCCTCATCATCAGTGGAGCCAACTTGGCAATACGCTGTGGCTGGGGAACATGACTGCCAATTTGTTGTTTAGCAGTGTTCTCCCCTCTCTGTAGGCTCATGTTCCTACCTTCCTCAGCCTCAGAACCAACATCAGAATCAATGCCTGTGCATCGTCAAGGAGAAAGTGGCTGATGCTGTGTTCAAATAACTCAGCTGACTCTTCCCTGCATGTTGCTGGGACTATGGCAGGGTTAGCTGTGGACAAGGAGGCAGAATAAGCTGCTCTGGCAGCTGCGGAGGACTACGCACTAGCCTCTGCTTGGGTGATAGAGGATGAAGATGGTTTAGTAAGCCAGTCCACCACCTCCTCTGCATGATGTGGCTGGATAGCACAGGAAACATCACTGAACAAAGAAAATGGTGCCCTGCCTGAGGACGGACCCTGTCCAACTTTGTATGAGGACACATACGCTGCTGGCCCCCTCACAGTGGCTTGGGAATGTCTGCCCCTCTTTGTTGGCCTGGCACACATGGGGGGGGCTTATTACCAAAATGTAATAGAGATGGGGAAATGTGTAATTAAATGCACTTTAATCAATGGAAAGTGGGGTTTGGTGCACTTTAACTTAAGGGCTGCCACTGACAGAGATGTCAAAAACTATAAAAAATATAGAAAAGGGGAACAGCTCTGCAGTCAGAAAAACTGCGGCTCACAATTTAAAAAAAGGGGGACAAAAAAATAACAGGCAGCAACCAAAAAAAAGGGGGGTATACAGCACTTTATACAGCACTAAATGTTATGTAATGAGGTTTAAAACAATGCACTACACAGACACCCTCCACTGACACACTACAATATACTGCAGTAAAAGTGCACTGATGCACTTCAATAAATTGCAGTAAAACTGCACTGACACACTACAATATACTGCAGTAAAACTGCATTGACGCACTACAATATACTGCAGTAAAACTGCATTGACGCACTTCAATATACTGGTGTAAAACTGGACTGACACACCACACTGACACACATCAAAAAGCTGCAGTAAAATTGCACAGACGCACTACACTTACACTGCAGTAAAACTGCATGGATGCACTACACTGACGCTGTACTATCACTATATTCACACTACACTGACACTCCACACTCATAATAGAATCAAAATAGCACACTATAGCACGCTAACTCGCTAGTAGCAATCAACAGAGCCCTGTTCTATCTATCTCCACTCCAATATCACAACGCAAATGGCTCCTCTGGGAAGGAACCTTTTATAGTGTGGGTTGGGTCTAAGAGCAATAAGCCATGATTGGGCTAAGTCATCATGGCTTTCTCCAATCATGGCTCTGACAGTGCTCTGTGCTCAGTGGTCTGTGGGCAAAGCATTCATTGCTTTAGCCAATCAGGGCTTAGAATGCACTGTGGGGTGCACAGTGCATTGTGGGGCGTTCTGCGAGCCAAACAAACGATCAAATGCCCTGCCAATTCGGTTGTTCGCTGAACAGGAGAACAGCCAATGTTTGGGCCGAACCCAACAATATTGATAAATACAGGAAGAGGGTATACTGGTTAGCATATGCCCATGATTTTTATTAAAAGTTGGGAAGTAAAACGTTTTAAGCTATTTAACATACCAAAGAAAATGTGCAAATGCTGGTATCCCAGTGGACCGCCTTACTGTTTGTGCAATTGTTTTTTTTTACAATCTAATAGCAGGACCTGCTGCAACTATAGCTCTACAACTTAAAGGGTAACAAAAGCAAATAAAAAAATAATAATATAGCATAAACAATTGTGACACAAGTCATATTGTAATTGAATGTTATTAAAAATTACCTTTCCTTTTCAATCTGCAGCTCTGTCATTTTCTGTAAAATGCAATTCAATATGGCTTCCTGGAAGAGTTCTGTACACAGAATGTGTACAGAACGCCCCCCAGATATGTCATTTCCTGTTTGTGTAATTGGCTGACTGGTTTTCTCAGAAGTCTAAGATACGTCAGGCATCACCTTCAACAAAAATGTTTTTTGGTGAGATACTCCCAATAGGAAATCACGTCTAAAGGAATGCAGGCCCAGCAGCTTTCCTCATTAGAGCTTTGCAGGTACAGCAGCTGGATGATAATTAAGAAACCACTCCCATTAGACTCACTTTTGCACATGGGCACAGAGAAACACACATGAATTTCTTCAGAATAACAAAAGGTTTGAACCTGCAACAAAGTTCTTCAAAATCCTTGTAATGTACACAGATCACCCAGGGGGAATGTTTTTTCTCAACAAAAGTAGAGTTACTCTTAAACTTTAAACTTATAGATAGCGCTTAATGAATATGCGTTTTAATGAGGAGGAAATTCACGTGGGATAAATCAATCATGGATATATGTTTCTACAGAATTCTTTATTAATGCCTATATTCAAACTTGAGTATGGGTTGTGAGTTTATGTTGCCCAGCTGCATGTGTCTTTGAAAGCTTTTAATTTCTGTGTGTACCTTTATATATTTAAATTTGAAATTTCTTGATGCATACAAACTTATTACATAACTGTTCATATTTGTGCTACACTTTGCATCATTAGAAAATTCAATGTCTAATCTTCAAACATGCCAACATTCTGGGATGTAGGCAAATGGCGCACCCCTGGCACCCCACAATTATGTAGATTATGAAGAATTATAGTGCAAAAATGATTGGTTAAGCCAGTGTTTCTCAACTTTTGTTTTGAGTCAAGGCACCCTTTAAAATGATGTATACTTTACATGAATGAAAAAAACTAAACCAATAGCTTGCAGCTGCATCCACGCACGTAGGACGCCAAACATTTGAGGAGATTTAGTCTTCCGAAGCAAGTAAACTTTTGCACATTTGTAGCACCCTCTAGTGTAGAGTGCTAGGTGTACATAGTTGTATGCTGTAGTGTAGGTAAAGCTTGGCTGAATCTGGGTCAGGGATGAGTTACTCTGGGAGACTGGATGACTCAACAGGAAGCACCTCTGGTACCTCACCCTACTTGCTAGAACCTTAGAGAAGCTTCCAGAAGAATGGGTGGGAGGTTAGGAGGATCTGTTTGGAGTATTGAGGAGGACCCCAGCCAATGCCCAGCAAATGGGCTGGCAGGGAGTGGGCACTTAAATACTTCGAGTCATGCCAGCAAGGGGCAATCGTGTGGAAGACTGAGAAGGAGTGCTAAGGAGGCTGTCGGTGGCCCTTGAGGGTGCCCCCTAGTCTGGGGGGGTGACCTCGGGCCTGGGACTCGGGTGCTAGAGGCGGTGATACAGATCGATGTATCACCGCCTCGCTGCCTGTTTTAACTCTTTTAAACTAAAAACTAGCGCACCGCAACCATATGCATCGCTCATTCAGTTGAATGGGTCTTCCTCCTTATCAGGGGCTGATGAAGAGGTAGATATGCCCTGAAACGCGTTTTTGACTGTGCATGCTTCAAGAGTGACATTGGTTGTAGGCAGTTCCTGTTCAGAGGTGTAACTAGGATCTTCAGGGCCCCGATGCAGGATACCATGAAGGGCCCCCACCAGGTGCGTTGCTAGGTCTACAAAACATCTCGGGCTAGAGCCCATAGCAGCGAAGTAAAGAAAGTCATACGCTTGGGCGGGCATACACATGTATATAATATACGTGTGTGTGTGTATATATATATATATATATATAAAATATCGTTACATATTGCGGATCCTTAAATCAGGGTCCCCAGAGAGCCCCCCTTACTTCAGGGTCCCCAGAGAGCCCCCCCTTACTTCAGGGTCCCCAGAGAGCCTCCCCTTACATCAGGGTCCCCAGAGAGCCTCCCCTTACATCAGGGTCCTCAGAGAGCCCCTCCTTACATCAGGGTCCCCAGAGAGCCCCTTCCTTACACCAGGATCCCCAAACTGCCCCCTCTTACATCAGGGTCCCCAGAGGGCCCCCCTTCAGAGCCCCCCTTACATCAGGGTCCCCAGACAGTCACCCCCCCTTCCAAAGGTTCCCCTGTACTTAGCTGGTCTCCGCTGTGCAGCTTGGATGCCCAGCACATCTCTATACCCCCCTCACCTGGGGGGAGGTGGGAGGCAGCGATCGGCAGCTCTATGGTGTCCACGGGTGGGGGGATCTCCCTGGGGCTTGTAGTTCTCTCTCCGACTGTATCCATTGGAGAGGGGTCTCTGACCAGGCATGTATCTTCAAGAGTGTAGAAGCAGGGGACCCTGATGTAAGGAGGCGCTCTCTGAGGACCCTGATGTAAGGGGAGGGTTTCTAGGGACCCTGAAGTAAGGGGAGGCTCTCTGGGGACCCTGAAGTAAGGGGGGCTCTCTGGGGATCCTCGAGTGGGGGGGGCTCTCTGGGGACCCTGATGTAAGGAAGGGGCTCTCTGGGGACCCTGATGTAAGGTGGGATCTGCACTATGTAGAAGCAGAGCCACTCACTGAAGAGTGAAGCCGATACATACCCGGGATGGAGGCCCCTCCCCTGTCCACTGTATACATTCGGAGAGAGAACTACACCATAGAGCACCATAGAGCTGCCGATCGCCGCCTCCCACCTCCCCCCTGCATGTTAAATGGACAGCCAGGGGTGCAGGGGAGATGCCAGGACTTGGGGCCCCCCCACAGCGGCAGAACGACAGGGCCCAGTCGCAAGTGCGACTGCAGCAACCCCTATAGTTTTGCCACTGTTCCTGTCATTGCGACTGCATTCCCTTGGGACAGATGGGTTCCAGACCTCACACAGCGATACCTGGTGCCTTTACTATCTTCTTGGCTGTTCCTGCCGATTGTCCCCCATCCCCAGTGGCCAATTCTGACACCACTGTTTGTCACCCCTGCCTACTCCCCTCATACTCTTGTGAGTGCAATTTTACCTTTTTAATAAGTCCTTGGTTTTAAACGTACTGCACTATGGTGGCTATTGTGCCTATTTGTTTTCTTTCCCCGTGTGCACTGTAGACAGAGCATCCCATCCTGATCCATGGACTGCATCATCTACTTAGTGTTTATAGCAGTTTATTGTCTAGTTTTTGCTACCCACTCAAACTTGCACCACTATTGTTTTATTAAAAATATAATATACAGCATACTGTTTATTATTTGATTTGATTACCAGGTTGTCAATCACCATTTTATAGCAACCATTGATTAATCTGGGCACACCCAATTTCATTAGCCTGGCTTTCCACCTAGGTGTTGTTGAGCATTGTGGCTGCAGTGGGTTTTCTACTGGGAAAGCATTTTTGTTTTAATAAATATGTTCCTTACTAAAACTAACCAATGTTCAGGAGGGAAAGTGAAAGATGCAACATGTCTTACATGTAGGAATCCCCCTGTAATCCAAAAAAAGGAATTATGCAAAGCCTTTATCAGTTTCCCTGTCTCATAGTGATCTTTAAAAATGTGCAGAGTATGGATGCAGTTCAAAACTTGAACAGCAGAGGGCACCAGAGAAAAAAATCTATGCCATAATTAAAGGCTAAATTCACTTTTGTTTTATTTTAATAAAATCTAGCTCCCCTATGTACTAATATAGCATTAATGTACCTGGCTTACAGAAAAATATAAGCTTTCTTTGATTTTGAGAATGATGCCTTACCCTAGCCCATGCTATATTTTTTAGAGAGCTTCATCACTTGCTGGCATGTACATTTGGGAAGGAAGAACCAATAAGACACAGGAAGGAGTTTACCAGCTGACCTCATTAGTACACACTCATCAACTATGTTTGCACAGCATCCTGGCATCTCCCCGAATGTGCATTTGACTGGCTTCCCCAGCCTCTCTCAAGACTGGCTCAGGCTGCATGCTTAACTCCCTGGGGCCATATGCAGCCCACCGGACACCCCTGATAGTGCAAGAGCCTGCCTGATTGGATACAGAGTGATTATATTGATGGTGTGTCCTCCTATTATATAGTTTTGGTAAATATAAAGGAGATTGTACAGTGTATGGCCACATTTATACACCTCAAAGTATCTAGTTGTGCTTTCAGTGTCATTATTTGTTAACTGCACACCAGAAGCAAACACACATTTTGCCACATGAAAAAAATGGGTGAGAAACGCAGCAAAACACGCAGTAAAAAAATGACAAATCACGCTAAAATGTCCCAGGAGCTACTTTGCCTCATGTAGCACAGTCCATTGAAATCAATGGGCTGCCCTATGTGTGTCACTGAAAAAACAAGCCCAAAAATATGCACTCCCACTAGGCTAGGTGTAAATGGGACCTGAAAGTGAAATTGGTGCGTTTACACAAGAATAACTAGGCTCCATTCACATCAGTGTGTTTCCAAATGTATGGCAAACCGCACAGAAAATTTGTGATTTGCCATGTGTTTCAGATATGCTACAAATGTGCATCGTGTTTGTGTTGTCATTACATGTTAAAGGCTCCCCAAGTTTGACACACACCAAAAACCAAGTGAATAGGCTACCCTATGTGGGACGAGTGAAAAAGCTTCAAAACACCCTAAAAAAAAAAATGCATGCAGGAATGTGAGTTAATACTACGTGGAGATGAGAAGGGGGCCTGACAACTGAGTGTCTCCATCCACTCCCTCCTGTGTACTCATGCAGTGCTACCCCCACAGGAGCTGTTGATAAATGGTCAGGTCACCTGAGACCAGGTGACAGATGCACTCCGTAGGAGTCAGAAGTGCACCGCTAAGATAGTGGATCCTAGGACTGACTGCTGCGGATAGTACCCAGGGAGGTTCAGGAAGCAGGTCTACTGGATCACTAACACAGATCCCAGTGGAAGCTAGAGCATAGATTCCCCAGGGCGGGGAGTCTAAGAGCCAGCAGGTGTTCACCAGAGCCTCTAGTGGTGAGGATGGACTGTGCTGCAGGCTGGCTCCAGGTCGCGGCCCCTGGGGTCTCACAGCTCACGCTCACTGTAGACTACAGGAGAAGGAAGCAGCAGGCTGGAACAACAAGGATATTAAAGGGATAAGGCAGAGGTCAGGGCGACTAGCAGACAGGAACAACAGAGTACACGCCAAAGGTTCAGGGTCTCAGGCAAACAGGGATAGTCGGGACACGCCAATAGTCAGGGTCACGAGCAGACAGGAATAGTCGAGAACACGCCAAGGTCGATAACAGAGACAAACGAAGAGCACGCGGCAAGCAGGAAACAGGAAGCCACAGACACAATAAATACACGATGGTTGATCAGCACCGCTGGCTTGCAGTGCACAGGTTAATATAGGGTTCCCTGATAGAGCCTGGGGTGGAGCCATGCTTAGAGGAGAGGTTATAAAAACAGCCAGGTGAGAGTGGCTGGCCTCTTAGTCTGAACACATGAGGAGAGGTAAGCAGACAGAGAAAGATTACTGCATAACCATGACAGTACCCCCCCTCTTACGAGGCCTCCCCCTCCCCCGCCTCGGCCCAGGCTTAAAGGGAAACTCCAGATGAAACCTCCTCAACAGACGAGGTGCAAAGATCTCAGATGCAGTGATCCAAGACCTCTCCTCAGGACCAAACCCTTTCCAATGTACGAGGTACTGAAGAATGCCTCTATGGCGCCGGGAATCCAGAACTTGACTAATCTCGTACTTTAGATTATCCTCAGAGACCGAAACTGAGGTAGGGAGCGGAAAAGAGGACTTATTGAGGAATAAAGGCTTCTTAGGAATGGGTAAGGGCATTAGAAGACCATCAGGAATCTGAATAGGGGACCCCCAGACCCTTAAAGATAAGCTGGACATCCAGCACAGGATCATCAGACTGGGCAGAGGTCGACTGAATAGTATCGCCAGGTGTAGCGACTATCTCAATCGCATCACAGGGCATAGGGACTGTGGAACTTGCGGACAAGTTAGCCTGGCTGTGTGTCCAATGGAGTTTAGGGACAGGCAAAGGTAAATGGTTATGCAAACTGGAGTGAATGATCGGCTCAGGTTCATAGGTGGGCTCCTCATCCAGAGTGCCACATGATCTAGAGAGTGCATCAGTCCGACTATTGCAGGACACATCCCAGAAATCACTATATACAGCAGGAAGAGCAGAAGATACTGGGATGGTGGCAACAGGAAGTTTCTCTTTTGGGGTAACCTTGAGTAGGCAGGAAGAGGAACAGGAGGAGCTAGAGCATAGATTCCCCAGGGCGCGGAATCTAAAAGCCAGCAGGTGTTGACCAGAGGCTCTAGTGGTGAGGATGGACAGCACTGCAGTCTGGCTCCAGGTCACAGCCCCTAGGGTCTCACAGCTCACGCTCACGGTAGACTACAGGAGAAGGAAGCAGCAGGCTGAAACAACAAGGATAGTAAAGGGATAAGGCAGAGGTCAGGGCAACTAGCAGACAGGAACAACAGAGTACACGCCAAAGGTTCATGGTCACAGACAAACAGGAATAGTCGGAGACATGCCAAAAGGTCAGGGTAACGAGCAGACAGGAATAGTGGAACACGCCAAGGTTGATAACAGAAACAAATGAAGAGCACACGGCAAGCAGGAAGCCAAATACACAATGGTTGATCAGCACTGCTGGCTTGCGGTGCACAGGTTAATATAAAGTTCCCTGATAGGGCCTGGGGTGGAGCCATGCTTAGAGCAGAGGTTATAAAAACAGCCAGGTGAGAGTGGCTGGCCTCTTAGTCTGAACACATGAGGAGAGGTAAGCAGACAGAGAAAGAATACTGGATAACCATGACATGAATAAGGGATCCCCCATCCTGCACAGCCAGGCACACAAGATTTTTCAGTCCACTGTAGTCAGAAAACCATCCTTGCACGTTTGCTTTTGGTTTTATTAGGGGTATTGAACTTGGATGGGGATAGGGGTATTACGGGATGCCCACTTGATTCTAGCAGAACTTTCCAGGGACAACTTATCCAGTACAGACGAGTTACACACTCATTAGCTTCCTCCAGCACAACACTTGCTTAAAGCACTGCAACTCCCAGGACCAGCTGGCACACTGTTAAGTGATTTGACAATCGGGCGCAGTCAGATTGGTAGCAAATGCCATTTACAGGCAGGGACCACGGCCCCCTTTAGTAGCGTAGCAAAGTCCTAGTGCCCAGCTGTCCTTCTGTGGCTACTGATCCCAGCACCATCTCTACAGGCATTGCCAGTCCACCTGGCTGCTGCTGTCCTTTTCACTAGCCCTCTTGGCTAAACTTCCACAGTCCTATCAAACAGACTCTGCATCCATCTCAGACTGCTTCCACCCAGTCCTCTCAGGCCGCCTCTCAGTCCTCTTGACTGTAACACTCACCAGCCCACCTGGCTATCTTCTACCCAGGAGATTTGCCTTGCAGTGTTCTCCTCCTGCTGTCCTCACACCTGCTCCTGTGCCACTGGTCAGGACACCTCTGTGTGTCATGAACAGGGTCCCTCCCGCACTCCAGCTCCCAGACCCAAGGTCAACCCCTCATCCCCAGTCTCCTATGGCCTCCTAACATTCCATCTCCAACTACCACCTGAACACCCCTGCCCCAACTGGGCTGACCCAGAGTATTTGAGGGGGCCTGCCCCCTGTCAACCCATCTGTTGGGGATTGGTCAGGGCCCTCATGAATACTCCAGGCAGCTCCTCTTAACCTCCAGTCCCATTCTTCTAGAATTTTCTCCAAGTTTATAGAAGTAGGGGAAGGTATAAGAGATGCTACCTGTGAGTCATGCCAGTCTCCCTGAGTTACTCCCCTGAGTGAGATAAAACACAGGCTTGGCTGCCAGCCAAAAATAAATTTGCCTACACTGACAAAAAAACTATATACAATGCCTAATCTAGCACACTAGAGGGTGCTACACTTGTATAAAGATGGCCATACACTATGCAATTTGAACAATCCATTCAATTTGTATCAAATCAGACAGGCCTTTGTACTACATAGCTGATGGGAGATCTAAACATGATTGTACAATCAGATTGCATAGAAAATGGATGGAAGGTGGTATTGTAATGTAAAGTGGTCCAGAGTGGTGAACACACCCTATTATGCCCTCTTCTGTGATGAAGGAAGTGCAGGCTTCTGAAAGATGACCTACAGGAAGTGAATGCTGAGAGATGATCTACAGGAAGTGATGGAATCTGAAAATCATTTTAAAAATACAAATAAACTGACAAGATTTTAAACCTCCTGTGGATAAGATAAGTGAGAGAAAGGCACATTGGGATGGCTGTGCCAGAAATGGCATTGGAAAATGCCTCTATTTATTATGAAAAGTGAATCTCGGCCCGAAAAGGTAAACTTATCCTGTAATTCAACATTAAAGTGGCTATTAACCCACTTATTGTTGTTGCTGCATGTGTTTTTGTTTTTTTTAAATCCGCCGATAAATACCCTATTTGATAGCGCAGATCGGCGCTCATGTGACCGGCCGTCTCTCTCCTCTCCAGGTCTGACAGTAAAGCATGCGGTGCCAAGAAACCCCCGGGAGGAGAGGAGGAGAGTGAAATGGAAAATGCACTATAAAATAAAATATTTATCAGCAGATTTTTTACAAAATACATACAGTGGGGCACAGCATTTATTATAACAGAGAGGATGGTAGCAACAGCAATATGTTACAATACCAGCAGGAGGGGGGGGGGCGGTCCTGGTACGACCTTAAAGGCGGGAAGGACAGAGGGAGATGCAGGAGAGCAGAGAGCAGGGCTATGGCTGTCGGAGGCCCGTAAACTGACCACGGTGTCAGGGCTCAGCGGCCATGATACACCATGGTCAGTTTACAGGTGGGAGGGAAGAACCAGTGAGGATCAGCCAGGTATTGCAGGTGATACAGGGGGCCAAATTACACAGCACAAACACTGTGCTGTATAAAATGCTTTATAGGAATAGGATCTTTTTTTTTTAGGTTAACAAACACTTTAATATATAGTGACAAATCACTGATGATGATTGGGCACCACAACCACTGGAGGCATGATACAAAAAAAAGGTCACTGCCCTCACCTATAACAGGTCTTCACAGCAAGGAGCCCTGGAAGGGCGAACGCATGTCAAATAAAACCAAGGAATTTCCAAGCTCAACTTACCAACCAGCGTGTGACCAACCGAATTGACCTGTCTAACAGTATGCGCTAAAAACAGGGGTTAGTTGCACACATTTACAAATACATGGGTAAGCTGCAGGCCACGGCAAGGCACCCTGTATACTGCAGACCCTACCTCTAACTTTTAGGAGTCTCCACAGTGGGAGCACATGTATTCTGATGGATAGATGAATGGCAGGTGACTGGAGGGAGCCCACCCCTCCTTAAAGGCGCAGGAACACACTGAACACCCAGCACATTGCACTATGGCAGCAAAGGTGTCAGTGCATTGCCTGACCAATATGTCAACAATACAAAAAAGGCCACTGCCCCCACCTATAACTCATAACACACTGAACGCCCAGCACATTGCTGGAAGCATGATAGTAACTGCATAAATTAGAATAATATAGAATTAGAAAAATACACAAGTGTCACAATAAGCACAATAAAAAATAAGCACAGTCATACATAGAAACCTCCACCAATGAGAGAACCTGTAATAATGGGGGAAGAAGGAAACAAATTACCACTGTTCAGATGAAAAAACGCTAAAGTGATAAATCTATGTTGAAGTCGCCAGCCTCAAAGTCCACAGTTTATTAATTCAGAAAGCTTTTCATTGAAGCGAAAGTTTATCTCTGTTGCTGTCTCTAATAGACTTTGGTATATGGCCTATGGCCATACTGCAAAGTTTGTACGTCTGGTGGTGTGCTTCAACAAAATGCACTGCCACCGGTTTATCCCAATTAATTTCTTGTATTTAGGATGTGCACTAGAGAAGTGGAGTATTGTGTTCCTTCTTTCAGCTTTGAATAGAGGACTGCAGAAACCTTACCACCCTCACTGATAGACATTGACACATTTAGAAAGTCCACAGTGAGAGAAGACGAGATTAAATTTTATATTACTGTGTAAAGAATTTAAAAAGCAACAATTGGGGGTCATTAAACATATGGTGATGTTGTCAATCTGCTTGAAAAAGTCCTCTTTAAACTTAAAGAAATTAATTTCAAGCACCAGTAAAAGTCCCTCCAGAATGAACTCTGTTGGCATTGTGCATTGGGTTTTACCCAAAAATTTTGGACTGCATCTATACCATACTAATTGGGTATACAGCATTTGTATGTTATGAACTGATGTCCATACTAGCCAAGCCCAGGTCTGGAGACAATTCTAGCATTTGCAACTTGGCCAGGAAATCATCAGTATCAAGTAAGATGATGAAAGAGCCGTCACAAGGGGCTGAAGATGATGATCCAAACACTTGACCAGGGACTAAGTGATGCCATCAGACCAAAAAATGATTGGCCAGTATTTCAGTATTTCAAGGTGTTAAAACCCTTATGGACTTTCATTAGTTCGTAAACAACCTGAAATTTTGGATGATTAACTAATATATATTTAGCCACTTCATCAGAACTCTACAGTATAGCCATAGATCATGTAAAGGCAGTGAAAGACGTAAACGTCTGATTCTACACAAAGCCCTCTGAATTTATACATTGCATTGCAAACTGTGTTTTTACCTTAACGGTAGTCATTTATTTTCCTGCCCCTCCCCCATCAGTGTCTTTATTTAGTGGAGTCTTGTATATACAGGTATGGCTGTGCATATTTTTTATTTTGTCCTTATTGTGACACTTTTTTATTTTTGTTGTCATACTTTATGCAGTGTTTGTCATGTTTTTCTGATGGTCGCCCAATGATGTTTAGTGATTTCTCACTATTAATTTCATAGATGTCATTTTTTTAACGAAGGCAAAAAATATCATTATTTTTTGGTGCCCTCTAGTGTTCAATTTTAGAATTGTATCCTGACTTAGACTCTACACTATCTAACTTTTGTTGTCAGATTTCCTTCAGATCTACCAAAATCATGTAGTGCAAGGGCCTGCCTGATTGCATACAAATTGGAACTCCTACGGTTTGACCTCATATTATATGTTTTTGGTAAATGTGAAGGGGGAAAAAAAAAAAAACGAAAATTGGACAGTGTGTATCCAGCTTTACCCTTCACATTTTAAAGATTCCCTATGGGGCAGGGTAACTGGAATTAAGTCTCTGCACATGTGCAGTACCAGCTTACTGCAGAGGAAATCCTACATGCAGTTTGCATCTTCCACTTTCCATTCAGAACACTCGGCACTCAGTAAAGAAAAAGTTTATAGTTTGCATTTGGGTTATTCACGAATATAACTCTTTTGTGTACATAAGTTACATGTTACCATGACTCTGGTTTGTGCATTGTGACCCTTGAAACAGACAGGCTGGCTGACCACACTTGTTTCTGATTTGAGTCATTAGCATATTGTATGTCATATAATCCCAGAAAACTGTGGTTATTTCCCTGATAGCAAGGATAACTTGCTACAAATTTGTGTCAATGTTAAACTGTAAGTCTGTTAACTTGCTGTACATTTGAAGAGCACTTGAAGCACAAGTTCTACAGTAGTTGACACTTTTCCAATTTGTAGCAAATTTGCATGGCAAGTCTCTAGCAAGAGCAAAGTTGCAGTGGTGAGTCTACAGCAAGAGCTCTGCAAGTCTACAGCATAAAAATTCAGCCACAGTGACCCCTGTGGTGGGATATGGTGGGGTGACTATTGCCCAACATAACCGAACCAGAACTTGCAGCGGACTTGCAGAATGTTTGCAAAGAAAGTTGTTCTGGAGTCATGTAATGCAGACTTGCTGTAATTGCGCAACAAACTTGCAAAGCCTGGCAAGTCTAGCAATAGCTTAGGAAGTCATTTTCAAACTTGCAGCTCAAATGCTTGCTATTTGGGTTGTCTTTGCCTGTTACCTTGAGAAAGGGGTCTGTGTACTCTCAATACTTCTGTGTTGCTTTGCAGATATGGTACTTTAGTAAATGGCCATTCTGGAAAATTATTGGAGTGCTGTCTTTTCTCTGGTTAGCTTTTCTTTATAAAGACCCCTGATGCCCCCCCTGCACTTGAGCTCATGTGGATCAGATACATGGGAAGAGGGGGCAGCACACCTAGAACTACATTATAAAGTGGAGCTGACTATTGCATTACATATTACATGCAATTAGTGTAAGGCAGAACAGTTTATAATATTAATCAACGTGGATGTGTAGCCTTGATTGTTGGCCCTTTTAGGAGTCTGAAGCCACGCAGCCAGGGCATTGTAGCTAAAATTGCTCCCTACCCAGGTGACTGAAAGCATACCTCCCTTCTTTTTGCAATGGAAACTAAGGATACATATTGAAAAAAGTATGTAGGCATAGGACACACACCCTGAGACGCCGTCTGAAAGGAGAGTTATACAAAAAAGGTTAGTTATACCCACAAGCTTTTTTTACCACTTTTCCTTTATACTGACTTTTGAAATGTACAGATGCAGCAATTTATAATTTATTAGCACTGGGAAACACTTTTTGAAAGATAAATAGTGCATTGTATATACAGCTATACAGATCAGACCAAAATGAGGGACAAATGAGGAGGAAAGAGGGACAGAGGGACTTTGTCCCAAATCAGGGACAGTTGGGAGCTATGCTGAAAGGCCTGCAGTAGGGAGCCACTCCCTGATTGGACTTTATCCTACCACCTAACCCAGGGGGAGATGTGATTGGCCAAATTGTGCAGCTGGAAACAAATAGCAGCGGGGAGCCTAGAAAAGAAATGGAGGGGTGACACAGGAGGGAGGGAGTGTGGCACAGTAGTGGGGGGAGGTAGTGCATGCTGTGTAGAGAGTACAGGACAGTGAGGGGAAAGAGAACCCCAGGACAGGATCTGCAGTCTGACATTAGGAGGAGAGGCTTCACTGCAGAGAGAGAGCGGTGTGCAGGGAGTGAGAGCAAAAAAAAGTCCACCAGAGTGAGAGTCACAGGTGAGTAAGGTTGGGCTGTGCTGCTGAACCAGTGGCGTCGGGAGGGGGGACTGACGGGGGCTGGACCCCCGGGTCCTCGATAGTACTGAATTCATTATTAGCCCCGAGCTGTTTCCTCAGGGAACAATCTTCTGCTTATGCAGCGCGGCCGAGTGACATACAAAAAGTCTCTCCTCCGGGACCCAGCTCCTATGATAGACGTCTCACTGGTCCAATGCCGAGACTGCGGGACGTGTGACATCCATCATAGACGGGTCGAGGAGGAGGCGGGAATGACACCGCAGCCGCTCTGGGCACTGGGAGATCTCCGCTCACTCTGTGTAAATGGGTGGGCAGTGGAGCGGCTCTCCCATCCTGGCTCTCTCTCCCTGGTGCGTGGAGCCAGCTGTGGAGTGGTCGGAATGAGATGGGCTACACTACACAGGTAAAGCTGTGGTACAGGAGTGTCAAGAGGTTACCTGTCTTGGGGGGGTTAATGTATGTGTCAGTGTAGGTTTCGGGGGGTCAGTGTATGTGTTAGGGGGATTAGTGTATGTCTCGGGGGGTCAATGTATGTGTCGGGGGGTCAATGTATGTGTTGGGGGGGTCAGAGTATGTGTCGGGGGGGTCAGTGTATGGGTCGGGGGGTCAGTGTATGTGTCGTGGGGGTCAGTGTATGTGTCGGGGGGGTCAGTGTATGTGTCAGGGGAATCATTGTATGTGTCAGGGGGGGTCAGTGTATGTGTCGGGGGGGTCAGGGTATGCGTCAGGGGGGGTCAGGGTATGCATCGGGGGGGTCAGTGTAAGTGTCAGGGGGGTCAATGTATGTGTCAGGGGGTCAGTGTATGTCCAAGGGAGAATCAACCACGGCAAGTAAATACCAATTTAAAGCTTTATTAGTGAAATACAAATTCCTGATTATTCACACCGGGGTGCTTGGCAAACACACCGGTGGTGAAAAACGTTCCAGCAATGCAAAAATTACGAGAATAAATACACTATAGTAATACATAACGTTGTAATGATTAAAAAAGTGCTAATCATGTAACCCCGCTACTCCTGAATGGAACTAAACTCCCAGATAAAAAGGTGAACTATAATGAAAATAATATCAAGTAATGTCCTGTACCACGTTGCTGCTTGATGGATTGAAAATGATTGAGTTCAATATCAAAAATAGGTATATGACTATTCAAACCATCTCCATGTATAGGGAATAATCACACATTGGGCAGAGACAAATTCCCTCTGAATTGAATACAGGGGGGGATGAGTTCAATATTGAGTGAAAACAGCCTTGAAATAGGAACTGACACACCGGCATCAATCAGCAGAAAATCACGATGTATCAGATCTCACAATTTTCATGCATTAACACCACACTCCAATCCCAGCAGTATTCCGTTACTGTTTCAAGTCTTTTAGGAATTGAAGAAGATATTTAAAGCTTGTGCAAGTGAGGAAAAGGAAACATAATCAAACGGCAACAAATGCTCAGATTGAGCTTGATTGTTTGTAATGGAAGTACAGCAACTCCAGTGCAGTCAAAGCCGCCCTGAATGGAAATACCGTAATCTCTGGATTTCCAGCATTACCTGCAACACACTATGTTTGAGCAGTCACACATCCATATAGTGTGGAGGGCTGAAGAGATCACAGTAATCAGTATAGTAATCCAGAGGGCGTAACTAGTTCAATAGAATTGCATATGTCAGTCTCTGCTGAAACTATGTAGTTGTACAGAGGCTCTTTACACATTAAAGTGTGATAGTAGCCAAACGATAGGAGTCCTTACCACTGTTGTATCATCGTTCCACAGCTAAAAAGTACCTTCATTGCTTATAGGTGTTGCCGCAGCAGTCTTGAGCGGCGAACAGCATAGAGTGTGGCGCCGTTTGTCAGGTTGCTTTCAGGTTTGCCATCAATTCACCTGGAATAATGTAGAAAACGTATCCGGTGCATCTGTCCAATGGAGAGTAGCTGCAATGGCCAATAGGGAAGTGTCAAACAGGTATTGTCCAACATACGGCCGTGCGGTGTAGATGGTGGAAAAGCACCTTCACTGGCCTGGGAGAGAGACCATTGAGGGGAGCGGGGACATGTCAATGCTAGGCACAAGTCGACGCGTTTCGTACACTAGGAACGTGTACTTCGTCTGGACGTTATACGTGGGTAGTTGAGATCTTTATATAGGGCAGAGTGTCCAATTGAAATCAAGCCACATATATATGCAAGAGATTGCCATCTTGTGGTTACACTTAAACTACATATTTAGAAAAAACTAGACAGGGCAATTAACATAATGGGTGAATTTAGACAATGAAATAAAGCAACGGTAAAGGGACAATGTCCCAATCCTTTCTGTCCCATTTTTTTAAGGACCTTTCATAAACAGGAAAGAGCGTGTCACAGATGCTCAATCATTGATAATCAGTAAATTATCTTATAGATTTTCAAAAGATTTTTAGCACAACATGGTCTGGATAGTCGCCGTCTCATTAGCTAAATTGAGGTAGTTGGATTAGCTAAGGCTCTAAAAAAGATCTTCAGGCTCAACTCATTATTTAAGCCCAATGGCTGGAGAGTTTTGAGCCTGAAGATCCAGAATTTTTCCTTTCTGAAGAGCACCGTGTCAAAGTCCCCCCTTATGGGAGCAAGATTGAGTGAAAAAATTCCTTTGACCCTTAGGCCATAGGTTTTGCCTTGATGACATGAAATAAAGTGCTGAGCTATGGTGGTATCTTCACTGAGTCTAATGCTTTTGAGATGCTCTGCAAAGCGCACGCGAAGCTGGTGTTTTGTTTTTCCCACATATAGCATCCTGCAGGGGCATTCCAGGTCGTATATAACCCTAGATGAGGCACAGTTAATG
The DNA here is from genome assembly GCA_037952835.1 of Lithobates septentrionalis. Lineage (NCBI taxonomy): Eukaryota > Metazoa > Chordata > Amphibia > Anura > Ranidae > Lithobates > Lithobates septentrionalis. Next base: position 1,107,412 of record JBBDGP010001454.1, on the reverse strand, counting down.
AGGGACCTAATTTCATACTCCTGTACAAATTGTGAGTCCCTAAACATTTTAGAGCGATCGACAAATTTACAAGTGACGCAGTGGCCACACAGAAACATGCCCTTGTCCCTTGGCATATCAGTAAGCCAGTTTTTGTTGATAGGACGTACAAACTCCGACTGTACAAGAGTATCATTGAGATTTCTTGCTCTCTTAGCCACCATAAATGGTCTCACTTCCACTATATCCCTCAGCTCATCAGAACGAGTAAGTATGTGCCAATGATTCGAGAGGATGGATCTGACTTGCTGCCACTGAGCCCCAAAAGGGGTAATAAATCGTACCGGTCCACTAGTGTTGATTTTAGTTTTATCCCGAGAGACCAGCAGATCAGCGCTTTTTTTTGTCCTGCAGTTTTCTTTGCCCTTCTCAATATACAATGTGAATACGATGCGATAGCCCTCCACACTATATGGATGTGTGACTGCTCAAACATAGTGTGTTGTAGGTAATGCTGGAAATCCAGAGATTACGGTATTTCCATTCAGGGCGGCTTTAATTGACTGCACTGGAGTTGCTTTACTTCCATTACAAACAATCAAGCTCAATCTACGCATTTGTTGCCATTTGATTATGTTTCCTTTTCCTCAGTTGCACAAGCTTTAAATATCTTCTTCAATTCCTTGAGACTTGAAACAATAACGGAATACTGCTGGGATTGGAGTGTGGTGTTATTGCATAAACAATTGTGAGATCTGATGCATCGTGATTTTCTGCTGATTGATGCTGGTGTGTCAGTTCCTATTTCAATATACAAAAACATATTTGGGGGGCACACCCTACAATGCGTTTAAATTCAAGATGGTGCTGCTATAAGACCTACAAACAGTACAAAATATATTACAGCGCACACATTCAAGAATGACATTTCCTGCAAGGCTAGTTAAAAACACCTGAACATATTCAAAAAAATACGGGGGTTTGGTCACACTATATGGTCATATAGTGCTAAGCCCACTTACTGCGCCAAAGTACCCCGAATTAGTGGTTCCTACTCTAGTAATAGAATGGAAGATCCTTTGTCTCAACCATGGGAGCTGAACTCCTCTATGTGGGAGAACTGAAGGGGTACTTTGTCGCAGTAAGTGGGCTTAGCACTATATGACCATATAGTGTGATAAAACCCCCGTATTTTTTTGAATATGTTCAGGTGTTTTTAACTAACATTGCAGGAAATGTCATTCTTGAATGTGTGTGCTGTAATATATGTAGATGTATCACCTTCAGTTCTTCCACATAGAGGAGTTCAGCTCCCATGGTTGAGACTAGGGATGAGCTTCCTGTTCGAGTCGAACCCATGTTTAACTCGAACATCGTCTGTTCGCCCGTTCGCCGAATTGCGAACGATTTGGGCCGTTCGCGCCAAGTTCGTGTGGTGCACGAACTTGGCGCGCACGGCCCATAATTCACTGCGGCATCGCAGTGCATTGCTGGCTGATGATTGTCCAATCACAGCGCCGTCTGTAGAGAGAGCTGTAATTGGCCAAAGGCAGGGTGGCTTTGGCCAATTATGGCTCAGGGGGTTTAGTACACGCCCCACACTATATAAGGCCGCCTGCACGGCGGCCCTGTGTAGTGTGTTCCGGCATTCAGATAGGGAGAGAGAGACAGACAGTGTCATTTGATTTAAGTTAGATAGATTAGGCAGGACATTCAGTCAGTTAGCTGCACTTACAGTGTATTGTGTATATATATGCATCCCAGGTATATATATATATATATATATATATATACACACACACACACACATTATATATATATATATATATATATATATATATATATATATATATATATATACTGTATTCAGTTTAGCTAGATCCGTTCCTGTTATTATCTTCCTACTGACAGGCAGGCTTGTGTTGTTACAGTATTTACAGCTACCTGAAGAAAATTGCTGGTGTTCTTCTGATCCTATTAGTACCACAGTCAGGCAGCTAGACTAATTATAGTTAGTGTAGTATGTCCTCCTTACAGTGTTCAGCTAAAGCTACAAGTTAGTTTAGTGTGACCTCTGCACAGTGTTCAGCTAAAGCTACAAGTTAGTGTAGTGCATCCTCTGAACAGTGTTCAGCTAAAGCTACAAGTTAGTGTAGTGCATAGTGTTCAGCTAAAGCTACAAGTTAGTGTAGTATGTCCTCCTCACAGTGTTCAGCTAAAGCTACAAGTTAGTGTAGTGCGTCCTCCTCACAGTGTTCAGCTAAAGCTACAAGTTAGTGTAGTGCAACCTCTGCACAATGTTCAGCTAAAGCTACAAGTTAGTGTAGTGCACAGTGTTCAGCTAAAGCTACAAGTTAGTGTAGTGCGTCCTCCTCCCAGTGTTTAGCTAAAGCTACAAGTTAGTGTAGTGTGTCCTCCTCACAGTGTTCAGCTAAAGCTACAAGTTAGTGTAGTGCGACCTCTGCACAGTGTTCAGCTAAAGCTACAAGTTAGTGTAGTGCGACCTCTGCACAGTGTTCAGCTAAAGCTACAAGTTAGTGTAGTGCGTCCTCCTCACAGTGTTCAGCTAAAGCTACAAGTTAGTGTAGTGCACAGTGTTCAGCTAAAGCTACAAATTAGTGTAGTGCGTCCTCCTCACAGTGTTCAGCTAAAGCTACAAGTTAGAGTAGTGCGTCCTCTGAACAGTGTTCAGCTAAAGCTACGAGTTAGTGTAGTGCAACCTCTGCACAGTGTTCAGCTAAAGCTACAAGTTAGTGTAGTGCGTCCTCTGAACAGTGTTCAGCTAAAACTACAAGTTAGTGTAGTGCGACCTCTGCACAGTGTTCAGCTAAAGCTACCTCTAGAAGGTTGGTGGTGTTTTCCTGATCCTATCACTACCGCAGGCAGCTACATTATTTACACGTTAGTGTAGTGCGACCTCTGCACAGTGTTCCGCTAAAGCTACAAGTTAGTGTAGTGCGTCCTCTGAACAGTGTTCAGCTAAAGCTACAAGTTAGTGTAGTGCACAGTGTTCAGCTAAAGCTACAAGTTAGTGTAGTGGGACCTCTGCACAGTGTTCAGCTAAAGCTACAAGTTAGTGTAGTGCGTCCTCTGAACAGTGATCAGCTAAAGCTACAAGTTAGTGTAGTGCGACCTCTGCACAGTGTTCAGCTAAAGCTTCAAGTTAGTGTAGTGCATCCTCTGCACAATGTTCAGCTAAAGCTACCTCTAGAAGGTTGGTGGTGTTTTCCTGATCCTATCACTACCGCAGGTAGCTACATTATTTACACGTTAGTGTAGTGCGACCTCTGCACAGTGTTCAGCTAAAGCTACAAGTTAGTGTAGTGCGTCCTCTGAACAGTGTTCAGCTAAAGCTACAAGTTAGTGTAGTGCACAGTGTTTAGCTAAAGCTACAAGTTAGTGTAGTGCGTCCTCCTCACAGTGTTCAGCTAAAGCTACAAATTAGTGTAGTGTGTCCTCTGCACAGTGTTCAGCTAAAGCTACAAGTTAGTGTAGTGCGTCCTCTGAACAGTGTTCAGCTAAAGCTACAAGTTAGTGTAGTGCGACCTCTGCACAGTGTTCAGCTATAGCTACCTGTAGAAGGTTGGTGGTGTTTTCCTGATCCTATCACTAGCGCAGGCAGCTACATTATTTACACAATAGTCTAGTGCGACCTCTGCACCTCTTGGTTTACACCAGATATGGTCTATCCTGGTCTACTTGGTTTGCACTGTTTATTCTCAATTGGATTTCCCCAGATACACTTGAACTTCAGGTAATCTTTATCCTATGGATGTTACCTTGACCTTATGGTGGCGAATGCACTTTCATAGTATTTTTACTATTTCTATGGTTACTACCTTCATATATCTTGACTACTTTACCTGGGGACCCTCCTTACTCTGCTACCTCTCTCACTTATTCTTTACTATTATTGCTTTTTTTACACACCTTATCTCTCTATTTCCTATCACTTCATATCACCCAAACCCCCCCCCCCCCCTTTCGTTTCACTTATATTTCTCCCATTTACTACCATGGCACCTCTTTTTGTACGCTAACACCCTTTCCCTATTTATTTATTGATACAGAAGCCCCACGGGGCCAACACCTATTACTATACACCTGGCCCTATCGCCGCCTGCACAGCCATCACCTCAGCTCCCGGGGGGGCGATCTTTCGCCTCCTGGTACCTCCGATGTATTTTTAATATCATTATTACCCATACTCTACATTAGCTACCCATAGGTAAGAATGATTGGACTATAAGTTCTATGTCCCTCTTCTCCCTATTCTTTGATCAATTACCATTGATGAAAGATTTTTATTTAATTTATTATAGATACCTCCAATGTATAGCTGCTCCTGATGAGTGGAAACAACCCACGAAATGCGTCGAGCATGAATTTTTGATGCTATGCCACATTAATCATGGGTTTACTAGGGTTTTACTGTTTGAATCAATCATGTAACCTTATATGTTATTTTATTCCTTACTATGTTTTTTCATACATTAGGGATGTTGCCGGTTCATTATTTCATGTGTGCAATAACTTCTATTATATTACCTGGATTGTTATATGATTTACTTATCATGTCCTTCTTTATTCTGTATTGTACATATTGATTTATTACTATTAATGTTACCGGTATACAGTGCCTAATTATGGCTAACAATAAATATTTCTACTATTTAACTGATTGATTGATTCAACCTAAGTGATGTGTATCATATAAAGTCCTAATTTTCCAATTCCCCTTTCCCATATTTTTTTCTCAACTAATATGGAATGGAGACCAATGCACGACATGTCATGGCCTCATATAAAGTTCCAACATTTTTTCTCTTTCTCTCAAATGTAATATTGGATGGATTCACACACTTATCTATGTTGCTATTTCCATGATTTTTTTGTTGACTAGTATCAAGTGCCAGCGGTAGGGCACTTGCTATACTGGAATTGTTACAATTTTTGTTTATTACTCTGTGAGGTCATTCTATGGGGGCTGCTGCTTTCAGCCCCGGGAGCTGCAACGCACACCGCGGTCACCCCCAGCCCCCATTCCGACCATTATGGTCGCCGGGGTTGCGGTTGCGCATGCGCTGTGCGTTGACGCCACGCCTACACGTCTTGCGTACGACGTCACCTCTGACGCCGCGGGCAGACGTGTTTTTCATCTGCGTGCACCACGAGGGAGGATAGGCGCCCATTTAAGAGCACTGGTCGCTCTGACATGGTCGCCTCCTCTCTCTTAGCACGCCACGTGACGTTGGTGGGGTTCTGCCGGCGGACAGATTTCTTTCACACCCCTACTCCCCTTGGTTTACACCAGATATGGTCTATCCTGGTCTACTTGGTTTGCACTGTTTATTCTCAATTGGATTTCCCCAGATACACTTGAACTTCAGGTAATCTTTATCCTATGGATGTTACCTTGACCTTATGGTGGCGAATGCACTTTCATAGTATTTTTACTATTTCTATGGTTACTACCTTCATATATCTTGACTACTTTACCTGGGGACCCTCCTTACTCTGCTACCTCTCTCACTTATTCTTTACTATTATTGCTTTTTTTACACACCTTATCTCTCTATTTCCTATCACTTCATATCACCCAAACCCCCCCCCCTTTCGTTTCACTTATATTTCTCCCATTTACTACCATGGCACCTCTTTTTGTACGCTAACACCCTTTCCCTATTTATTTATTGATACAGAAGCCCCACGGGGCCAACACCTATTACTATACACCTGGCCCTATCGCCGCCTGCACAGCCATCACCTCAGCTCCCGGGGGGGCGGTCTTTCGCCTCCTGGTACCTCCGATGTATTTTTAATATCATTATTACCCATACTCTACATTAGCTACCCATAGGTAAGAATGATTGGACTATAAGTTCTATGTCCCTCTTCTCCCTATTCTTTGATCAATTACCATTGATGAAAGATTTTTATTTAATTTATTATAGATACCTCCAATGTATAGCTGCTCCTGATGAGTGGAAACAACCCACGAAACGCGTCGAGCATGAATTTTTGATGCTATGCCACATTAATCATGGGTTTACTAGGGTTTTACTGTTTGAATCAATCATGTAACCTTATATGTTATTTTATTCCTTACTATGTTTTTTCATACATTAGGGATGTTGCCGGTTCATTATTTCATGTGTGCAATAACTTCTATTATATTACCTGGATTGTTATATGATTTACTTATCATGTCCTTCTTTATTCTGTATTGTACATATTGATTTATTACTATTAATGTTACCGGTATACAGTGCCTAATTATGGCTAACAATAAATATTTCTACTATTTAACTGATTGATTGATTCAACCTAAGTGATGTGTATCATATAAAGTCCTAATTTTCCAATTCCCCTTTCCCATATTTTTTTCTCAACTAATATGGAATGGAGACCAATGCACGACATGTCATGGCCTCATATAAAGTTCCAACATTTTTTCTCTTTCTCTCAAATGTAAAATTGGATGGATTCACACACTTATCTATGTTGCTATTTCCATGATTTTTTTGTTGACTAGTATCAAGTGCCAGCGGTAGGGCACTTGCTATACTGGAATTGTTACAATTTTTGTTTATTACTCTGTGAGGTCATTCTATGGGGGCTGCTGCTTTCAGCCCCGGGAGCTGCAACGCACACCGCGGTCACCCCCAGCCCCCATTCCGACCATTATGGTCGCCGGGGTTGCGGTTGCGCATGCGCTGTGCGTTGACGCCACGCCTACACGTCTTGCGTACGACGTCACCTCTGACGCCGCGGGCAGACGTGTTTTTCATCTGCGTGCACCACGAGGGAGGATAGGCGCCCATTTAAGAGCACTGGTCGCTCTGACATGGTCGCCTCCTCTCTCTTAGCACGCCACGTGACGTTGGTGGGGTTCTGCCGGCGGACAGATTTCTTTCACACCCCTACTCCCCTTGGTTTACACCAGATATGGTCTATCCTGGTCTACTTGGTTTGCACTGTTTATTCTCAATTGGATTTCCCCAGATACACTTGAACTTCAGGTAATCTTTATCCTATGGATGTTACCTTGACCTTATGGTGGCGAATGCACTTTCATAGTATTTTTACTATTTCTATGGTTACTACCTTCATATATCTTGACTACTTTACCTGGGGACCCTCCTTACTCTGCTACCTCTCTCACTTATTCTTTACTATTATTGCTTTTTTTACACACCTTATCTCTCTATTTCCTATCACTTCATATCACCCAAACCCCCCCCCCCCTTTCGTTTCACTTATATTTCTCCCATTTACTACCATGGCACCTCTTTTTGTACGCTAACACCCTTTCCCTATTTATTTATTGATACAGAAGCCCCACGGGGCCAACACCTATTACTATACACCTGGCCCTATCGCCGCCTGCACAGCCATCACCTCAGCTCCCGGGGGGGCGATCTTTCGCCTCCTGGTACCTCCGATGTATTTTTAATATCATTATTACCCATACTCTACATTAGCTACCCATAGGTAAGAATGATTGGACTATAAGTTCTATGTCCCTCTTCTCCCTATTCTTTGATCAATTACCATTGATGAAAGATTTTTATTTAATTTATTATAGATACCTCCAATGTATAGCTGCTCCTGATGAGTGGAAACAACCCACGAAACGCGTCGAGCATGAATTTTTGATGCTATGCCACATTAATCATGGGTTTACTAGGGTTTTACTGTTTGAATCAATCATGTAACCTTATATGTTATTTTATTCCTTACTATGTTTTTTCATACATTAGGGATGTTGCCGGTTCATTATTTCATGTGTGCAATAACTTCTATTATATTACCTGGATTGTTATATGATTTACTTATCATGTCCTTCTTCATTCTGTATTGTACATATTGATTTATTACTATTAATGTTACCGGTATACAGTGCCTAATTATGGCTAACAATAAATATTTCTACTATTTAACTGATTGATTGATTCAACCTAAGTGATGTGTATCATATAAAGTCCTAATTTTCCAATTCCCCTTTCCCATATTTTTTTCTCAACTAATATGGAATGGAGACCAATGCACGACATGTCATGGCCTCATATAAAGTTCCAACATTTTTTCTCTTTCTCTCAAATGTAATATTGGATGGATTCACACACTTATCTATGTTGCTATTTCCATGATTTTTTTGTTGACTAGTATCAAGTGCCAGCGGTAGGGCACTTGCTATACTGGAATTGTTACAATTTTTGTTTATTACTCTGTGAGGTCATTCTATGGGGGCTGCTGCTTTCAGCCCCGGGAGCTGCAACGCACACCGCGGTCACCCCCAGCCCCCATTCCGACCATTATGGTCGCCGGGGTTGCGGTTGCGCATGCGCTGTGCGTTGACGCCACGCCTACACGTCTTGCGTACGACGTCACCTCTGACGCCGCGGGCAGACGTGTTTTTCATCTGCGTGCACCACGAGGGAGGATAGGCGCCCATTTAAGAGCACTGGTCGCTCTGACATGGTCGCCTCCTCTCTCTTAGCACGCCACGTGACGTTGGTGGGGTTCTGCCGGCGGACAGATTTCTTTCACACCCCTACTCCCCTTGGTTTACACCAGATATGGTCTATCCTGGTCTACTTGGTTTGCACTGTTTATTCTCAATTGGATTTCCCCAGATACACTTGAACTTCAGGTAATCTTTATCCTATGGATGTTACCTTGACCTTATGGTGGCGAATGCACTTTCATAGTATTTTTACTATTTCTATGGTTACTACCTTCATATATCTTGACTACTTTACCTGGGGACCCTCCTTACTCTGCTACCTCTCTCACTTATTCTTTACTATTATTGCTTTTTTTACACACCTTATCTCTCTATTTCCTATCACTTCATATCACCCAAACCCCCCCCCCCCTTTCGTTTCACTTATATTTCTCCCATTTACTACCATGGCACCTCTTTTTGTACGCTAACACCCTTTCCCTATTTATTTATTGATACAGAAGCCCCACGGGGCCAACACCTATTACTATACACCTGGCCCTATCGCCGCCTGCACAGCCATCACCTCAGCTCCCGGGGGGGCGATCTTTCGCCTCCTGGTACCTCCGATGTATTTTTAATATCATTATTACCCATACTCTACATTAGCTACCCATAGGTAAGAATGATTGGACTATAAGTTCTATGTCCCTCTTCTCCCTATTCTTTGATCAATTACCATTGATGAAAGATTTTTATTTAATTTATTATAGATACCTCCAATGTATAGCTGCTCCTGATGAGTGGAAACAACCCACGAAATGCGTCGAGCATGAATTTTTGATGCTATGCCACATTAATCATGGGTTTACTAGGGTTTTACTGTTTGAATCAATCATGTAACCTTATATGTTATTTTATTCCTTACTATGTTTTTTCATACATTAGGGATGTTGCCGGTTCATTATTTCATGTGTGCAATAACTTCTATTATATTACCTGGATTGTTATATGATTTACTTATCATGTCCTTCTTTATTCTGTATTGTACATATTGATTTATTACTATTAATGTTACCGGTATACAGTGCCTAATTATGGCTAACAATAAATATTTCTACTATTTAACTGATTGATTGATTCAACCTAAGTGATGTGTATCATATAAAGTCCTAATTTTCCAATTCCCCTTTCCCATATTTTTTTCTCAACTAATATGGAATGGAGACCAATGCACGACATGTCATGGCCTCATATAAAGTTCCAACATTTTTTCTCTTTCTCTCAAATGTAATATTGGATGGATTCACACACTTATCTATGTTGCTATTTCCATGATTTTTTTGTTGACTAGTATCAAGTGCCAGCGGTAGGGCACTTGCTATACTGGAATTGTTACAATTTTTGTTTATTACTCTGTGAGGTCATTCTATGGGGGCTGCTGCTTTCAGCCCCGGGAGCTGCAACGCACACCGCGGTCACCCCCAGCCCCCATTCCAACCATTATGGTCGCCGGGGTTGCGGTTGCGCATGCGCTGTGCGTTGACGCCACGCCTACACGTCTTGCGTACGACGTCACCTCTGACGCCGCGGGCAGACGTGTTTTTCATCTGCGTGCACCACGAGGGAGGATAGGCGCCCATTTAAGAGCACTGGTCGCTCTGACATGGTCGCCTCCTCTCTCTTAGCACGCCACGTGACGTTGGTGGGGTTCTGCCGGCGGACAGATTTCTTTCACACCCCTACTCCCCTTGGTTTACACCAGATATGGTCTATCCTGGTCTACTTGGTTTGCACTTTTTATTCTCAATTGGATTTCCCCAGATACACTTGAACTTCAGGTAATCTTTATCCTATGGATGTTACCTTGACCTTATGGTGGCGAATGCACTTTCATAGTATTTTTACTATTTCTATGGTTACTACCTTCATATATCTTGACTACTTTACCTGGGGACCCTCCTTACTCTGCTACCTCTCTCACTTATTCTTTACTATTATTGCTTTTTTTACACACCTTATCTCTCTATTTCCTATCACTTCATATCACCCAAACCCCCCCCCCCTTTCGTTTCACTTATATTTCTCCCATTTACTACCATGGCACCTCTTTTTGTACGCTAACACCCTTTCCCTATTTATTTATTGATACAGAAGCCCCACGGGGCCAACACCTATTACTATACACCTGGCCCTATCGCCGCCTGCACAGCCATCACCTCAGCTCCCGGGGGGGCGGTCTTTCGCCTCCTGGTACCTCCGATGTATTTTTAATATCATTATTACCCATACTCTACATTAGCTACCCATAGGTAAGAATGATTGGACTATAAGTTCTATGTCCCTCTTCTCCCTATTCTTTGATCAATTACCATTGATGAAAGATTTTTATTTAATTTATTATAGATACCTCCAATGTATAGCTGCTCCTGATGAGTGGAAACAACCCACGAAACGCGTCGAGCATGAATTTTTGATGCTATGCCACATTAATCATGGGTTTACTAGGGTTTTACTGTTTGAATCAATCATGTAACCTTATATGTTATTTTATTCCTTACTATGTTTTTTCATACATTAGGGATGTTGCCGGTTCATTATTTCATGTGTGCAATAACTTCTATTATATTACCTGGATTGTTATATGATTTACTTATCATGTCCTTCTTTATTCTGTATTGTACATATTGATTTATTACTATTAATGTTACCGGTATACAGTGCCTAATTATGGCTAACAATAAATATTTCTACTATTTAACTGATTGATTGATTCAACCTAAGTGATGTGTATCATATAAAGTCCTAATTTTCCAATTCCCCTTTCCCATATTTTTTTCTCAACTAATATGGAATGGAGACCAATGCACGACATGTCATGGCCTCATATAAAGTTCCAACATTTTTTCTCTTTCTCTCAAATGTAATATTGGATGGATTCACACACTTATCTATGTTGCTATTTCCATGATTTTTTTGTTGACTAGTATCAAGTGCCAGCGGTAGGGCACTTGCTATACTGGAATTGTTACAATTTTTGTTTATTACTCTGTGAGGTCATTCTATGGGGGCTGCTGCTTTCAGCCCCGGGAGCTGCAACGCACACCGCGGTCACCCCCAGCCCCCATTCCGACCATTATGGTCGCCGGGGTTGCGGTTGCGCATGCGCTGTGCGTTGACGCCACGCCTACACGTCTTGCGTACGACGTCACCTCTGACGCCGCGGGCAGACGTGTTTTTCATCTGCGTGCACCACGAGGGAGGATAGGCGCCCATTTAAGAGCACTGGTCGCTCTGACATGGTCGCCTCCTCTCTCTTAGCACGCCACGTGACGTTGGTGGGGTTCTGCCGGCGGACAGATTTCTTTCACACCCCTACTCCCCTTGGTTTACACCAGATATGGTCTATCCTGGTCTACTTGGTTTGCACTGTTTATTCTCAATTGGATTTCCCCAGATACACTTGAACTTCAGGTAATCTTTATCCTATGGATGTTACCTTGACCTTATGGTGGCGAATGCACTTTCATAGTATTTTTACTATTTCTATGGTTACTACCTTCATATATCTTGACTACTTTACCTGGGGACCCTCCTTACTCTGCTACCTCTCTCACTTATTCTTTACTATTATTGCTTTTTTTACACACCTTATCTCTCTATTTCCTATCACTTCATATCACCCAAACCCCCCCCCCCTTTCGTTTCACTTATATTTCTCCCATTTACTACCATGGCACCTCTTTTTGTACGCTAACACCCTTTCCCTATTTATTTATTGATACAGAAGCCCCACGGGGCCAACACCTATTACTATACACCTGGCCCTATCGCCGCCTGCACAGCCATCACCTCAGCTCCCGGGGGGGCGATCTTTCGCCTCCTGGTACCTCCGATGTATTTTTAATATCATTATTACCCATACTCTACATTAGCTACCCATAGGTAAGAATGATTGGACTATAAGTTCTATGTCCCTCTTCTCCCTATTCTTTGATCAATTACCATTGATGAAAGATTTTTATTTAATTTATTATAGATACCTCCAATGTATAGCTGCTCCTGATGAGTGGAAACAACCCACGAAACGCGTCGAGCATGAATTTTTGATGCTATGCCACATTAATCATGGGTTTACTAGGGTTTTACTGTTTGAATCAATCATGTAACCTTATATGTTATTTTATTCCTTACTATGTTTTTTCATACATTAGGGATGTTGCCGGTTCATTATTTCATGTGTGCAATAACTTCTATTATATTACCTGGATTGTTATATGATTTACTTATCATGTCCTTCTTTATTCTGTATTGTACATATTGATTTATTACTATTAATGTTACCGGTATACAGTGCCTAATTATGGCTAACAATAAATATTTCTACTATTTAACTGATTGATTGATTCAACCTAAGTGATGTGTATCATATAAAGTCCTAATTTTCCAATTCCCCTTTCCCATATTTTTTTCTCAACTAATATGGAATGGAGACCAATGCACGACATGTCATGGCCTCATATAAAGTTCCAACATTTTTTCTCTTTCTCTCAAATGTAATATTGGATGGATTCACACACTTATCTATGTTGCTATTTCCATGATTTTTTTGTTGACTAGTATCAAGTGCCAGCGGTAGGGCACTTGCTATACTGGAATTGTTACAATTTTTGTTTATTACTCTGTGAGGTCATTCTATGGGGGCTGCTGCTTTCAGCCCCGGGAGCTGCAACGCACACCGCGGTCACCCCCAGCCCCCATTCCGACCATTATGGTCGCCGGGGTTGCGGTTGCGCATGCGCTGTGCGTTGACGCCACGCCTACACGTCTTGCGTACGACGTCACCTCTGACGCCGCGGGCAGACGTGTTTTTCATCTGCGTGCACCACGAGGGAGGATAGGCGCCCATTTAAGAGCACTGGTCGCTCTGACATGGTCGCCTCCTCTCTCTTAGCACGCCACGTGACGTTGGTGGGGTTCTGCCGGCGGACAGATTTCTTTCACACCCCTACTCCCCTTGGTTTACACCAGATATGGTCTATCCTGGTCTACTTGGTTTGCACTGTTTATTCTCAATTGGATTTCCCCAGATACACTTGAACTTCAGGTAATCTTTATCCTATGGATGTTACCTTGACCTTATGGTGGCGAATGCACTTTCATAGTATTTTTACTATTTCTATGGTTACTACCTTCATATATCTTGACTACTTTACCTGGGGACCCTCCTTACTCTGCTACCTCTCTCACTTATTCTTTACTATTATTGCTTTTTTTACACACCTTATCTCTCTATTTCCTATCACTTCATATCACCCAAACCCCCCCCCCCCCCTTTCGTTTCACTTATATTTCTCCCATTTACTACCATGGCACCTCTTTTTGTACGCTAACACCCTTTCCCTATTTATTTATTGATACAGAAGCCCCACGGGGCCAACACCTATTACTATACACCTGGCCCTATCGCCGCCTGCACAGCCATCACCTCAGCTCCCGGGGGGGCGATCTTTCGCCTCCTGGTACCTCCGATGTATTTTTAATATCATTATTACCCATACTCTACATTAGCTACCCATAGGTAAGAATGATTGGACTATAAGTTCTATGTCCCTCTTCTCCCTATTCTTTGATCAATTACCATTGATGAAAGATTTTTATTTAATTTATTATAGATACCTCCAATGTATAGCTGCTCCTGATGAGTGGAAACAACCCACGAAACGCGTCGAGCATGAATTTTTGATGCTATGCCACATTAATCATGGGTTTACTAGGGTTTTACTGTTTGAATCAATCATGTAACCTTATATGTTATTTTATTCCTTACTATGTTTTTTCATACATTAGGGATGTTGCCGGTTCATTATTTCATGTGTGCAATAACTTCTATTATATTACCTGGATTGTTATATGATTTACTTATCATGTCCTTCTTTATTCTGTATTGTACATATTGATTTATTACTATTAATGTTACCGGTATACAGTGCCTAATTATGGCTAACAATAAATATTTCTACTATTTAACTGATTGATTGATTCAACCTAAGTGATGTGTATCATATAAAGTCCTAATTTTCCAATTCCCCTTTCCCATATTTTTTTCTCAACTAATATGGAATGGAGACCAATGCACGACATGTCATGGCCTCATATAAAGTTCCAACATTTTTTCTCTTTCTCTCAAATGTAATATTGGATGGATTCACACACTTATCTATGTTGCTATTTCCATGATTTTTTTGTTGACTAGTATCAAGTGCCAGCGGTAGGGCACTTGCTATACTGGAATTGTTACAATTTTTGTTTATTACTCTGTGAGGTCATTCTATGGGGGCTGCTGCTTTCAGCCCCGGGAGCTGCAACGCACACCGCGGTCACCCCCAGCCCCCATTCCGACCATTATGGTCGCCGGGGTTGCGGTTGCGCATGCGCTGTGCGTTGATGCCACGCCTACACGTCTTGCGTACGACGTCACCTCTGACGCCGCGGGCAGACGTGTTTTTCATCTGCGTGCACCACGAGGGAGGATAGGCGCCCATTTAAGAGCACTGGTCGCTCTGACATGGTCGCCTCCTCTCTCTTAGCACGCCACGTGACGTTGGTGGGGTTCTGCCGGCGGACAGATTTCTTTCACACCCCTACTCCCCTTGGTTTACACCAGATATGGTCTATCCTGGTCTACTTGGTTTGCACTGTTTATTCTCAATTGGATTTCCCCAGATACACTTGAACTTCAGGTAATCTTTATCCTATGGATGTTACCTTGACCTTATGGTGGCGAATGCACTTTCATAGTATTTTTACTATTTCTATGGTTACTACCTTCATATATCTTGACTACTTTACCTGGGGACCCTCCTTACTCTGCTACCTCTCTCACTTATTCTTTACTATTATTGCTTTTTTTACACACCTTATCTCTCTATTTCCTATCACTTCATATCACCCAAACCCCCCCCCCCCCTTTCGTTTCACTTATATTTCTCCCATTTACTACCATGGCACCTCTTTTTGTACGCTAACACCCTTTCCCTATTTATTTATTGATACAGAAGCCCCACGGGGCCAACACCTATTACTATACACCTGGCCCTATCGCCGCCTGCACAGCCATCACCTCAGCTCCCGGGGGGGGCGATCTTTCGCCTCCTGGTACCTCCGATGTATTTTTAATATCATTATTACCCATACTCTACATTAGCTACCCATAGGTAAGAATGATTGGACTATAAGTTCTATGTCCCTCTTCTCCCTATTCTTTGATCAATTACCATTGATGAAAGATTTTTATTTAATTTATTATAGATACCTCCAATGTATAGCTGCTCCTGATGAGTGGAAACAACCCACGAAACGCGTCGAGCATGAATTTTTGATGCTATGCCACATTAATCATGGGTTTACTAGGGTTTTACTGTTTGAATCAATCATGTAACCTTATATGTTATTTTATTCCTTACTATGTTTTTTCATACATTAGGGATGTTGCCGGTTCATTATTTCATGTGTGCAATAACTTCTATTATATTACCTGGATTGTTATATGATTTACTTATCATGTCCTTCTTTATTCTGTATTGTACATATTGATTTATTACTATTAATGTTACCGGTATACAGTGCCTAATTATGGCTAACAATAAATATTTCTACTATTTAACTGATTGATTGATTCAACCTAAGTGATGTGTATCATATAAAGTCCTAATTTTTCAATTCCCCTTTCCCATATTTTTTTCTCAACTAATATGGAATGGAGACCAATGCACGACATGTCATGGCCTCATATAAAGTTCCAACATTTTTTCTCTTTCTCTCAAATGTAATATTGGATGGATTCACACACTTATCTATGTTGCTATTTCCATGATTTTTTTGTTGACTAGTATCAAGTGCCAGCGGTAGGGCACTTGCTATACTGGAATTGTTACAATTTTTGTTTATTACTCTGTGAGGTCATTCTATGGGGGCTGCTGCTTTCAGCCCCGGGAGCTGCAACGCACACCGCGGTCACCCCCAGCCCCCATTCCGACCATTATGGTCGCCGGGGTTGCGGTTGCGCATGCGCTGTGCGTTGACGCCACGCCTACACGTCTTGCGTACGACGTCACCTCTGACGCCGCGGGCAGACGTGTTTTTCATCTGCGTGCACCACGAGGGAGGATAGGCGCCCATTTAAGAGCACTGGTCGCTCTGACATGGTCGCCTCCTCTCTCTTAGCACGCCACGTGACGTTGGTGGGGTTCTGCCGGCGGACAGATTTCTTTCACACCCCTACTCCCCTTGGTTTACACCAGATATGGTCTATCCTGGTCTACTTGGTTTGCACTGTTTATTCTCAATTGGATTTCCCCAGATACACTTGAACTTCAGGTAATCTTTATCCTATGGATGTTACCTTGACCTTATGGTGGCGAATGCACTTTCATAGTATTTTTACTATTTCTATGGTTACTACCTTCATATATCTTGACTACTTTACCTGGGGACCCTCCTTACTCTGCTACCTCTCTCACTTATTCTTTACTATTATTGCTTTTTTTACACACCTTATCTCTCTATTTCCTATCACTTCATATCACCCAAACCCCCCCCCCCCTTTCGTTTCACTTATATTTCTCCCATTTACTACCATGGCACCTCTTTTTGTACGCTAACACCCTTTCCCTATTTATTTATTGATACAGAAGCCCCACGGGGCCAACACCTATTACTATACACCTGGCCCTATCGCCGCCTGCACAGCCATCACCTCAGCTCCCGGGGGGGCGGTCTTTCGCCTCCTGGTACCTCCGATGTATTTTTAATATCATTATTACCCATACTCTACATTAGCTACCCATAGGTAAGAATGATTGGACTATAAGTTCTATGTCCCTCTTCTCCCTATTCTTTGATCAATTACCATTGATGAAAGATTTTTATTTAATTTATTATAGATACCTCCAATGTATAGCTGCTCCTGATGAGTGGAAACAACCCACGAAACGCGTCGAGCATGAATTTTTGATGCTATGCCACATTAATCATGGGTTTACTAGGGTTTTACTGTTTGAATCAATCATGTAACCTTATATGTTATTTTATTCCTTACTATGTTTTTTCATACATTAGGGATGTTGCCGGTTCATTATTTCATGTGTGCAATAACTTCTATTATATTACCTGGATTGTTATATGATTTACTTATCATGTCCTTCTTTATTCTGTATTGTACATATTGATTTATTACTATTAATGTTACCGGTATACAGTGCCTAATTATGGCTAACAATAAATATTTCTACTATTTAACTGATTGATTGATTCAACCTAAGTGATGTGTATCATATAAAGTCCTAATTTTCCAATTCCCCTTTCCCATATTTTTTTCTCAACTAATATGGAATGGAGACCAATGCACGACATGTCATGGCCTCATATAAAGTTCCAACATTTTTTCTCTTTCTCTCAAATGTAATATTGGATGGATTCACACACTTATCTATGTTGCTATTTCCATGATTTTTTTGTTGACTAGTATCAAGTGCCAGCGGTAGGGCACTTGCTATACTGGAATTGTTACAATTTTTGTTTATTACTCTGTGAGGTCATTCTATGGGGGCTGCTGCTTTCAGCCCCGGGAGCTGCAACGCACACCGCGGTCACCCCCAGCCCCCATTCCGACCATTATGGTCGCCGGGGTTGCGGTTGCGCATGCGCTGTGCGTTGACGCCACGCCTACACGTCTTGCGTACGACGTCACCTCTGACGCCGCGGGCAGACGTGTTTTTCATCTGCGTGCACCACGAGGGAGGATAGGCGCCCATTTCAGAGCACTGGTCGCTCTGACATGGTCGCCTCCTCTCTCTTAGCACGCCACGTGACGTTGGTGGGGTTCTGCCGGCGGACAGATTTCTTTCACACCCCTACTCCCCTTGGTTTACACCAGATATGGTCTATCCTGGTCTACTTGGTTTGCACTGTTTATTCTCAATTGGATTTCCCCAGATACACTTGAACTTCAGGTAATCTTTATCCTATGGATGTTACCTTGACCTTATGGTGGCGAATGCACTTTCATAGTATTTTTACTATTTCTATGGTTACTACCTTCATATATCTTGACTACTTTACCTGGGGACCCTCCTTACTCTGCTACCTCTCTCACTTATTCTTTACTATTATTGCTTTTTTTACACACCTTATCTCTCTATTTCCTATCACTTCATATCACCCAAACCCCCCCCCCCTTTCGTTTCACTTATATTTCTCCCATTTACTACCATGGCACCTCTTTTTGTACGCTAACACCCTTTCCCTATTTATTTATTGATACAGAAGCCCCACGGGGCCAACACCTATTACTATACACCTGGCCCTATCGCCGCCTGCACAGCCATCACCTCAGCTCCCGGGGGGGCGGTCTTTCGCCTCCTGGTACCTCCGATGTATTTTTAATATCATTATTACCCATACTCTACATTAGCTACCCATAGGTAAGAATGATTGGACTATAAGTTCTATGTCCCTCTTCTCCCTATTCTTTGATCAATTACCATTGATGAAAGATTTTTATTTAATTTATTATAGATACCTCCAATGTATAGCTGCTCCTGATGAGTGGAAACAACCCACGAAACGCGTCGAGCATGAATTTTTGATGCTATGCCACATTAATCATGGGTTTACTAGGGTTTTACTGTTTGAATCAATCATGTAACCTTATATGTTATTTTATTCCTTACTATGTTTTTTCATACATTAGGGATGTTGCCGGTTCATTATTTCATGTGTGCAATAACTTCTATTATATTACCTGGATTGTTATATGATTTACTTATCATGTCCTTCTTTATTCTGTATTGTACATATTGATTTATTACTATTAATGTTACC
Organism: Lithobates septentrionalis; assembly: GCA_037952835.1. Classification (NCBI taxonomy): domain Eukaryota; kingdom Metazoa; phylum Chordata; class Amphibia; order Anura; family Ranidae; genus Lithobates; species Lithobates septentrionalis. The sequence continues at coordinate 1,088,100 of JBBDGP010001454.1, read as the reverse complement.
GGTATACAGTGCCTAATTATGGCTAACAATAAATATTTCTACTATTTAACTGATTGATTGATTCAACCTAAGTGATGTGTATCATATAAAGTCCTAATTTTCCAATTCCCCTTTCCCATATTTTTTTCTCAACTAATATGGAATGGAGACCAATGCACGACATGTCATGGCCTCATATAAAGTTCCAACATTTTTTCTCTTTCTCTCAAATGTAATATTGGATGGATTCACACACTTATCTATGTTGCTATTTCCATGATTTTTTTGTTGACTAGTATCAAGTGCCAGCGGTAGGGCACTTGCTATACTGGAATTGTTACAATTTTTGTTTATTACTCTGTGAGGTCATTCTATGGGGGCTGCTGCTTTCAGCCCCGGGAGCTGCAACGCACACCGCGGTCACCCCCAGCCCCCATTCCGACCATTATGGTCGCCGGGGTTGCGGTTGCGCATGCGCTGTGCGTTGACGCCACGCCTACACGTCTTGCGTACGACGTCACCTCTGACGCCGCGGGCAGACGTGTTTTTCATCTGCGTGCACCACGAGGGAGGATAGGCGCCCATTTAAGAGCACTGGTCGCTCTGACATGGTCGCCTCCTCTCTCTTAGCACGCCACGTGACGTTGGTGGGGTTCTGCCGGCGGACAGATTTCTTTCACACCCCTACTCCCCTTGGTTTACACCAGATATGGTCTATCCTGGTCTACTTGGTTTGCACTGTTTATTCTCAATTGGATTTCCCCAGATACACTTGAACTTCAGGTAATCTTTATCCTATGGATGTTACCTTGACCTTATGGTGGCGAATGCACTTTCATAGTATTTTTACTATTTCTATGGTTACTACCTTCATATATCTTGACTACTTTACCTGGGGACCCTCCTTACTCTGCTACCTCTCTCACTTATTCTTTACTATTATTGCTTTTTTTACACACCTTATCTCTCTATTTCCTATCACTTCATATCACCCAAACCCCCCCCCCCCCCTTTCGTTTCACTTATATTTCTCCCATTTACTACCATGGCACCTCTTTTTGTACGCTAACACCCTTTCCCTATTTATTTATTGATACAGAAGCCCCACGGGGCCAACACCTATTACTATACACCTGGCCCTATCGCCGCCTGCACAGCCATCACCTCAGCTCCCGGGGGGGCGGTCTTTCGCCTCCTGGTACCTCCGATGTATTTTTAATATCATTATTACCCATACTCTACATTAGCTACCCATAGGTAAGAATGATTGGACTATAAGTTCTATGTCCCTCTTCTCCCTATTCTTTGATCAATTACCATTGATGAAAGATTTTTATTTAATTTATTATAGATACCTCCAATGTATAGCTGCTCCTGATGAGTGGAAACAACCCACGAAACGCGTCGAGCATGAATTTTTGATGCTATGCCACATTAATCATGGGTTTACTAGGGTTTTACTGTTTGAATCAATCATGTAACCTTATATGTTATTTTATTCCTTACTATGTTTTTTCATACATTAGGGATGTTGCCGGTTCATTATTTCATGTGTGCAATAACTTCTATTATATTACCTGGATTGTTATATGATTTACTTATCATGTCCTTCTTTATTCTGTATTGTACATATTGATTTATTACTATTAATGTTACCGGTATACAGTGCCTAATTATGGCTAACAATAAATATTTCTACTATTTAACTGATTGATTGATTCAACCTAAGTGATGTGTATCATATAAAGTCCTAATTTTCCAATTCCCCTTTCCCATATTTTTTTCTCAACTAATATGGAATGGAGACCAATGCACGACATGTCATGGCCTCATATAAAGTTCCAACATTTTTTCTCTTTCTCTCAAATGTAATATTGGATGGATTCACACACTTATCTATGTTGCTATTTCCATGATTTTTTTGTTGACTAGTATCAAGTGCCAGCGGTAGGGCACTTGCTATACTGGAATTGTTACAATTTTTGTTTATTACTCTGTGAGGTCATTCTATGGGGGCTGCTGCTTTCAGCCCCGGGAGCTGCAACGCACACCGCGGTCACCCCCAGCCCCCATTCCGACCATTATGGTCGCCGGGGTTGCGGTTGCGCATGCGCTGTGCGTTGACGCCACGCCTACACGTCTTGCGTACGACGTCACCTCTGACGCCGCGGGCAGACGTGTTTTTCATCTGCGTGCACCACGAGGGAGGATAGGCGCCCATTTAAGAGCACTGGTCGCTCTGACATGGTCGCCTCCTCTCTCTTAGCACGCCACGTGACGTTGGTGGGGTTCTGCCGGCGGACAGATTTCTTTCACACCCCTACTCCCCTTGGTTTACACCAGATATGGTCTATCCTGGTCTACTTGGTTTGCACTGTTTATTCTCAATTGGATTTCCCCAGATACACTTGAACTTCAGGTAATCTTTATCCTATGGATGTTACCTTGACCTTATGGTGGCGAATGCACTTTCATAGTATTTTTACTATTTCTATGGTTACTACCTTCATATATCTTGACTACTTTACCTGGGGACCCTCCTTACTCTGCTACCTCTCTCACTTATTCTTTACTATTATTGCTTTTTTTACACACCTTATCTCTCTATTTCCTATCACTTCATATCACCCAAACCCCCCCCCCCCCTTTCGTTTCACTTATATTTCTCCCATTTACTACCATGGCACCTCTTTTTGTACGCTAACACCCTTTCCCTATTTATTTATTGATACAGAAGCCCCACGGGGCCAACACCTATTACTATACACCTGGCCCTATCGCCGCCTGCACAGCCATCACCTCAGCTCCCGGGGGGGGCGATCTTTCGCCTCCTGGTACCTCCGATGTATTTTTAATATCATTATTACCCATACTCTACATTAGCTACCCATAGGTAAGAATGATTGGACTATAAGTTCTATGTCCCTCTTCTCCCTATTCTTTGATCAATTACCATTGATGAAAGATTTTTATTTAATTTATTATAGATACCTCCAATGTATAGCTGCTCCTGATGAGTGGAAACAACCCACGAAACGCGTCGAGCATGAATTTTTGATGCTATGCCACATTAATCATGGGTTTACTAGGGTTTTACTGTTTGAATCAATCATGTAACCTTATATGTTATTTTATTCCTTACTATGTTTTTTCATACATTAGGGATGTTGCCGGTTCATTATTTCATGTGTGCAATAACTTCTATTATATTACCTGGATTGTTATATGATTTACTTATCATGTCCTTCTTTATTCTGTATTGTACATATTGATTTATTACTATTAATGTTACCGGTATACAGTGCCTAATTATGGCTAACAATAAATATTTCTACTATTTAACTGATTGATTGATTCAACCTAAGTGATGTGTATCATATAAAGTCCTAATTTTCCAATTCCCCTTTCCCATATTTTTTTCTCATCTAATATGGAATGGAGACCAATGCACGACATGTCATGGCCTCATATAAAGTTCCAACATTTTTTCTCTTTCTCTCAGACCTCTGCACAGTGTTCATCTAAAGCTACCTGTAGAAGGTTGGTGGTGTTTTCCTGATCCTATCACTACCGCAGGCAGCTACATTATTTTAACGTTAGTGTAGTGCGTCCTCTTCACAGTGTTCAGCTAAAGCTATCTGTAGAAGGTTGGTGGTGTTTTCCTGATCCTATCACTACTGCAGGCAGCTACATTATTTACACATTAGTTTAGTGCGACCTCTGCACAGTGTTCAGCTAAAGCTACCTGTAGAAGGTTGGTAGTGTTTTCCTGATCCTATCACTACCGCAGGCAGCTACATTATTTACACGTTAGTCTAGTGCGACCTCTGCACAGTGTTCAGCTAAAGCGACCTGTAGAAGGTTGGTGGTGTTTTCCTTGTCCTATCACTACTGCAGGCAGCTACATTATTTTAACGTTAGTGTAGTGCATCCTCTTCATAGTGTTCAGCTAAAGCTATCTGTAGAAGGTTGGTGGTGTTTTCCTGATCCTATCACTACCGCAGGCAGCTACATTATTTACGCGTTAGTCTAGTGCGAACTCTGCACAGTGTTCAGCTAAAGCTACCTGTAGAAGATTGGTGGTGTTTTCCTGATCCTATCACTACCGCAGGCAGCTACATTATTTTAACGTTGGTGTAGTGCGTCCTCTGCACAGTGTTCAGCTAAAGCTACAAGTTAGTGTAGTGTGACCTCTGCACAGTGTTCATCTAAAGCTACCTGTAGAAGATTGGTGGTGTTCTCATACTACAGGCAGGCAGTTGATTTTGCTAGCTGCAGTATCAGTGTGTATATATATATATATATATATATATATATATATATATATCCCAGCTTAGTGCAGCTACATCTCACTGCAGGCCATTAGTATGTGTAGAAGGCCAACAAGGAGAGGCAGACAGTCACAAGCCAATAAAAGAGGGCAAGCAGGCTCTGTGTCTAGAGGCAACAGTGCTGGTCGTGGAGACGGTGCATCCTCATCAGCACGTGGCCGTGGGACATACTTGGCCTTTTTTTCGGCAGCTGGCCGCGTTGAGCCGTAACAAATGCGGAAGACTTGGTCGAGTGGATGACCAAGCCGTCCTCATCTTCCTCATCCTTTCTCACCCATGCTCAGGGTACTTTGGCAAAGTAGCTGCCAACGCGGCCTCTTCCCTCGGCTCAATGGCATCAGTGACTCCTTCCCTAGCCCCACCATGTCCTCCTGAGGAGTTTCTTCGAACTGTTTGACCACAGTGTTGGGTACATGCTCCAGCAGGATGCCCAGCGTTTAGAAGGCTCTGATGATGATACTGAGCTAGTTGAAGGCAGTAACGTGAGCACAGACAGAGGGGGTGCCAAAGAAGGACAGCAATCTGGCAGTCATGCTCCCCCTGCTGCAGCATACTGCCAGGTTTGCTCCAGTGATGAGGAGGGAGGGGATGATGAGGTCACTGACTCAACGTGGGTGCCTGATAGAAGAGAGGAGGAGGAGGCACATCACCAACGAGGCAGGATGCCCTCCAGGGGCCAGCCAAAGGGCAGCACACTGACTGAATCACACCGCAAAGCTCCGCATGTGCAGGGCGCTGCTGTCTCTGTGCGTTATTCCAAAATTTCTTTGGTGTGGGCCTTTTTTGAGACGAGTGCATCAGATTGCACCGTTGCTATTTGCAACATATGTCTCAAGCGTATCTCGCGTGGTCAAAACATCTCCCGCTTGGGCACCACATGCTTGACCAGACATATGTTGACCTGCCATGCAGTTAGTTGGCAAGCGTATCTAAATGACCCACACCAAAGAACAAAGAGGACCTCTCCTTGCTCCTGATCAGCTGAGATCTCCAACCCCACTATACCTTCAGTCCTCTCTGAGACCTGCACTGAGAGGAATGAAGGTGTAGAATTAGGTGTGTCACAGCCAAGTACTTGTGGGCAATCTACTTTCGGTACACCGACATCAGATTGTACCAGGCAAATTTCCCTGCCCCAGCTGCTGCACCGCCGAAAGAAGTTCGCTCCCAGCCATCCACATGCCCAGCGGTTGAATGCTAGCTTGGCAAAATTGCTAGCACTTCAACTGCTACCTTTTCAGTTGGTAGACTCTGCCCCTTCCGTGAGTTTGTGGAATGTGCGGTTCCTCAGTGGCAGGTACCCAAACGCCACTTTTTCTCACGGAAGGCGATTCTGGCTCTCTACCGGCATGTGGAAGGCAATGTCCATGCCTCGCTAGACAGGGCGGTCAGCGGTAAGGTGCATATTACCGCTGATGACTCATGGTCCAGCAGGCATGGACAGGGAGGTTATCTAAGTTTCACGGTGCATTGGGTGACTCTGCTGGCAGCTGGGAAGGATGCAGGACAAGCAAAAGATTGCCGCTCCAATCTCTCAAATCAGTATCAAGACACCCGCCCTAATGGAACTCACAGGTGCTGGCTCTGCACAAGTTTGAGGAAAGAGAAAAATATCCTGGACGGCCGCACACCATAGAAGACATCTTTATTGATATGAAGAAATAAAATCCAAATGCAGTCACCTCATGTACAGGGAGGAACAGGAAAGATAGCTAACATGTTTCACGCCCCATCATGGCGCTTATTCATAGCTCAGGACATGCAGGACAAGGTGCAGTAGTGTTGGAGGTTGTTCTGCCACCACGCCTCCAAAATGCCACTACTAATGATTCTGACACACCTCTCTCCTCCACCCCCTCCTCTTCTTCTTCCTCCATGGCCTCTTCCTGTGCTATGTCCTCGGAACCAGCAGTGCTCCGTAGGGATACGCAAGTATGCAGGCCAAAAGATGCCATGCGGTGCTTGAGCTGGTGTTCTTGGGGGACAGGAGCCACACTGGGGCAGAGATTCTGTCAGCTCTGCAGGGGCAGGTTCAGAGGTGGTTGACGCCACGCCAACTTAAGGCAGGAATGGTGGTTTGCGACAATGGCACCAACCTCCTCTCCGCCCTCCGACAGGGACAACTGACCCATGTGCCCTGTTTGGCTCACATCCTTAACTTGGTGGTGCAGCGGTTCTTGGGCAGGTACCCAGGCTTACAGGATGTCCTGCTGCAGGTCAGGAAAGTCTGTGTGCATTTCCAGTGCTCAGCTGGCAGACCTCCAAAAGGATTTTAACCTGCCCAAGAACCGCCTAATCTGTGACATGCCCACCAGGTTGAACTCCACGTTGGCCATGCTGCAGCGGCTGCACACGCAGCAGAGGGCCATTAATGAGTACCTGTGCGACTATGGTACCAGGACAGGGTCAGGGGGGCTTGTTTCTTTTCCCCCACGCCAGTGGGCCATGATCAGGGATGCATGCACTGTTCTGTCACCATTTGAGGAGGCCACGAGGATGGTGAGCAGTGACAGTGACAGTGCATGCATCAGTGACACTGTCCCCCTTGTCCACCTGTTGGAGCACACGCTGCGTGGAATAATGGACATGGCACTTGAGGCAGAACAGAGGCACAAAGAGGAGGACTTCCTTAGCTCTCAAGGCCCCCTTTATCCAGACAGTGTTCCTGCGTACTCGCCGATCACACATGAAGAGGAGGAGGAGGATTGTGTCAGTATGGAGGTGGAGCCTGGCACTCAGCATCAGCAGCAGTCTTTAAGGGATCATTTACAGTCCCAAGAAACACATGGACTTGCACGTGGCTGGGAGGAGGTGGCTGCGGATCATGTCGTCCTTAGTGACCCAGAGGACTCCGGACTGAATGCCTCATCAAACTTATGCTGCATGGCCTCCCTGATCCTGCAAAGCCTGCGGAAGGATCCTCGTATTTGTGGTATCAAGGAGAAGGAACAATACTGACTGGCAACCCTCCTTGATCCACGTTACAAGGGTAAGGTTGCGGACCTTATCTTGCCATCGCAGAGGGAGCAGAGGATGAAACATCTTTGGAAGGCCTTGCAGAAAGGTCTGTGCAACGCGTTCCCAGAGACTGGGAGGTTATAAACTCCTGTTTCTGGACAACGCGTTTCTGAGGCTTCGGTCAATCAAAGAAGGAGCGGTGGAGAAGGTGACCATCTGACCGATGCGTTCAGACAATTATATATATATATGTATATATATCAAATACACTGCCACTAACCTGCCTGCCTAATCTAGCTCAATCTATCTTCGTCCACACACTATACACAGCTGCTATGTAAGCAGCTTTATATATTGTGGTGCATGGACTCCCCCTGAGCCATGTTCATTGTCTTTGGCCAATTCTGGCTCTCAGCAGAGCGCGCTGAGATTGGCTAAAGCAAGCAGGTCAGGTGCATGTTTTGGCTAATCATCATACAGCAATGCATTGCGATCTCTCAGTGCATTATGGGGCGTTCCGTGGCGCTCGGATTTCCCGCGAATGCCCCATATGTTCATATGTTCGAACTTACGTTTGACTCAAACCACGGGCTTATCCCTATCTCTCAGTCATGCTGCAGCCAATCTGAGCAGCACCCTTCTCTTCCTATTGGGCTGTAGCCAATCGGAAGGGTTTACTCTGCTTGCCTTGTCTATTTAAACTCAGTGCAGCTCTTGGCTTGCTGACGGGAAATGCTGCTGAACTTGCCCATTATCCACCACTGACTTCTGTGTGCCAATCTCTCACTTTATTTATGACTATTTGAGTCTTTGCAATCAAACAGACTTTGGAAGAGTGGTGTCACTTCCCAGAAGTTTCTTCTCATTCCATGACTAAGCAGTATTAAAGTGGTTGTAAAGACTCAAGATTTTTCACCGTAATGCAGATACATTCTAGCAGAATGTATCAGTTTACATAGATGAGACAAACCACATAACACTGGCAGGGGTGATTAAAATGATCAGATTTTGTTTATTCATGCAAAACCTTTATACCAAAAAGAAAAAAATGGTTTGCTGTAACTGCTTATAAACTGTGAGCTGGAGTTTGGCTTCAATTTGTTAGTATAATTAAATCTGCTAATACATTTAACACTACCCTCTTCTCAGACTTACAATGCTGCTGTCTGTTGTGCCTCCTGTGCTCATCTCTCCAAAGTTGTCTCACCAATTCAGGAAGCGTGATACTGGCCAGATCAACATGTGAAAAAATCCAAAGAAACTGAGGCAGCCACCACATTTAATGATTGGTAAGCTTTAATATAATACATTTTGGTTTAATACCAATTTAAATCCCAGACAAACCAGGTGGAGTATTTTCTTTTTTAATTTCAATTTTACGATCACCTACAAACAGTGTTCCTCTTGCAGCTGGTCTGAAGCACTCTCCAGATCTCTCAATACACAGGATGTGGAGTCCACCTCCAAACCTGAAGTGATTATTCCTACCTTATGTATTTTTGCTATTTAGGAGTTGAAGGTTCGCCAAGGTAAGACATTTGGCCCAGCTGAATTGAGGCAAAAAAAAAAAATCTACATTGGGGACATGATTCCAGACTTGTGGGCCATTCAGGGTTCCATTGTTCTCTCATGCTTTCCCGTCAACACTGTAGGTTGTCTGCTCTTCATTCTGATGATGGGAATATGTTAAGGCCAGTCCCATCTGTGCTCAGTCCAAGTCCTCTACTCAAGCCTTCACTGGTCTTCTCATGCCCTTGGCTGTTCGTAAAATATCCTAGTCCCATAAAGCCATGGACTTTGTCACTGACTTTCTGCCTTCGAGAAATAATATTATAATCTGGGTTATCACTGATTGATTTTCTAAAATGGCACACTTCATTCCATTTCCTGGCCTCCCTCCTGCTACTGCATTAGTCCCCATCTTTGTTAAAGAAATCTTCTGCCTCCACTGGGTTTCATCCTCACTTTTGGAAAGACTTCTGCAAATCACACAATGTTTTCCTGGGCTTTTCTTCACTGTATCACACTCGATCCAATCGGCAGATCAAAAGAGTCAATAAAGAGTTGGAAGCGTATATCTTTGTTGCTTGGTTCTGCTCATCATAACAACTGGGCTGCTTTCCTTCTGTGGGCTTGGATTTTCCACAACAATCATGGTAACCAAAATTCTCAGAGAACCCCCTTCTTTACAGTCTATGGCAAGCGTCTGTAACTTCATTTTCCGATCCCTTGCTCTACAGACATTCTTGTCTTAGCAATTGTTCAAAAGTCTTTTAATTCCATCTGGTCTGAAGTACAAAGTACAAGCAGCCTCCAACAAATTTTAGTGCCTTAGGAAGGAGCACACATGCTCTGTAATTTGTAGCCACATCACACTGCTCCTCCCCTATGTTGATGTCACTTCTGCTACCCCATTTGTGCTCTAAACTGGTTCTGGAAGTTCTGAGCTTCTTGCTGGTGACTCCAGCTCTGATCCACAGGTAGCAACCATGGCTCATCCACTGCGCAGGACTTGCAGGACTGGGGTTGTAGCGGTGTATCCATAGATGAGCGAGAGATATATTTTCATTATGTGAGTTGTTAAACTTTGTGTGCAATAAATGGATTGGTTTTACTACACTTAGATGGCGCTTCCCTTTATTCCAACAAATGTAAGGTCTTTGCAGATCATTACAGATGAAAGCCACCTCCTTTTAAACCTGGAGACAGAGTCTGGCTCTCCACTAAGAACATGATGCATACCATGGGGCATGTGTTTTTTTTTTTAACAAAGCAGTTTTTCAAACATGTGGTGTAGTTATTTACATTGTAACTTTTTTTGTAAATGCATAACTAGGGGTATTATGTATCTTACTCATTTACATAGTGGGGCCAATGGTATGGGCTCTTAAAAGCACCAGGTGCTGCAGCTACCACCAGCTGGGTACTGGACCATGCAGGACACAGTGTATATATTCTCCAGCACACCATCAGAATAGGTCCAAAAGTTTTTATTGAAGAAAGATCACTTAGAAGTGCAACGTTTCAGAGCCGCACAGGACACATTTATCAAGCATGTGTTGATCACATGCCTGATGAAGGGCTCCTGCACGGCTCCAAAACTTTGCACTTCTATGCTTGTGATGTGATCTTTCTTCAATAAAAAACGTATTCTGAAGATCCGTGGTGTGCTGGCGAATATTTACCTTTTATTTTAAAGGGAGCTTCCAGATTCTGATATGTTCCCCTACAGACCCCCACAGTCATGGGTCCAGGGATGCGGGGAAGTTGCCTTCTTTCTCATCAACATGGGGACAAAGGTGCTTTGCCAGGGGTTCCTCAATAGCAGTACTCCCCTCAGTTTGCGTTCTCATTGCTAGGAAGCAGGTCGGCTCCGTCTGCCTAGTGTTTTCAGGAAAGCACTAGGAAGCACTTTGGCACTTTATTTAAATAGCTTTGAGTTAGTGATAGTTCTGTCAACACTAGCTCTATACTCTGTCTGTTACTCCAATCATTGATTCAGACTCTAACTAGTCTGTCCCTGAATTACTGTGTTGTCTGCTGCCTGCCCTGACTTCAGCCCCTCAGCCTGTCCACGGATTATGTTTACTGTCTGTCCTGACTGCTGACTGTCCCTTGATTACCCCTACTGTCTCTTACCTGCCCTGGCACTGCCTGTACCTGGATTACTTTTTTATTTAATACATTTTCTTTAGAAAAGTGAATATGCAAGATGGTACAGACAAATGTTTGTTGCCATGTGTAATACATAGACCTATAAAGTTACAGCAGAAATAGCAAGTGTAGTAATTGCAGAGGTAATTCCGTAAAAAAAAGCAGACCACTTAGGCAAAGTATAGATCTCTACATAGTTTACAATCTGTGTCCATCTACGAAAAATTGTTAGCTCAATCTCTGAAATGAGAAGTAATAGAGAAGAAAAGAAATAGGAAAGTAAGAGAAGGAAAGAGGAGCAAGAAAGAGAAAGGGGTGGGGGGGGGAGATTGGTCTCCATTACAGGAGCAGACATTATATCCAAGTAAGAGGGGATGTATTTGAAAGCCAACCAAGAGGCCCATATTTACGGAAGTCAAACAAAACCAAAGAAAATTCCCAGCTAAACTTGGTTTGTACCATATTTACAGAAATCAGAGGTCCAATTCATGTGAGATTCATGTGTAAGCTATTCCATGGGGTAGATATGATGAATTGTTTATAACATTTTTTTATTGAAGGAATAGAATTTTGTTCTCTGTAACATGAGATAAGAGATTTGGCTGCATCTAATAAAAGTGAGCAGTGGCGGAACTACCAGAGTCGCAGCAGTCGAACTTGCGACTGGACCTTGGTGTTCTACCATTGTGGGGGGGCCCACTGTCTTCTCTAGTTAAGCTCGGGTCGGAACAGGGACACTCACTGCACAGCGGACCGCCCACACTGCCTCTCCACCGGGTCTGCCCATTCCATTTGCAGTCGCATGATGGGGTGTGCAGTTGGGGGGCTGAATCTACAAGAGTGCCGGCTGACCCAGTACAGTGACGGGGGAGGAGCTGCAGGAGGTTGCAGCTGCTGTGTGAGGAGACCCCATCTCCTAACAGATGTAAGTAGAGACACGTGGAGCAGAGAGAGCCGAGAGAGACACGGAGCAATGCAGGGGAAACGAGTGAACACTGACAGCAAGTAAGTGTCTCTGATCCTGGCACCCAGCGCTGCCAATGAACCCAGTCCCCACCACCACCACCGCTGATTCCATCCCACCCCCCCAGCACTGCCACTCATCCCTCCCCCCTAGCACTGCCACTCACCCCCCCCCCACCACTGCCACTCATCCCACCCCCTCACCACTGACACTGATCCCACCCCCCTCCCGGCACTGACACTCATCCCACCCCCCAACACTGCCATTCATCCCTCCCCCCTCCAGCACTGCCACTCATCCCCCCACACCACTGCCACTCATCTCTCACCCCCAGCACTGACACTTATCCCACCTCCCCAGGAATCCCACTCATCCCATCCTCCCAGCACTGTCACTCACCCACCCACCACTGTCACTCATCCCATCCCACCAGCAAGGGCATATGTACAGGAGTTGCAGGGGTCACAATTGCATGCTCCAGGTTTCCCGTGCAGCCCCTTGTACACCTGGATAGGAGGGGTGGCATATAGAGGAACCAATCCCCCTCATTTCCCTCCTGCAGCCTTTCAGCTTCTGCAGGAGGAAAATGAAGGGGAATGGTTCCTCTATATGTCCTCCGCTATCCACCACCTCCTGCTCCAAGCTCCTATGTACTCTTTGGCCCCCCTCATCCCCCACAGTGCTGCTGGGTTCTCCCCTCCTCTCCTTCCCGGCTGCTGCAGGGGATGATTTCTGGATGGAGAGTGGGGAAGGGGCCGGTAAATGTGTAATTTACCAGTTCCTCCCTTGTCTTAATGAATAGAGTCAGTGATCTGCAGGAATCACTGACCCAGTTCATTTATAACTGAGGCATAGTAAACTGTGTTTACTATGCTTCAGTTTGTGAATGAACAGCAAGCTCTGTATGGAGCTATTTCTGTCCATTCATTCTGTGCAGATGAGGCTGCAGAGATGGAGATTGTCAGCAAAGGGGTCCTGCGTGGCTCCGAAACGTTGCACTACATTGTTTTGTGATGTGAGCTTTCTTGAATAAAAAAACGTTTGGACAAAATTGAAAATCCTTGGTGTGCTGGCGAATATCTACATATGATATCTCACCCACGCCCCACCCCCCCCACCAAGCTCCTAAAAATTGTAAACATTTTTTTTAAAAGAATTAAGAATAAATAAATAAAATGGTAACAAATAAAATAACTAAGATAAAAAAATACTGACACCAGTGGCGGTACTACCAGGGTCCCAAAGGTCACACTTGTGATCGAGCTCTGGCATTCCGCCATCATGGGTGCGCCCTGGCTGGTGGTCAGGGGGGCCCTTTATTGTTTCTTGCACTTGGGCCCTGAAGGTTCTCGCTACGCCTCTGAATGTGAGGTGATGAAATGTTTATATCAGGCTGTTAGTTTACTTTCACAATGAAGTAAGGTTGACCATGGGTCATTTTGTATAGTGCTACCTTGAAATGTTGACCAATTGCAAAACAGAATTCCAGTAAGGACGTATAGAGGGGCATCCCCACCAAATTTAGGCATGTGTAGCAATCAAACCACATCCCCTCCAGCAAGAAACAGAGACATCATGGAACATGTTATGTAGCTTAACATGTGTATAATGCCAGTGGGATAAAATTTATAGTTAACTTCTGTAGATTAAAAAATTCGAAATAAGAGGAAAGTTCAGAAGCACCACATCCCATATAATAAGTTTAGAAAATGGAAAGAGGGCATTGAGGCCTATTGTGTAGGCCTCAGGGACTTTTAACGGTGCTGAGATCAAAAATATACAGAGTGTATCATAAAATAATATTTTATTTAAACAATCTCATTAAAAACAGACATTAGCAAAAGACAATAAACAAAACAAAAAAAGGGGTAATTCTTTGATACAAAAATTAATACCACTTTCTCAACATGTTTCGCTTTCATAAGCTTCTTCAGGAGATATATTTGTGATATTAAAGTCAACTATGAAAAATAGAGAAAATATATATGTAAACAATACACGTATATGTCTGCTTATACATCATACAGTTATAATTTATCTTTATCTTTAAATATAGGCAAGGTATTAAACAAAGAATGAAAACAGTAAGCAAGTCTTTATATATCTGTAGACATCACATGTTCAAATATGAAGTATAGAGTGTATACGATATTAAAAAAAAAAAAAAAAAAAAAAAAAAAACACAAAAATCCCATATGTCATATATATATATATTGTCATCATTTAATTTAAATAGGGGGGCTTACCTTTGCAAAAGGATATGAATTAAAAAAAGAAAAGGGGGTGTTTTTTTTGCTGTGATGGCAAATGCTTTCTCCTCAGTCCCCACCTCCCCATAGAGGCATGCAGAGAGGGATAAAAATAAGAATTCTCTAAGAAGAGAAAGATTAAAATCAGTATGTGTGTACAAATATGGTCAAATTGAATTAAGGTGCACTAGTCAGTAACATTATATATAAGGGTAAAAAGAAATCAGGAAAATACCTCCGGTAGAATCAATTGGAAATGACGGAAGTTACATCAAATGATGAGGATAGCGAAATTGCTAAAAATGTAAAGGAACGGTTCTGGTATTCTAGTGGAGTGACAGTCAGGGAGGGGGCAGTAAGCGTCCATACGCAGCTGATGGATGAGCTGGACCTGGAGGTATTGCTGCACACTCTCACAGAGAACCTGAAGGGTATAAGTATAGTCGGAGGGTATATTAGAATGTCATATAGACTAAAGTGCATCGTTGCTGAAAAACGGGGGTAGATGAAAAGACTTACTGTTGGTAATCAGTATCCCGTTCAGGAGTCCCGTTGTCCGTTAGGAGAGTGTCTGCCCCACGTATCAAACAGGAGAGTGACAGAGGTTAGCGGGGAAACAAAGCCCCGCTTTTAAACCTCTCCAGCGTGAGGACGTCTGACTCGTCATCACGCTGCGGACTGAAGGAGACACCTGCGCATGCGCACGTATCCGATTCTTATTCAGGAAATAACATAGGTGACGTCAGGCATTACAGGGCGACCCGCGGCCATCTTGGGAAATCCTGTGCCCTGAGTCTGATACTAAGGAGGCTCACAGGGTTCAAAAAGGTAAAAATGTAGGTTATACATAATGTGTAATGACGCGGTTAGGGTAAATGGTCTCTAAAAAAGCGTAACTGTAACACAACCATATTTGGGAATCCTGTATCCTGTGTTTTACTTTTAAAGGGGCCCAAAAGATGATAACAATGATATGGTAGCATAGTGGTGCCGTATATATAAATCGGAAACGAGAAAGGCAGCATTTGGTGTCTAAAAACGGGCAACAGGGCTATCAAAACATTGATTAGGAATTGATTAGCTAAGTGCCCGGGGTGTCCGTACATACCAAAGGGGATAGAGGGAAGGAGACCGAGGGTAAAGCATAAGCCCATACCACACTCTAAATCATAAAGTGAATAAATATCAAAAAAATCAATATAATAAAAAAATAATCCTTCAATCAGTTACATCAATCAGTTGTATATGGGAAAAAAAAAAAAAAAAAATTATAAAAAAATAGTAATAATAAAATATATAAATAAAAGAAGTTATGAAATTATAAAAAAGGTTTGTAACTCAGGGCATCATTTAGGCCAGGATGTTTTAAAGCATTAAGGGTGACAATCCACTTGGTTTCCCGTTGTAATAAGATTTTATCATAGTCCCCCCCTCTTTCATTTGGGGGGACATGTTCCAAGGCATAAAAGTGCATCATCCTATCATCAAATTGGTGATGGAGACCCATATGTCGGCTTATAGGGGTCTCCATCTTCTTTTTACACACTAGGGAGACATGGTCTCTAATCCGGTGGAAAAAGGGGCGTTTAGTTTTCCCCACATAATATGCGTTGCATTCACATGTCATTATATAAACTACACCTATGGATTGGCATGTAGCTAGAAAGTTGGGACTGTACAACTGACCATTGGGAAGAATGATATTGCGAGATGCATAGATATATCTGCAAAAATCACATTTGTGGCAAGGTTTGGTGCCTTTATTTTTGGTATGGATTGTAGATCGTGGGGCATGATGGCTGTGTACTATACGATCTTTGATTGATCGAGATCGTCGAAACGTAATCTCGGGATAGTCTTTCAGGTGTTTGGACACCCTAGGGTCACCCATCAGCAAATACCAGTGCTTTTGCAGCAAATCCCGCATTTGCCGATGTTGTCCGGAGAAGGTGGTAATCATTCTGAGACCTGGGGGTGATTTTGGTTTTGTAGGCCTATAAATTAGTTGACTGCGTTGGCTTCTTTTAGCTCTAAGGTAGGCTCTTTTTAAACATTTGTTACTGTAGCCCCGGGTCTTTAGACGTTCCCTCAGTGCCCTGGCCTCGGATTCAAAATGGATATTTTCACTGCAATTTCTCCTCAATCTTAGGTACTGTCCATAGGGGACATTATCTATGAGTGGTTGGGGATGAGAGCTGGCAGCATGCAGGAGTGAATTTCCCGCTGATGCTTTTCGAAAAAGAGTGGTCCCTATGGTTCTGTCTGGGTTAATAAAAAGGGTGACATCCAAAAAAGTTAAGGTGGTTTGACTTGCTTCCATGGTGAAGGTTAAATTATAGGGATTAGTTTTCAGACCCTCAAAAAAGGACGCGAGATCTTCTCTGCTGCCAGTCCATATTAGGAATACATCATCAATATATCGTTTCCATATTGATATGTTTTCCATTAGGTTTTGCAAATCTTCCCTAAATAAAAGGCTTTGCTCCCACTCCGCCAGGTACAGGTTCGCATAAGTGGGGGCACATCTGGTCCCCATAGCGACCCCCTGCACCTGGAGGTAGTGGGAGCGAGCAAACAAAAAGATATTGTTCGTAAGAATAAACCTCAGGAGATCCACAATGAAGCTCCTGTAGGTCTCGGGGACATCCCCATCTCTAGAGATGAAGCCCTCCACAACTGCCACCCCTAAATGATGGGGGATGGAGTTGTAGAGGGCCTCCACATCCAGAGCTACCAGCCACGCTCCCTCTGGGATGGTCAGACCATCCAGAACTCGAAGAAGTTCACTGGTATCTTGTAAATAGGATGTCAAACTTTCTACATGCGGTCTGAGAAATTCATCTATCAGTTGACTGGCATTTTCCGTAAGGGATCCGTTTCCGGACACGATCGGTCTGCCAGGGGGGTTGTTTAAATTCTTATGTACCTTGGGGAGGGCGTACAGTGTGGGAATCCGAGGGCAGGGCACATTGAGAAACTCCCATGTCGATTTTGTGATTTGGCCCTGATTATATGCGGTCCCAATCAGCTTTCTGTAACAAATGGTCATGTTGGTGACATGCGTCTCTGAGACTTTCCTATACCAGTCACGATTTTGTAAAAGGCGTAAGACCATGGATTCATATTGTTCAGTCGTCATTACTACTAGATTGCCTCCTTTGTCTGATGGCTTAACCACCAGACGGGAGTCCAACTGTAGTGACTTTAAGGCCAGTTTTTGTTGGCTTGTAAGATTTGATTGTTTAATGCCCTTCCATTTGGTCCTACAGATGTCCTCAGTGACCTGATGGATAAAAGCCCACACATTGGGATTACTCTGTGGTGTGGGAAAAGTTTTGGATTTTGGTTTGTACTCCTTAGGGGTGAAAGGCACAACTGGATAGGAGGTATCAGATGCCTGACCAGGAAAGCCATCCTGATCAAGAGTCTGGGCCTCCAAGAGATCTATCTCGTCTATATGACCCTCGTCCCAGAGCTCCATGAGCTCTTCCATTGCTTTAATTTCATTCAGTGTGATGTTTTCCACTGTGGATTGAGGTGGTGTTGTATTACGTTGTGCAGATTTATCAAAAATAATGCGAAGCATTAATTTGCGAGCAAATAAGTTGAGATCCTTAATGAGTTCAAACTGATCAATTTTCTGTGTTGGACAGAAGGTCAATCCTAATTCCAAGACAGACAATTGATCAGCATCAAGGGGAATGGAAGACAAATTTATTATTTCAAATTTTTGGCCTGTTTTTGGAGACCCTCCGCGATGGTCATCTTTTTCGATTCGTGTACCGGTTGAGTGAAGATCGGAGCCGGACGAAAATCCGACTGGTTTAAATCATGAGTGTGATTGGTTAAGGGTGCCGAAGTTGGGGATAGTGAAGTGCTCGCATGGGTATTGGGAGGAGTGTCCCGATGTGCCAGTGCGTGTGAGGTGTTAAATTTGGCCGTGGTGGCTCTCGTGTGAACTGGAGTGCGGTTTGTGTTTGGGTGTCGCTTACTTGACCCCGTGGGTGCGTGGGTATTACCACTGGTGCGCATTTTGGAAGATCCAGAATCCTTGGAGCTAGCCGGTGCCTGTGAAGAAAGGGAGGAAGCAGAAGAGGTGTCAGAATCATTAGTTTCGGAGGGAGGATCTCTAAAGGTTCGCATATTAGCATTTTGTCTCTTGCTTTTTTTAGTCTGTGTCCAGACATATGCCTGATTGTTATCATATGATACTTTGTCTCTTAAGAATTTCTTTTCCTTAGTTTTTAAGATTTCAGCTACATAGGTCTCGATGTGTGTTTTGAGGATTCCCTCACGATTAGAGAAAAGCTCACTTGAAACAATCAGGCTATTTTCAGCATATAGCTTTTCTATTTCCTTATCAAGAGAGGCCAACTCTTCATCGTAATAACCACATAGTAGTTCCATCATTCTCATAGAGCATGATTGAAGATTTGTCTCCCAATTGGTTCTAAAATTCGATTCCAATTTACTCACTGTGGGAAAAATCTGGATTCTCAACCCCCAAGGGGCTATTTGGTCATCTAGATATTTCGAGAAGTACCATTTATTCCAATACACTCTTGCCTTCTTCTCCAGCATTCGCTGGAGACGAAGGAAAAAGCGGTCCATTGATAGGCCACCTCCTGTGGCATTCTGGGATTTATGGATCTGGTCCATAAATCCCTCAAAGGCATTACCGCAATGGTGGGCCATTGTGAAAACCAAAAGAAAACCAAAAGAAAACCAAAAAGAAACAAAAACAAAACAAAAACAAAAACAATAACAAAAACAAAAACTAAACAATAAAGGTATTCTTATAGAGAAATCTAAATTATTGAATATACATCAATCAAGATGAATAGATAATAATACATAAATACATTCAATTTTGAAATTCCTCAAATTTCTGAAGGTGAAAAGGTGGGTAACACCTCAGGGTTCAGTTGATTAAAAAATTTGAAATAAGAGGAAAGTTCAGAAGCACCACATCCCATATAATAAGTTTAGAAAATGGAAAGAGGGCATTGAGGCCTATTGTGTAGGCCTCAGGGACTTTTAACGGTGCTGAGATCAAAAATATACAGAGTGTATCATAAAATAATATTTTATTTAAACAATCTCATTAAAAACAGACATTAGCAAAAGACAATAAACAAAACAAAAAAAGGGGTAATTCTTTGATACAAAAATTAATACCACTTTCTCAACATGTTTCGCTTTCATAAGCTTCTTCAGGAGATATATTTGTGATATTAAAGTCAACTATGAAAAATAGAGAAAATATATATGTAAACAATACACGTATATGTCTGCTTATACATCATACAGTTATAATTTATCTTTATCTTTAAATATAGGCAAGGTATTAAACAAAGAATGAAAACAGTAAGCAAGTCTTTATATATCTGTAGACATCACATGTTCAAATATGAAGTATAGAGTGTATACGATATAAAAAAAAAAAAAAAAAAAAAAAACACAAAAATCCCATATGTCATATATATATTGTCATCATTTAATTTAAATAGGGGGGCTTACCTTTGCAAAAGGATATGAATTAAAAAAAGAAAAGGGGAAAAAAAACGAAGAAAAAGAAAAAAAAAACACCCCCTTTTCTTTTTTTAATTCATATCCTTTTGCAAAGGTAAGCCCCCCTATTTAAATTAAATGATGACAATATATATATATGACATATGGGATTTTTGTGGGTTTTTTTTTGTTTTTTGTTTTTTTTTTTTTTTTTATATCGTATACACTCTATACTTCATATTTGAACATGTGATGTCTACAGATATATAAAGACTTGCTTACTGTTTTCATTCTTTGTTTAATACCTTGCCTATATTTAAAGATAAAGATAAATTATAACTGTATGATGTATAAGCAGACATATACGTGTATTGTTTACATATATATTTTCTCTATTTTTCATAGTTGACTTTAATATCACAAATATATCTCCTGAAGAAGCTTATGAAAGCGAAAAATGTTGAGAAAGTGGTATTAATTTTTGTATCAAAGAATTACCCCTTTTTTTGTTTTGTTTATTGTCTTTTGCTAATGTCTGTTTTTAATGAGATTGTTTAAATAAAATATTATTTTATGATACACTCTGTATATTTTTGATCTCAGCACCGTTAAAAGTCCCTGAGGCCTACACAATAGGCCTCAATGCCCTCTTTCCATTTTCTAAACTTATTATATGGGATGTGGTGCTTCTGAACTTTCCTCTTATTTCAAATTTTTTAATCAACTGAACCCTGAGGTGTTACCCACCTTTTCACCTTCAGAAATTTGAGGAATTTCAAAATTGAATGTATTTATGTATTATTATCTATTCATCTTGATTGATGTATATTCAATAATTTAGATTTCTCTATAAGAATACCTTTATTGTTTAGTTTTTGTTTTTGTTATTGTTTTTGTTTTTGTTTTGTTTTTGTTTCTTTTTGGTTTTCTTTTGGTTTTCTTTTGGTTTTCACAATGGCCCACCATTGCGGTAATGCCTTTGAGGGATTTATGGACCAGATCCATAAATCCCAGAATGCCACAGGAGGTGGCCTATCAATGGACCGCTTTTTCCTTCGTCTCCAGCGAATGCTGGAGAAGAAGGCAAGAGTGTATTGGAATAAATGGTACTTCTCGAAATATCTAGATGACCAAATAGCCCCTTGGGGGTTGAGAATCCAGATTTTTCCCACAGTGAGTAAATTGGAATCGAATTTTAGAACCAATTGGGAGACAAATCTTCAATCATGCTCTATGAGAATGATGGAACTACTATGTGGTTATTACGATGAAGAGTTGGCCTCTCTTGATAAGGAAATAGAAAAGCTATATGCTGAAAATAGCCTGATTGTTTCAAGTGAGCTTTTCTCTAATCGTGAGGGAATCCTCAAAACACACATCGAGACCTATGTAGCTGAAATCTTAAAAACTAAGGAAAAGAAATTCTTAAGAGACAAAGTATCATATGATAACAATCAGGCATATGTCTGGACACAGACTAAAAAAAGCAAGAGACAAAATGCTAATATGCGAACCTTTAGAGATCCTCCCTCCGAAACTAATGATTCTGACACCTCTTCTGCTTCCTCCCTTTCTTCACAGGCACCGGCTAGCTCCAAGGATTCTGGATCTTCCAAAATGCGCACCAGTGGTAATACCCACGCACCCACGGGGTCAAGTAAGCGACACCCAAACACAAACCGCACTCCAGTTCACACGAGAGCCACCACGGCCAAATTTAACACCTCACACGCACTGGCACATCGGGACACTCCTCCCAATACCCATGCGAGCACTTCACTATCCCCAACTTCGGCACCCTTAACCAATCACACTCATGATTTAAACCAGTCGGATTTTCGTCCGGCTCCGATCTTCACTCAACCGGTACACGAATCGAAAAAGATGACCATCGCGGAGGGTCTCCAAAAACAGGCCAAAAATTTGAAATAATAAATTTGTCTTCCATTCCCCTTGATGCTGATCAATTGTCTGTCTTGGAATTAGGATTGACCTTCTGTCCAACACAGAAAATTGATCAGTTTGAACTCATTAAGGATCTCAACTTATTTGCTCGCAAATTAATGTTTCGCATTATTTTTGACAAATCTGCACAACGTAATACAACACCACCTCAATCCACAGTGGAAAACATCACACTGAATGAAATTAAAGCAATGGAAGAGCTCATGGAGCTCTGGGACGAGGGTCATATAGACGAGATAGATCTCTTGGAGGCCCAGACTCTTGATCAGGATGGCTTTCCTGGTCAGGCATCTGGTACCTCCTATCCAGTTGTGCCTTTCACCCCTAAGGAGTACAAACCAAAATCCAAAACTTTTCCCACACCACAGAGTAATCCCAATGTGTGGGCTTTTATCCATCAGGTCACTGAGGACATCTGTAGGACCAAATGGAAGGGCATTAAACAATCAAATCTTACAAGCCAACAAAAACTGGCCTTAAAGTCACTACAGTTGGACTCCCGTCTGGTGGTTAAGCCATCAGACAAAGGAGGCAATCTAGTAGTAATGACGACTGAACAATATGAATCCATGGTCTTACGCCTTTTACAAAATCGTGACTGGTATAGGAAAGTCTCAGAGACGCATGTCACCAACATGACCATTTGTTACAGAAAGCTGATTGGGACCGCATATAATCAGGGCCAAATCACAAAATCGACATGGGAGTTTCTCAATGTGCCCTGCCCTCGGATTCCCACACTGTACGCCCTCCCCAAGGTACATAAGAATTTAAACAACCCCCCTGGCAGACCGATCGTGTCCGGAAACGGATCCCTTACGGAAAATGCCAGTCAACTGATAGATGAATTTCTCAGACCGCATGTAGAAAGTTTGACATCCTATTTACAAGATACCAGTGAACTTCTTCGAGTTCTGGATGGTCTGACCATCCCAGAGGGAGCGTGGCTGGTAGCTCTGGATGTGGAGGCCCTCTACAACTCCATCCCCCATCATTTAGGGGTGGCAGTTGTGGAGGGCTTCATCTCTAGAGATGGGGATGTCCCCGAGACCTACAGGAGCTTCATTGTGGATCTCCTGAGGTTTATTCTTACGAACAATATCTTTTTGTTTGCTCGCTCCCACTACCTCCAGGTGCAGGGGGTCGCTATGGGGACCAGATGTGCCCCCACTTATGCGAACCTGTACCTGGCGGAGTGGGAGCAAAGCCTTTTATTTAGGGAAGATTTGCAAAACCTAATGGAAAACATATCAATATGGAAACGATATATTGATGATGTATTCCTAATATGGACTGGCAGCAGAGAAGATCTCGCGTCCTTTTTTGAGGGTCTGAAAACTAATCCCTATAATTTAACCTTCACCATGGAAGCAAGTCAAACCACCTTAACTTTTTTGGTTGTCACCCTTTTTATTAACCCAGACAGAACCATAGGGACCACTCTTTTTCGAAAAGCATCAGCGGGAAATTCACTCCTGCATGCTGCCAGCTCTCATCCCCAACCACTCATAGATAATGTCCCCTATGGACAGTACCTAAGATTGAGGAGAAATTGCAGTGAAAATATCCATTTTGAATCCGAGGCCAGGGCACTGAGGGAACGTCTAAAGACCCGGGGCTACAGTAACAAATGTTTAAAAAGAGCCTACCTTAGAGCTAAAAGAAGCCAACGCAGTCAACTAATTTATAGGCCTACAAAACCAAAATCACCCCCAGGTCTCAGAATGATTACCACCTTCTCCGGACAACATCGGCAAATGCGGGATTTGCTGCAAAAGCACTGGTATTTGCTGATGGGTGACCCTAGGGTGTCCAAACACCTGAAAGACTATCCCGAGATTACGTTTCGACGATCTCGATCAATCAAAGATCGTATAGTACACAGCCATCATGCCCCACGATCTACAATCCATACCAAAAATAAAGGCACCAAACCTTGCCACAAATGTGATTTTTGCAGATATATCTATGCATCTCGCAATATCATTCTTCCCAATGGTCAGTTGTACAGTCCCAACTTTCTAGCTACATGCCAATCCATAGGCGTAGTTTATATAATGACATGTGAATGCAACGCATATTATATGGGGAAAACTAAACGCCCCTTTTTCCACCGGATTAGAGACCATGTCTCCCTAGTGTGTAAAAAGAAGATGGAGACCCCTATAAGCCGACATATGGGTCTCCATCACCAATTTGATGATAGGATGATGCACTTTTATGCCTTGGAACATGTCCCCCCAAATGAAAGAGGGGGGGACTATGATAAAATCTTATTACAACGGGAAACCAAGTGGATTGTCACCCTTAATGCTTTAAAACATCCTGGCCTAAATGATGCCCTGAGTTACAAACCTTTTTTATAATTTCATAACTTCTTTTATTTATATATTTTCTTATTACAATTTTTTATAATTTTTTTTTTTTTTTTTTTTTTCCCATATACAACTGATTGATGTAACTGATTGAAGGATTATTTTTTTATTATATTGATTTTTTTGATATTTATTCACTTTATGATTTAGAGTGTGGTATGGGCTTATGCTTTACCCTCGGTCTCCTTCCCTCTATCCCCTTTGGTATGTACGGACACCCCGGGCACTTAGCTAATCAATTCCTAATCAATGTTTTGATAGCCCTGTTGCCCGTTTTTAGACACCAAATGCTGCCTTTCTCGTTTCCGATTTATATATACGGCACCACTATGCTACCATATCATTGTTATCATCTTTTGGGCCCCTTTAAAAGTAAAACACAGGATACAGGATTCCCAAATATGGTTGTGTTACAGTTACGCTTTTTTAGAGACCATTTACCCTAACCGCGTCATTACACATTATGTATAACCTACATTTTTACCTTTTTGAACCCTGTGAGCCTCCTTAGTATCAGACTCAGGGCACAGGATTTCCCAAGATGGCCGCGGGTCGCCCTGTAATGCCTGACGTCACCTATGTTATTTCCTGAATAAGAATCGGATACGTGCGCATGCGCAGGTGTCTCCTTCAGTCCGCAGCGTGATGACGAGTCAGACGTCGTCACGCTGGAGAGGTTTAAAAGCGGGGCTTTGTTTCCCCGCTAACCTCTGTCACTCTCCTGTTTGATACGTGGGGCAGACACTCTCCTAACGGACAACGGGACTCCTGAACGGGATACTGATTACCAACAGTAAGTCTTTTCATCTATCCCCGTTTTTCAGCAACGATGCACTTTAGTCTATATGACATTCTAATATACCCTCCGACTATACTTATACCCTTCAGGTTCTCTGTGAGAGTGTGCAGCAATACCTCCAGGTCCAGCTCATCCATCAGCTGCGTATGGACGCTTACTGCCCCCTCCCTGACTGTCACTCCACTAGAATACCAGAACCGTTCCTTTACATTTTTAGCAATTTCGCTATCCTCATCATTTGATGTAACTTCCGTCATTTCCAATTGATTCTACCGGAGGTATTTTCCTGATTTCTTTTTACCCTTATATATAATGTTACTGACTAGTGCACCTTAATTCAATTTGACCATATTTGTACACACATACTGATTTTAATCTTTCTCTTCTTAGAGAATTCTTATTTTTATCCCTCTCTGCATGCCTCTATGGGGAGGTGGGGACTGAGGAGAAAGCATTTGCCATCACAGCAAAAAAAACACCCCCTTTTCTTTTTTTAATTCATATCCTTTTGCAAAGGTAAGCCCCCCTATTTAAATTAAATGATGACAATATATATATATGACATATGGGATTTTTGTGTTTTTTTTTTTTTTTTTTTTTTTTTTATATCGTATACACTCTATACTTCATATTTGAACATGTGATGTCTACAGATATATAAAGACTTGCTTACTGTTTTCATTCTTTGTTTAATACCTTGCCTATATTTAAAGATAAAGATAAATTATAACTGTATGATGTATAAGCAGACATATACGTGTATTGTTTACATATATATTTTCTCTATTTTTCATAGTTGACTTTAATATCACAAATATATCTCCTGAAGAAGCTTATGAAAGCGAAACATGTTGAGAAAGTGGTATTAATTTTTGTATCAAAGAATTACCCCTTTTTTTGTTTTGTTTATTGTCTTTTGCTAATGTCTGTTTTTAATGAGATTGTTTAAATAAAATATTATTTTATGATACACTCTGTATATTTTTGATCTCAGCACCGTTAAAAGTCCCTGAGGCCTACACAATAGGCCTCAATGCCCTCTTTCCATTTTCTATAGTTAACTTCTGTAATTTTTGACGAGATGGAGGATACATGAGATGATTACAAAATCTTATGCCTCTGGCCGTCTGTGAGGTTAGCCTGTAAATCTAGTTCCCAAAAAGTTAGATCATTTGGATAGGAGGAAGAGTTTAGATTTAAGAGAGCATGGTAAAATTGGGAAATGCCATTGCTTGGAGGAGATGAAGACCTGAGGACTTTTTCCATGGGGTTAAGATCTTTCAGTGACTGTGGAGGTTAGCTAGAGATTGTAGGAATTGAGACAGTTGCGTATAGCGCCATTTATCCATAGATTAAAGTGTGGATGGGCTTTTAAGTGTTCCCAAGGATAATAATGTGGAGTTTCCCAGCATACTGTATGATGTAGTAGCAGTGGTTGATGTGGAAGCCGTGTATGAAAGTGAACATCCAGGGATCCTCATAGAGAATAGGAAAGACCCTCTAATGACATTAGTAGAGAATTGAAAGGTGGACTATATTTCACCTCAAACTGCTAGCGGGGAAATTACTACAGGAGAGGATTTTGAGGTACTGTAGGTTCCAAAACCCTTTAGGTATCCATGATAGCACCAAGAGAGGGAAGTCACATACTGTAAATTGTATTCCAACTTAACCCACAATTTATGGTGATAAAAATATTTCCAGTATGAGATTCTATTAAGAACAACTGCATGATAATATTTTTTAAAGCTCTGGCAGCACTAAACCACCACATCTTTAAGTTCTGACAAGGAGAGACCGGAGATTCTTGGTTTAGCTCTATTCAATACATATTTAGTAATTAAAGAGTACAATAAGGAGAGGAAGCCCGGGGGGAACTCAATTAGGTAACATCTGAAAAAAGAAAAGTACTGTGGTCTTTGGATAAAACATTCATTTTAATAATGTTGATCCTTCCTAGCCAAGGGTGAGACAGTGGAATCCATGGTTGAAAACCTTTCTTAATAGCATTCAGAAGTGTCATATAATTAGTTTTGAAAAGGCTAGATAGACTTGAGAAGGAGAAGGATCCCCAGATATTTCAAGGATTTTAGTTGCCAGGTGAGAGGGAAGAATGGTTTAAGCTGTTGGACTTCTGTGGCTGTGAGGGAATTGGAAATATTGGAAATCTCATTGGAGAAAGAGGTTTGGCAAATGAATTGTCAAACAGGAATGGAGGCATTGTACCTACGGGTCCTATGCCTCATATAAAGTCCCAAATATCCCCTTTCCCCCATATTAGAAATCTCAGACTTGTTTACCACTTAAGGACCTTAATGACCAGGCCATTTTTTGTAATATGGCACTGCGTCGCCTTAACTGACAATAGTGCGGTCGTGCGACACTCTAGCCAAACAAATTTTTTCCCACAAATAGAGCTTTCTTTTGGTGGTATTTGATCACCTCTGCGGTTTTTATTTTTTGCGCTATAAACAAAAAAAGATCGTCAATTTTGAAAAAAAAAACACAATATTTTTTACTTTTTGCTATAATAAATATCCCAATTAAAAAAAAAAATGTTTCTTTTTAAGTTTAGGCCAATATGTATTCTACATATTTTTGGCAAAAACATCACAATAAGCGTATATTGATTGGTTTGCGTAAAAGTGATAGCGTCTACAAAATAGGGGATAGATTTATGGCATTTTCTATGGCATTTTTATAATTTTTTTTACTAGTAATGGCGGTGATCTGCAAATTTTTAGCGGGACTGCATTAAATGTGTTCCCTCGTGAGTGTTTCTAACCGTGGGTGGGATGGGACTGACTAGGGGAGGAGACATATCGCTGTTCGTAAAGTGCCTTGCAAAAGTATTCTGCCCCCTTGAACTTTTCAACCTTTTGCCACATTTCAGGCTTCAAACATAAAGATATAAAATTTAAATTTTTTGTGAAGAATCACCAACAAGTGGGACACAATTGTGAAGTGGAACGAAATCTATTGGATATTTTAAACTTTTTTAGCAAATAAAAAACTGAAAAGTGGTGCGTGCAAAATTATTCGGCCCCTTTACTTTCAGTGCAGAAAACTCACTCCAGAAGTTCAGCGAGGATCTCTGAATGATCCAATGTTGTCCTAAATGACTGATGGTGATAAATAGAATCCACCTGTGTGTAATCAAATCTCTGTATAAGTGCACCTGCTCTGTGATAGTCTCAGGGTTCTGTTGAAAGCGCAGAGAGCATCATGAAGACCAAGGAACACATCAGGCAGGTCCGTAATACTGTTGTGGAGACGTTTAAAGCCGGATTTGGATACAAAAAGATTTTCCAAGCTTTAAACATCCCAAGGAGCACTGTGCAAGCGATCATTTTGAAATGGAAGGAGTATCAGATCACTGCAAATCTACCAAGACCTGGCTGTCCCTCTAAACTTTCAGCTCAGACAAGGAGAAGACTGATCAGAGATGCAGCCAAGAGGCCCATGATCACTCTGGATGAACTGCAGAGAACTACAGCTGAGGTGGGAGAGTCTGTCCATAGGACAACAATCAGTCGTACACTGCACAAATCTGGCCTTTATGGAAGAGTGGCAAGAAGAAAGCCATTTCTCAAAGATATCCATAAAAAGTCTCGTCTAAAGTTTGCCACAAGCCACCTGGGAGACACACCAAACATGTGGAAGAAGGTGCTCTGGTCCGATGAAACCAAAATCGAACTTTTTGGCCACAATGCAAAACGATATGTTTGGCGTAAAAGCAACACAGCTCATCACCCTCAACACACCGTCCCCACTGTCAAACATGGTGGTGGCAGCATCATGGTTTGGGCCTGCTTTTCTTCAGCAGGGACAGGGAAGATGGTTAAAATTGAGGGGAAGATGGATGCAGCCAAATACAGGACCATTCTGGATGAAAACCTGTTGGAGTCTGCAAAAGACCTGAAACTGGGACGGAGATTTATCTTCCAACAAGACAATGATCCCAAACATACAGCAAAATCTACAAAGGAATGGTTCACAAATAAACGTATCCAGGTGTTAGAATGGCCAAGTCAAAGTCCAGACCTGAATCCAATCGAGAATCTGTGGAAAGAGCTGAAAACTGCTGTTCACAAAAGCTCTCCATCCAACCTCACTGAGCTCGAGCTGTTTTGCAAGGAAGAATGGGCAAGAATTTCAGTCTCTCGATGTGCAAAACTGATAGAGACATACCCCAAGCGACTTGCAGCTGTAATCGCAGCAAAAGGTGGCTCTACAAAGTATTAACGCAAGGGGGCCGAATAATTTTGCACGCCCCACTTTTCATTTTTTTATTAGTTAAAAAAGTTTCAACAATCCAATAGATTTCGTTCCACTTCACAATTGTGTCCCACTTGTTGGTGATTCTTCACAAAAAATAAAAATGTTATATCTTTATGTTTGAAGCCTGAAATGTGGCAAAAGGTTGAAAAGTTCAAGGGGGCCGAATACTTTCGCAAGGCACTGTAATTACTACGTACAGCAGATCTGTTCTCTCCTGTCAGAATGAGGATTTGTGTGTTTACACACACAAATCCCCATTCTGGCTCTCATGCCCACGATCGTGGGTGGCCGGCTGTGATCGCACCCGTCGGCCACGCGCATCGGGTCCCCCGCCGTGCAGCGGGCGCACGCACTCGCCTGCTATGGTTCTTGAAGGAGCCGACATGTGGGTACGTCGATTCGCGGGAACTAACCACTTTGCCGATATATATGTGCGTGAGCTAGTCGGCAACTAGTTAAATAAATTTTGAAAGTCCAAGGCAGACATTAGATTTGGAAGAGGGATTAAAAAATGTTGAATATAAAATAAAATATTGTCCGCATATTGTGCTTGTGTTCTGTTTTCTTCACCTGGATTCTGTGCATATTCGAGTTATGGTAGATAGTGTGACGAACGTGGGTGTCAGATCCCTGCCCTCCTCGCTAACTCGCGACAAAAGGACCGGCCAACCTCACACCACGCTGTCACTTACCTAACAATGCCACTCAGCTGCACCCAGCACAAAGATTTTCCAGCTTGCGGCACCACAGTCTAGGTGCCAACAGCCTAAGAGCGATTGTCACTGGGCTAATTATGCAATTAACCCTTTATCTGTCACCACTGATGTTTGTTTAGGAAGGGTCAGGACTTCCATCAATTTAGCAATACCAATTATGATTTCAGAATAAGCATCTGCAACACACACTGCCACCACAGACAGGTCTGCTTAGAGGCCTTACTCTAAAACAGTAGCGCTCTTTTAAGAGGCAGGTTCGTTTATAGCTAACATTAAGAGCTTTAGAGACAAGGTTAACACTTTTCAACATAAGGGTTTATTATGAAAAGGTCAAAGTTGGTGCAAATAAAACATTTACAGAAAAAAAGATGTTTCAAAGAGATAAAGACAATATTTCTGTCAAATCAAAGAGGTGTTCACAGTGACCAGTGACCAATCGTCTGGTCGTCTTGTTTAGGGGTTGGTTGCTGGGAGGTGTCTACACTCATGACCATGTCCCAGGTACACTTTGTGATACATATTCTGCATTTATAGTGTTTACAGACTGCAAATATCCATATTATTGTTCAGCGTGAGATTTCCTTCAAAACAGATATAAACATGCCATGGATCTCTCCAAGTGTCATTTCTCTCTGCTGTCTTGTACCTCTGCTATCAGCATAAGTCCATTACGACAGGTTTTTCTGACACAAATCAAAAAAAGGTGACGGGGAGGGATCAATCTATGATTAACAGCTTCAGCTCTGTTCCTGTGTGGAGGGGGTGTGTCCCTTCCCTCCAATCAGCTCTCAGAGCTCTTGTACGGTGTGTAACTGCAGCTCTCCACCCCCTGCTTTGCGAGTCTGTGAAAAATCCTTTTCATCTCTGAGATTTACAAGGATGTACAGGACAAATGGCTTTAGATAAACAAGTAAAACATATGTAGGAGGATTTGTTTCATCTCTGTGTATAACCTTAGGCCAATCACTTCACTGGGTCTATGGAAGAGTTTACAAGCACCCGTTTTAAACCCCAAAACAAAATGTAATATGTTGCAGCTTACCAATTCTTAAATGTGGCAGCTGAATTCATTTCCCTTTTAAGCTTTTTTTTTTCCCTGTTTTTTTTATCTGATGATCTGGTCAGTAGCTCACTTCCAGTCTTATGGTGTCTCCACTCCACTATTCCTTTATCCCATTGTTTTGCAAATCTATGTACACTACAAACTGTATGATTGAATTGGTCCTGATATCGCTGTTTTACTAACCTGACAGCTTATTATTCTAAATAGGAAACCTTCTATTTGTTTGCAAATATTAAAGATTCTAACTACCAGCAAGAATAAGTGCTTACATTTGAAGAGCACCTGTCATTTCAGATCCATCATGTCAGCACCTGTTAGCGGGCATCCACTCACCTGCTGCCGTCACGTCTATCACTTTGTTGCGTCACTGTCACATCACCAGCTGTCCCATTAAAGTGAATGGGACTGTCGGTGAGTCAACAGCGGGTCAGAGGAGGAGCTGCTGCAGGACAGAGATGACAGTTGCTCTTTAAAAATTATGATTTAAATCGAGTTGATTTAAATCAAGCCTTTTTACTAGTGATTTCAATCGACTTGATTTAAATCAAATCCACCCTGCCTCCGTGGTTTTTATTTTTTGCGCTATAAACAAACAAAAAAAAAACAACATTTTGAAAAAACAACAAAATTTTTTACTTTCTGCTATTAAACACATCCAGTGAAAAAAAAATTTTAATCTAATTTTTTCATCAATTTAGCTCAATATGTATTCTGCTACATATTTTTGGTAAAAAAAATACCAATAAGCATATATTGATTTTTTTAATTGATTGATTAAAAAAATATGCACTGTCACTGTACTAATGACACTGGCTGGGAAGGGGTTAACATCAGGGCCAATAAAAGGGTTGAATGTGTTCCTAGCCAGTGCTTGTGTACAGTGGGTGAGACACTTTCACTAAGGGAAGACATTGATTTGTGTCATTCATTGGTTAAAGGGACACTAGACAATGTCCTTATTTTCCAAAAATAATCACATACACTGCTCTATGCATCCCTTAGTCCATCTCGGGAGTAAGCAAGGTAGGCTGGCTATGTTCCCACATACAGTGGGACCATGGATTATTAGCATAACCACCCTCTAACAGCAGCAAAATAATAATTTGGAGGAGGCTGGGAGGAATAAAACACAACATATGTCATCAGCACTCTAATGATCTTCAAAAAAGGGTCTAGCGCTTTATTTGATGATCACATCAAAGCTAAAACTGCAACTTTTCAGGGCCACACAGGACCCCTTCATCAGACATTTGAGATCCTTGGTGTGCTGGGTGTCTCTGGTTTCCAGCCAGTGGTCACTACAGCATCCACTTACCTGACAGCCATTTCCAGGAATGTGTGCGTTGGGAATATTTCCTTGGACTTAAGCAATAGAAGGTACTTTTTTTGAGTTAGGAATACATACCTCATCATTTTTTTAAACCAGAGTTTAAAGTCACTTTAAATCAACTAACCAGATAGACAAATATACTGATACATTCCCCTTGTTTCAGAACACAGAAGATCATCAAGCATGAACTGCTTGTAGTGAAAACCTAAGTACGGTGTAATTCAGGAATAAGGGGTGAAGAAATGTTACTGTATATAATAATAATAACGATAAGTATGTGTAAAGGGCTGAAACAACAAATCGATTAATCGACAACTAATCGATTATGAAATTAATCGATTACTATTTTCATAATCGATTAATCAGCCAGTAACATAATGGGGTTAAAAAAAAAAAAAAAAAACCTAAAATGAGCCCTTTATAGTACAAAAAGAGCAAATAATCGCCACTGCAAATATTACTTTTACAATTCTACTGAACCCCTTACAGTAGTGATTATCTGCTTTTTTTGTACTATAAATGGCTCATTTTAGTTTTTTCACCCCATTATGTTACTAAACGTCTTAGACCTGGTTCACATCTATGTGTTTTTTGGTGCTTTTTGCAGAAACGCACTACAGTTCATTCACATGGTTTCCCTTTGGGACACCTTCACGCAAAACTGTGCTTTTTTGGTTCAATATACTTCAGTGGAGAAGCTGCAGAAAAGCACGTAATGAGTTTTTGCAGCAATTTGTGTTTTTTAATCTGCCCAACAACAAATTGGCCAAAAAAATGCAAAAACGCAAATCGCAGCAAAATCACGTGCGCAAAAATCAAAACGCACAGCAAAAAGCACTGCAGAAACAGATGAAAAGCAAACTGCATAGGTGTGTACTGAGCCTTATGCTGGCCACACCGATCAATTTTTAGACGAGAATATTCAGACAAAAAATCTTTGTACATTCACTGAATGAAAAAACGAACGTTCTTAAAATTACATTTTTTTTGAAGGAAGACATTGTTTTTGTTTTTAATAAAAAAATTTGATCACTGAGTCTGATGATATTTACCAGATTCACCCTTTAATAGTATATACAGTATATCTCCTCTAATAGTATATACAGTACATCTCCTCTAATAGTATATATACAGTATATCTATTCTGTCTGTTATGCTCAGAGTGGATTCGATATTTTGCTCCCTAACCATATCGTTGGTTATTTATATTTACCACTGCATAGAGATATTTAAGAATAAATGACCTTTTTTTAAAACTGTACACATTAACTAAATTATACACCACACTTTTTTTTAAGGTTAATAACCGAATAATCGATTAATCGAAACAATAAATCGGCTAACTAATCGATTATGAAAATAATCGTTAGTTGCAGCCCTATATGTGTATGATAAAAATTATAAATGGAGCTACTATGAACCTGTGAGAAGTGCTTTAGCTATTGGTAATAATTGAAAGTAGTAATACTGTACATATGGTCTGTCAATGTGACTACTTACTGTACTCTTTACCTCAGCAACTGAGTTTTTAAATAAAAATAAATTCAAAATGTATTAATATATTGGTAGCAACGTATTGCTGTATTTACTCTCACAACATTAGTGGTAACTCACTAATTATGCCCAGGTGAAAGTCACATTGGTGATTCACTATATTCATAAAGTACATTCACCTGCACGTTCACTCCTTCAAGCAACATTCACCGACATCTATTCTTCTTGAAACATGGCGGAGGTTACCAGGACACAGGTGTGAAATCACACATCACATGCTGCTTGTTGAGGCTACTTTCACACTGGGGCGGGGGGGCGTTAGCGGTAAAGCGACGCTAGTTTTAGTGGCGCTTTACCACTGTTATATCGGCGCTTTTCGGCTGCTAGCTGGGCACTTTTAACCCCCATTAGCAGCCAAGGAAAGGGTTAAAAGTGCCCAAAAAGCGCTGTTGCTGAAGCGTTTTGCAGCCACTTCGGCAGCGCTCCCCATTGATTTCAATGGCAGGGGTGGTTTAGGAGCGGTGTATACAGCGCTCCCACACCGCCCCAAATATGCTGCTTTTTTCCCGCCCTTCAAGCGCACTGCCCGTGTGTAAAAGCACTCGGGCTTTCACACTGGGAAGGCATGAGAGGCGCTTTTCAGATGCTATTTTTAGAGCTAAAATGCCTGAAAAGCACCCCAGTGTGAAAGGGGTCTTAATGCTGTGTATGCACATGTCCAAGCTGCCGGATGGGATAATGATGTGATTATGTACAGTTATCTCTACAAATATGAAAGCTGAAGTTTAATCTGCTTATTTTACTCCCTCCTCATTAGCACGCTCATTATATTTTAAATTACTAAACTAAACTAAATTCAATTCCTTTTTCCTTCCTTAGTTTGGACTTAAATAACTGTCAGGCTTTTATTGCTCTCTGTGGCCCCCGTTATGCAGATTTACTCTCCCTATTTGCCTTCTTTACCATTATCAAGTGAAAGTAAATCACAAATTTTGGGTTGTCATCAGAACAGGAAGAGAGTGGAAATCTTTCAATGAGGATGTGAGTTCTGGTGACAGCCAGGGATTTCCCTTCAGAGGATTTTCCTCTTACTTCCTGTTGTGGCTATAGGACAGGATGTGTCCCATAACCACAACAGATGACACATGACCACCGACCAAAATAGAAAAAAATTATATTTTTTCACCTCACATGGACTACTGTATGGGGCATACATGGAGTGTATTTTGGAGTATACTGTAGGAGAGTGTATGGTGCATGCATGGTGTGTGGTACGGGGTATAGGAGAGTGTATGAGGGATGCATGGAGTGTGCTATGGAGTATAGGAGAGTGTATGGGGCATGCATGGAGTGTGCTATGGAGTATAGGAGAGTGTATGGTGCATGCATGGAGTGTGCTATGGAATAAATGAGAGTGTATGAGGGATGCATGGAGTGTGCTGTGGGGAATAGGAGAGTGTATGAGGGATTCCTGGAGTGTGCTATGGGAAATAGGAGAGTGCATGGGGCATGCATGGAATGTGCTATGGGGTATAGGAGAGTGTATGGGGATGCATGGAGTGCGCTATGGAGTATAGGAGAGTGTATGGTGCATGCATGGAGTGTGCTATGGGGTATAGGAGAGTGTATGATGGATGCATGGAGTGTGCTTTTGGGGTATAGGCGAGTGTATGGGAGACGCATGGTGTGTGCTATGGTGTATAGGAGAGTATATAGGAGAAGCATGGAGTGTGCTATGGGGTACAGGAGAGTGTTATGTGGCATGCACAGAGTGAATTATGGGGTATAGGAGAGCGTATGGGGACACATGGAGTGTGCTACGTGTCCCATAACCACAACTGATGACACATGACCACAGACCAAAATAGAAAAAAAAATGTCACCTCACATGGACTACTGTATGGGGCATGCATGGAGTGCATTTTGGAGTATACTGTAGGAGAGTGTATAGGGGAATGCATGGTGTGCACTTTGGGGTATAGGAGAGTGTATGAGGGATGCATGGAGTGCACTGTGGGGGCTGACACATGATTCAAAAACTGGACTATCCAGGTGAATCCTGGACAGGTGGCAACCATAGGTATAGGAGAGGGTATGTGGCATGCATGGAGTGTGCTATGGGGTATAGAAGAGTATATGGGAGACACATGGAGCGCACTCCATAGGAGAGTGTATGATGCATGCATGGAATGTGCTATGGTATATAGTAGAGTGTATGGTGCATGCATGTAGTGTGCTATGGGGTATAGGAAAGTATATTGGAGATGCATGGAGTGTGCTTTTGGGGTATAGGAGAGTGTATGGGGCATGCATGCAGTGTGCTATCGGGTATAGGCTAGTGTATGAGGGATGCATTGAGTGTGCTATGAAGTATAGGAGAGTTTATGGGGACACATGGAGTATGCGATGGAGTATAGGAAAGTATATGGGGACACATGGAGTTTGCATGGGGAATGCATGGAGTGTGCTATGGAATATAGGAGAGTGTATGGGGACACATGGCGTGTCCTATGGAGTATAGGAAGGTATATGGGAGACACATGGAGTGTGCTATGGGGTATAGGGGAGTGTATGGGGCATGCATGGAGTGTGCTATGGTGTATAGGAGAGTGTATGGTACAAGCATGGAGTGTGCTATGGAGTATAAGAGTGTATGAGGGATGCATGGAGTGTGCTATGGAGTATAGCAGAGTGTATGAGGGATGCATGGAGCGTGCTATGGAGTATAGGAAAGTATACGGGAGATGCATGGAGTGTGCTTTTGGGGTATAGGAGAGAGTGTGTGGGTCATGCATGGAGTGTGCAATGGAATATAGGAGAGTGTATGGGGAGTGGGACACATGGAGTGTGCTATGGAGTATAGGAGAATGTATGGGGTATGCATGGAGTGTGCTATGGGGAATAGGAGAGTGCATGGGGCATGCATGGAGTGTGCTATGGGGTATAGGAGAGTGCATGGGGCATGCATTGAGTGTTATATGGTGTATAGAAGAGTATATGGGAGACACATGGAGTGTGCTCTGGGGTATAGGAGAGTGTATGGAGACACATGGAGTGTGCTCTGGGGTATAGGAGAGTGTATGGGGACACATGAAGTGTGCTCTGGGTTATAGGAGAGTGTATGGGGACACATGGAGTGTGCTCTGGGGTATAGGAGAGTTTATGGGGACACATGGAGTGTGCTCTGGGGTATAGGAGAGTGTATGGGGACACGTGGAGTGTGCTCTGGGGTATAGGAGAGTGTATGGGGACACATGGAGTGTGCTCTGGGGTATAGGAGAGTGTATGGGGACACATGGAGTGTGCTCTGGGGTATAGAAGAGTGTATGGGGACACATGGAGTGTGCTCTGGGGTATAGGAGAGTGTATGGGGACACATGGAGTGTGCTCTGGGGTATTGGAGAGTATATGGGGACACATGGAGTGTGCTCTGGGGTATAGGTGAGTGTATGGGGACACATGGAGTGTACTCTGGGGTATAGGAGAGTGTATGAGTGTATGGGGACACATGGAGTGTTCTATGGGGTATAGGAGAGTGTATGGGGACACATGGAGTGTACTATGGGGTATAGGTAGGGTTGCCAGTTTATCTTCAACCCAAACCCGAACACCTTAGCAGGGCACAGCAATTTTTTCATTTATTTTTTAATATTCACTATAGAATTGTAACAGACCTGGGACCAGTGGCGGCCCGTCCATACAGGGTGCAGGGGCGCCGCCTCCCTAATCCATGCGCCCAGCCCCTAATCTACATGCAGGGCGCTGGACGCATGGATTCCAATGGTTTTTTTGGGGGTTTTTTTTAGAAGCAGATGATTAGAGCCTAAGGTTTTAATTGGCTTAAAAAAAGGGTGGGCATGGGGTGCAAAGCAATCCACCCCGTGCCCACCCAGTTGTGTGACAATAGCGAAATAATTTTCGCTATCATCTTCCTGATTCTCCTCCTGGCCAATCAGGAAGCTGGTCCTGAGCCCTGTCACCCGATTGGCCAAGAGGAGAAGCAAACCTATTGGCCGCCTAGAAGAAAGAGGGAGGAGACGCATGGTGGAAGCTGCTGTGATGCCGAGGTGGAGGAGATGCAGAGAAAGCCGCGGCCAGGAGGTAGCGCTA
This sequence comes from Lithobates septentrionalis, assembly GCA_037952835.1. Taxonomy (NCBI): domain Eukaryota; kingdom Metazoa; phylum Chordata; class Amphibia; order Anura; family Ranidae; genus Lithobates; species Lithobates septentrionalis. The sequence continues at coordinate 1,050,321 of JBBDGP010001454.1, read as the reverse complement.
CCTAGATGGGGTAAGTGATTACGGGGCTGGTGACCGACCGAGGGGGGGGGGGTTGGACGGGTGGCTGTGGGTGCATTGTTTGGGGAAAAAAAATACCATCACGGGCACTGCCTGGGACACCTTTGGGCACTCCAAAGAGAATAGTAAAGAATAGTAATGCAGGGGCGTGTCCAAGATGGAGACCGGAGCAGACGTGCAGTGAGAGAGCTCCGCTCGGTCTCCGGCCTAAACTCCTGCTTCCCTGCAGATTGGCTACTCTACATGGCCCTGAGAGGCTGCATCACCAGCGGAGGACGGTATGACCAAGGGGAAGGGTTCTCTCTCCGCCCGCAAGTCCCACAAAGTTGCCCCGAGCACCGCTGCACGGACCCCTCGTCCCGCCAACGGATCCAATATGGCGACTCAGGCCAACGACACGGAGACAGCCCCTTCAGAAAGGGAACAATCCAACTTCGAGGCCCTCATGCAGGCAATCACTAATTGCCAATCAACCCTCACAGGAAAAATTGAGCAGATGCAGCTCGATATCAGTCTCATAAGGCGAGACATGGATACCTTCCGATCCCGCCTCACTGAGGCCGAACGCCGCGTGGGAGACTCGAAGGACATGCTGCGAGACCATACAGTCTCACTCCGCACGCTGCAAATGAAAATAAAAACCCTAGAGACTCGCGCAGAAGACGCCAAAAATAGAAATAGGAGGAATAATCTCCGCGTGGTGGGCCTCCCGGAGGGGGCTGAAGGAGCTGACCCCACGACCTTTACCGAACATCTCCTACATGATCTTCTGCCCCGGGCGCCATTTTCTAACTTCTTTGTGGTGGAGAGGGCACATAGAATGTCTGCTGCCCGGGGGCCCCCGGGAGCTCCTCCACGTACATTTATCCTGAAATTACTAAACTTCAGAGACCGAGATCTAGTCTTCCGTGAATCAAGGAAGGTCGAGCAACTGAGGTACGAGGGAGCTAAATTAATGATATTTCCAGACTTTTCGAGGGATACCCAAAAACAACGCCGATCCTTTGACCAGGTGAAACTTAACCTACGCAACAAGAAGATAAAATATAGTATCTTGTTCCCGGCAAGGCTGTGAGTCCAGGATGGTGAGACGGTGCGATTTTTTACCTCCCCTGAAGAGGCGTCGCACTGGTTGGAGACCTTACCGGAAATTAATATTTCCCTGGAATCGCACGGTTTGCTTGTAATATCCTGTCTTTATGATCGCACTCGTTTCTAGGGCCCTCATGGTCACTGATACTAACATTGCTGAGGCCGTTGCCCTTCCTACCCCCATGGAGATGACTGTGCCCTCATGGACCTCGTGACCACGTGGTGGCAGAATTCCATGTTTTGTGTGCATACTGATATGTACTCTTCACAAGGTCTCATGTTTTTGCTCCTTGTTGGAACTGTTGTTATTTTTCCCTTTTTTTTTCTTTTGTTGTTGCTGCATATGTCTCAAATTGTGTACTAATGTCTACTGTATTGGGGCTCAGGGTTGTCCTGATCTCTCTCCACTAGATGGCGTGAGCGGTCTCTTTACTAATACTCAGGAATGGATGCATATGTTTTTTCGTTTTTTCTGCCTGCTCACACTCTGTTTGACTCTGATAAGTGTTGTTTGTTACCCTTATTCAATTTACACAGTACTTAGATGTCTCCCCTGACAGTATTATCATGGAATGTTAGGGGGTTGATTTCCAAAATTAAGAGGTCTTTGGTTTTTAATTTCCTGAAAAAATATAACCCCCATATATGTGTGTTTCAGGAGACTCATTTGGTTGGCAGCAGGACGCTGGCGCTTCGAAAATCATGGGTTGGTGCATATTACCATTCCACTTATTCCTCCTACTCGAGGGGTGTCAGTGTCCTGGTCCATAAGTTACTTGGGTTTACCTTATTGGATCTTCATTTGGATCCAGACGGGAGATTCGTGGCCCTTCATGCAATGTGTGATAGACTAGAATTGCTGATAGTAGGCATATATATTCCTCCCCCAGCAACGATAGATATTCTTAAAAAGCTCACTCCAAATATAGCTCAGTATCCTTCAGCAGGAGTAATCCTAACTGGAGATTTCAACATGACCCCAAACTCGGATTTAGACAGATTTAGTGTGGGACCCCCTAGTGTGTACCCCTTATCAATGTGGGCAGATAACTATGGGTTTACTGACGTAGGGAGACTGAGGCATCCGGATGAGAGGCAGTACACCTGTCACTCAGCTACACATGCGTCTTTCTCCAGAATTGACCTGATATATACGTCTGACTCCCTGCTCTCCCGGATACAGGAGGTGGAGATCCTACCGCGAGGCATTTCGGATCACGCACCCCTCCTACTTAAATTGCAAACAGACTCTCCCATGGACACTGCTCTTTGGCGGCTCTCGGGGTTTTGGATTGCAGACGGGAGGGTGTCCTCCCTGGTGGAGGGTGAACTGGGAATCTATTGGGCGCTTAATGAGGGCACGGTTCCCCCTCCTACACTCTGGGATGCCTTTAAGGCATATACCAGAGGGCAATACAAGACGGCAATTGGGAGGGTCAGAAAGGATACGCGGATGGCACTAGAAGAAGCAGAAAGAAAAGTTCTCCTTTTTGAAAACAGCTATGTGCACACTAGGGATGTTCTAACATATGATGCTATGCAATCTCTCCATAGGGAGATCTCTCTCCTGCGGATTGAGATCACTAAGAAGCAATTGCTGGCTCAATCGCAAAGAATCTTTGAGCAGAGGGAGAAGACGGGTAGAATGTTGGCCTGGCTGGCTAGGGAACATTCCTCCTCACTACATATTGCCCAAATAAGAGATGGTACGGGGGTACTTCATTCTGACCCCACTGGTATAAATGGTCAATTCGCGCAATACTATGAACGTCTTTACACCTCTAAGGCCACATTTACCAAGGAGTCTATGGGCACCTTTCTAAATCAGATTGACTTCCCACAACTATCTGCTGAGGCTAGAAATACGCTAGATGCCCCAATTACTCTCAAAGAGGTTCAAACAGCAGTAGCAACACTTCAGTCAGCGAAAACACCAGGCCCTGACGGCCTACCGGCAGAATTCTATAAGACAAATAATGAACTCCTCCCTAGGTTCCACAGTCTGCTCCTCACAATGTTAAAAGAAGGTTGCCTCCCTCCTTCTATGTCGGAGGCGGTGATTGTGGTTATAGCTAAACCCAATAAAGACCCCACATCATGTGCCTCATATCGCCCCATATCGCTTTTGATTGTGGATGCCAAAATAACTACTAAAATACTTGCAAATAGACTCAACTCGGTTATCCTTTCTATAATCCATGGCGATCAGACAGGCTTCATGCCGGGCAAAGGTACCGACATCAACCTACGTCGGCTTTACACTAACATTTCTCATGCAGGGAAATCAGAATCCCTGAGTGTGGTGGCCTCTTTGGACCCCGAGAAGGCCTTCGACTCGGTGGAGTGGGAGTTCTTGTGGCAGGTGCTTGAACGATTTAATTTCGGTCCCAAGTTTATCTCCTGGATAAAACTTCTCTATAGTAACCCCACAGCAAGAGTCTGAACGAATGGAGTGCTTTCTCCCCCCTTTTCTCTGGGAAGGGGAACCAGACAAGGGTGCCTGCTGTCCCCGGGGTTATTCGCCCTGGCCATTGAGCCTCTGGCAATCCTGCTTAGAGCATCCCCGAGGGTTGGGGGAATAGAAGTTGGACCGCTGACTGAGAGGCTTTCATTATATGCTGATGATGCACTGCTTTACCTTCCAGACACATCTGCCTCATTATCGGCAGCCCTGGAAATTATTAATCACTTTGGATCCTTCTCAGGCATTCGGATCAACTGGACTAAATCCATTATATTTTCCTTATCCCCGACCCCACCTGCTATAGATCCCTCAAACCCGCTAGTCTTGGTTTCTAAGTTTAAATACTTGGGGATTGAAATCCAGAGAGAGCCATCTATGTATCTGGTAGATAATGTATATCCGATCTTACACCAACTCACAGCCCGATGTCAGGCGGAAATCCCTTCCCCTCTCACCTGTAGGTAGGATTAATCTCATAAAGATGACTTTCCTTGCCAAATTCTTTTTCGTAATAATCCTGTCCCCATCCCCAAGTCCTCCTTTCACAAGCTAGATCAAGTGGTTAACACGTTTGTATGGGGGGGATTAGCTCCTAGAGTCGCCCGGACCACCCTGCAGCTCCCCTTGTCACTGGGAGGTTTGGCCCTCCCATGCTTTAAAAAATATTACTGGGCATCAGTTGTAGTTACCGTCCGCTGGTGGTTTTCCCAACCAAAGTCTAACCTCTCAGTTAATCTTGAAGCTGCTATACTGGGTTCCTACTCAGCTCTGAGTAATCTGGTCTTTAGAGGGTCTAAGGCACATTTGGATATGACAACTTCGATGCGAACGACGGTAGGGGTCTGGGAACAGATGTCGAAGAAGCTTGCTCGACCTAATACTGTTTCCCCTTACACACCATTATGGGGCAATCCCAAATTAAAACATCTCCAAACAGTCCCAGATCCGGCCCTGTGGGCGGGACACGGAATTAAGATACTACAACACGTATGGTCCGGAGGCAGAATCATCCCCTATGATACTTTAAAAAATGATTTCCAACTCCCCCCTAAAATGTTCTTCCGCTATTTGCAACTGCGGCATGCAGTACAGGCCCAATACCCAATGGGTGTCAATTTGCAGTCACACGGGGTTGAGAAGCTTCTAATCTCAAAAAATATAGATCGCATTTTATCCTCCCTATATACTCGGAGTGAGGAGCAGACTGGGGAAACTGGACTATATGACAAATGGAAGGCGGATGTACCCGCTCTTTCTCCTGATGACTGGGAGGAGGGTATGCAACAGTATATCCCCCTTATGGTATCAGCAAGGGATAGATATATTCAGCTCAAATTCCTTCATAGAGCATACTACACGCCGCAGAGATTGTCTAGAATATATCCAACGCAAACAGACAGATGCCCGCAATGCACTAGGGAACTGGGTACCTTTATTCATGTTGTCTGGTCGTGCCCGGTTATAAAACAGTTTTGGTCAGATGTGGTGGAGGTTATCAACTCAGTGGGCAAGTATTTGTAAAAATAAACCTGATTGTTCTACTTCTTGGAGTATGTGACAACCTTATACCTAGTGTGCACAAAAGATTGTTTGTCTTTTATACCTCATTCTATGCCAGGAAAACTATTTTCCTTAAATGGAAGGCTCTGATAAACGCCATATTGCCACTTTATAAACTTACGTATATTAATCGCAAATGCCCTAAGAAGTTCTCCAAGATTTGGGGAGCATGGTCCAAACAATAGAGTTGACATTGCGTGACTTGTGTGACACGCGATGTGCCTATACTTGGCGTGCTCTCTCCCCTCCCACTCTCTCCCCTCCCCTGTCCCTTATCCCTCTTCCTCCCCCTCTTGACTTCCCCTGTCCCTTTCCCCAAGGCCCCCCCCCCCAACTGTTGGATCCCTCAAAATTTACTAAGTGGATACCCTGACAAATAGATATCACTAAAACCTGTCTAAGTGATTACTAATATTGTTGGATAGAGATTAGCACTGAAAATTCTGTATAAATGATAGAATCTTGTTTTCCCTGATATCACTGTCTATAGACATATCTTACCATGAACACAAGTTATATAAAAAGGTCTGTAATTTTATGATTTAATACTATGCGTTTTGACTAGATATATATTTGATATGTAGCAGCATTATGATATATGTACATATGTTTTGTATGTTTGAATTCTCTCCTTCAGGAGACAAATAAAAAGTTTTCTGTTAAAAAAAAAAAGAATAGTAATGCAGCACACATATTCTCCGGTCATGTCCTGTTCCTAACCACATTCCTGTCTGAATAATGTGTCCAGGTTTCAAGTGGACTGAAACCCAGACACACGATTCAAAACCCGGACTGTTCAGGTGAATCCTGGACAGGTGGCAAACATAGGTATAGGAGAGTGTATGGGGCATGCATGGAGTATAGGAGAGTGTATGAGGGGTGCATGGAGTGCACTATGGGGTATAGGAAAGTGCATGGGGCCTGCATGGAGTGTGTTATGGGGTATAGGAGAGTGCATGGGGCATGCACAGAGTAAGCTACGGCATATAGAAGAATGTATGTGGGACACATGGAGTGTGCTATGGTGTATAGGAGAGTGCATGAGGGGTGCATGGAGTGTGCTATGGGGTATAGGAGAGTTTATGAGGGGTGCATGGAGTGTGCTATGGGGTATAGGAGAGTGTATGGAGCATGCATGGAGTGTACTATGGGGTATAGGAGAGTGTATGAGGGACGCATGTAGTGTGCTATGGGGTATAGGAGAATGCATGGGAGAGTTATGGAGTGCGTTGTGGGGTATAGGAGAGTATATGGGAGACACATGGAGTGTGCTATGGGGTATAGGAGCGTGCATGGGGCATGCATGGAGTGAGCTATGGGATATAGGAGAGTGTATGTGGGACACATGGAGTATGCTATGGGGTATACGAGAGTGTATGGGGCATGGATGGAGTGTGCTATGGTGTATAGAAGAGTATATGGGAGACACGTGGAGTGTGATATGGGGTAAAGGAGAGTGTATGGGGCATGCATGGAGTGTGCTATGGTGTATAGAAGAGTATATGGGAGACACGTGGAGTGTGATATGGGGTATAGGAGAGTGTATGGGGCATGGATGGAGTGTGCTATGGTGTATAAAAGAGTATATGGGAGACACGTTGAGTGTGCTATGGGGTATAGGAGAGTGTATGAGGGGTGCATGGAGTGCGCTATGGGGTATAGGAGAGTGTATGAGGGATGCATGGAGAGTGCTATGGGGTATAGGAGAGTGTATGAGGGATGCATGGAGAGTGCTATGGGGTATAGGAGAGTGCTATGGGGTATAGGAGAGTGTATGAGGGATGCATGGAGTGTGCTATGGGGTATAGGAGAGTGCATGGGACATGCATGGAGTGTGCTATGGTGTATAGAAGAGTATATGGGAGACATGTGGAGTTTGCTATTGGGTATAGGAGAGTGTATGGGGCATGCAAGGAGTGTGCTATGGTGTATAGAAGAGTGTATAGGAGACATGTATGGAGTGCGCTATGGGGTATAGGAGAATGTATGAGGGGTGCATGGAGTGTGCTATGGGGTATAGGAGAGTGCATGGGGCATGCATGGAGTGTGCTATGAAGTATAGGAGAGTGTATGGGGCATCCACAGAGTGCACTATGGGGTATAGGAGAGTGTATGGGATCACATGGAGTGTGCTCTGGAGTATAGGAAAGTGTATGGGGCATGCATGGAGTGTGTTGTGAAGTATAGGAGAGTGTATGGGGCATGCATGGAGTGCACTATGGTGTATAGGAGTAGGAGAGTGTATGATGGGTGCATGGAGTGTGCTATGGGGTATAGTAGATGAGCAGCTCCATTCAAGGTACAATCACTGTGTGCTGGGAAGATTGGCTCCTGCACATGCACAGTAGTTATGTCATCCTGTGCCAGCCAATGAAGATGCCTGAAGACTGTCGCCTGGAAGGAGCTGGAGAGAAGATGCCAGTGCAGGCGAGGGACCCCTTACAAACTTCAGATCATTACGGAGGATGCAAGTACAGTACTGTATAGTGAGTTTACCTCTGCTTTAAAGAGCTGCAAGGAGGCAACATGAAGTAACCCCATACGCACACCTACATATGTAAGCACACTTGGACTAAGGTGTGTCGGGAATGTGTGCAAAATCACACGCTTTGCTGACACACACAGAAATGCGCTGCCTTTTAGTAGATGCATGGGAGTGCCATTATTAATGGCACCCCCATGCATCTGCTAATGCAGGCATTTTTGCATGCACCAAACCGCATGGGATCTTAGCATCTTGCAGCTCGGGGGTGCAATTTAGAAAAAGGATCATGGACTTCTTTTGCGCATTTTTCACTTGTTTAAAATGAATGGGCTGTAATATACGCGATGCTCGGGAATGTGCATGCGCTCTGTCACACCTGTATGGTGTGAACCTAGCCGAATGCAAGCAAAACGCAGATTGTGACGTGAATGGGCCGTCTTGACATTTGCTTCAATGCATGCAAGCACTTGTGTTGCAGCCCCCTGCATTATGGTATGATCTGGCCAAGAAGCAGATTTAACCTCCTAACCTTAGGTGGAGATCATATGACGTTCTTAGGTTGAAGTGGAGATATCTCAATGATGCCTGCAGCTGCAGGCATCATTCAGATATTGTGTTTTTCAGCCGGCGATTTCCTCACGTGAAAGCAATCAAAGCGGCTGTTCAGCTGCTTGATTGCTTTTACAGGGGGCAGGAGGGGACCTCCGCCCTCCGGCACTTCTCACAGCTCTCCCACGCGATTGCGGAGCTGGAGAATGAATTGGCCGACATTTACGCTTTTTGCTCATCACCCATCTCTATGACCCTAGGAGGATGAAAGCGACGTCATGACTTCTGGTGTCAGCAGATGTAAAAACTGCCTTTTTTTAGCTGGGAAGCCTGAGATTGTTATTATTATTTTTTTTTAAATCTCAGTCTTTCGAGCAGAGAGGAGAGATGTGGGGACTTATAGACCCCAGAATCTCTCGATAAAGAGGACCTGTCATGCCCTATTCCTATTACAAGGGATGTTTACATTCCCTCGCACGAAGAAGCGAACGCATACTTAGGTCGCGCCCGCATTTGTAAACAGCATTCAAACCACACATGTGAGGTATCGCCGCGATCGCTAGATGGAGAGCAATAATTCTAGCACTTGGCGTCCTCTGTAACTCTAAACTGGTAACCTGTAAACATTTTAAAACCAGAGATTTTTAAGTACCGAAGAAGCTTTAGCGCCATTCCACGAGTGTGCTCAATTTTAAAGCAAGTCATGTTAGGTATCTATTTACTTGGCGTAATACCATCTTTCACATTATAAAAAAAAAAAAAAAATTTGGGGGAACTTTAGTGTTTTTTTTTTTCATTCATGAATGTGTTTAACCACTTGCTTACCGGGCACTTAAACCCCCCTCCTATCCAGACCAATTTTCAGCTTTCAGCGCTGACGTACTTTGAATGACAATTGCGCGGTCATACAACACTGTACCCAAATGAAATTTTTATCATTTTTTCCCCACAAATAGAGCTTTCTTTTGGTGGTATTTGATCACCTCTGCGATTTTTATTTTTTGTTAAAAAAATTTTAAAAGACCGAATTTTAAAAAAAATTTTTTTTTTTTTTTTTTTATATTTTGTTATAAAATTTTTTAAAAGGGTAATTTTTCTCCTTCATTGATGTACGCTGATGAGGCGGCACCAATGGGCACTGATAGGTGGCAGTGATGGGCACTGATGGGTGGCAGTGATGGGCACTGATTGGTGGCAATAATGGGCACTGATCTTGTACACTGCTAGGTGGCACTGATTGGCACCACTGGTGGGCATTGTTAGGTGGCAATGGTGGGCATTGATAGGTGGCACCTGTAGGCATTGATAGGTGGCACTTATGGGCATTGATACGTGGCACTGGTGGGCACTGTGGGCACTGTGATGTGGCAATGTAAGGTGGCACTGGCAGGGGGTACTGGTGGCACAATTGAGGCACAATTGAGGCACAATTGAGGCATTATTGCCTCCTCCTCTTCGGGACCGATGTCCCTTGCTGCTGAGCCGGTGATCGGCTTTTTTTTCTCCTCGCACTGTCAGCGCGAGGAGAAAAAAAAACGATTACCGAGCTTTTGTTTTGATCATGTGATCAGCTGTCATTGGCTGACAGCTGATCACATGGTAAGGGGCCGGGACCGGCCCCTTACTTGGATCGGTGATCACCCGAGTCTCAGTGACTCGGTGATCACAGCGCGCTCCACGCGTGCCCTGCAGGGCGCGCGCAGGGCACGTGCACAGCGGAGGCCGTCATATGACGGCCTCCCGGGAATGCAGGTCCGCGCTTTAGCCGTCATTCGGCTATAGCGCGGATAGCAAGCGGTTAAAAAAAATTGCGTTTAAAAAATTGCTGTGCAAATACCGTGTGACATGAAAAATTGCAATGACCGCCATTTTATTCCCTAGGGTCTCTGCTAAAATCATATATAATGTTTGGAGGTTCTGAGTAATTTTCTAGCAACAAAAAAAAAATAATGATTTTTACATGTAGGAGAGGAGTGCCAGAATAGGCCTGGGCTGGAAGTGGTTAATAGTCAGTAACTACCCAGGTTTTGTCTGTCACCCTGCCATACTGAATAATGACCATCTATCATTGACACATAGAGGGACAAGGCCCCTCTATGTACAGTGTACCCACTCAGATCATGGCTCAGTTACCAGCAGGGGGCAGCAAAGAGCCTACAAATAATGTCAGCTCCATATCCATAGGAACAAGGCAAGACATCACATATTTACATAAAGGGTGTGTCTTTCGAGTCCTTTTTTTTTTTTTTTTTTACTTGTACCTACAGGTAAGCTTATTAACCCCTTCAGATCGGCGCTATAGCCGAATGACAACTACAGAGCGGACCTACTTTGCCGGGAGGCCGTCACTAGACATCCTCCCCTCTGCACGCTGCTCCTGCAGGGTGTGCGCAGCGCATGCTGTGATCACCGACTCAATGAGATCCCGGCCCCTTACCACGTGATCAGCTGTCAGCCAATGACAGCTGATCGCGTGTTGTAAACAGAAGATCGGTAATCGTTTTTTTTTTTCTCCTCACGCTAACAGCGTGAGGAGAAAAAAAAAGCCGATCACCGACTTCTGTGCAAGGGACACTGGTCCCGAAGAGGAAGAGGCACAGCCATCTCATCTGTGCCCACCAGTGCCGCCTGCCAGTGCCACGAATCAGTGCCCACCAGTGCATAACAGTGCCAGCAATCAGTGCCACCTATCAATGATTACCAGTGGTGCCAATCAGTGCCTCATCAGTGCCACCTAGCAGTGCTGCCTATCAGTGCCACCCATCAGTGCCCATCACTGCCACCTATCAGTGTCACCTATTAGTGCCCACCAATGCCACCTATCAGTGCCGCCTTATCAGTGCAGCCTCATCAGCGTACATCAATGAAGGAGAAAAATTACCTGTTTGCAAAATTGAATAACAAAATATAAAACGGTTTTGTATTTCTTTTTTTTAAAAATCGGTCTTTTTACATTTTTTTAACAAAAAATAAAAAACCCAGAGGTGATCAAATACCACCAAAAGAAAGCTCTATTTGCGGGAAAAAAAATGATAAAAATGTCATTTGGGTACAGCGTTGTATGACTGCGCAATTGTCATTCAAAGAGTGACAGCGCTAAAAGCTGAAAATTGGTCTGGGCAGGAGGGGGGATTAAGTGCCCAGTAAGCAAGTGGTTAAGTAATGGGGGGGGGGAGATATGCAAATATTTTCATGAGATCCCCTATGAAAATGATTTGGAACAGAAGCTAAGTAAATAAATGAAAGGCAAATCGAAATTAAAAAAACAACGTTCAAGTAAACTTTACAATAAAAACTCAAAGTGTGTCGTCATTGAAAATACATTATGGTTTATCTTTAACGACTACACTGGAAATGTGAATTACAATATATTGTACACAGCATATTTGCACATTATGGCAAACTTACTACTCTGTTTACATTGTTTCAGAGATGACAGCTCTGTTTTCCATTTGCCATGCCACAGCCACCAGTGCCATTTTCTCTTTAGGTTCTTCTTAGTTAATGCCCTTAATGAGGCTCCTCTCCCCCATGTGTAATTCAGTTGCTTAAGGCTTCCCTGTAAGTACAGTAAATATCTCCTGAATGCGCACTCTTTAGGAGATATTCACACTGCATCCAGCAGGTGGAACCCCGGGGCATGCTTTAACACTTGCCCTGCCCCAACATCAGCTGACCGCGTGTTCCGGCTTCGACGTCACATGACAACCCTGCCAGCTCACACGGCAGCGAAAAGGAAGAAAGATGATGGACTGGGGGAGAGGTAATACGGGGGGGAGGGGACTTGTAGTGCTGTATGGAGATTTCTTGTATAATGTTATGCTGTAGAGACTTGTAGGTTCAGAACACAGAGAGAGGAAATGGGCGCCTACTATGGTTGTTCTATAGTTACCACCATCATTTCCGGACACAGTCTATATACGGTGTGTATTGGAGGATATACAGGGAGGTTTACTAAGACTGGGGCAGCTGAACATGCAGCCAATCAGCTTCAACTGAACAAGCTGGAGCTAACCTCTGATTGGTTGCCATGTACAGCTGATCAAGTGTTAGTAAATTCCTCCAATGTATCCTAGAACAAGAACTGACCTGAAGCTGCAATATCCACTTCCAGTCCAGGCCTTTCCTGGGACTTTGTGTTTACATGTAACATTTTGTTTTCTCTTAGTTTCTGAAGCACACGACAGATATGTGTGCGGTGGCTCTCCAGGGACTTGGAAAATATGAGAATATCATTGAGATAAACCACCACACATAACTGCAACAAATCTTGGAGGACATCGTTTATAACTTCCTGGAAAACTGCCGGGGCTTTCCAAATGCCAAAAGGCATTACGAGGTACTCATAATGGCCTGTTCTGGTATTAAACGCAGTTTTCCACTTGTCACCCTCCTTCATCCACATGAGATTGTATGCCCCTCTCAAATCAAGCTTTGTGAAAACGGTTGCTCCCTTGAGGCAGTCAAATAATTCTGTAATCAATGGAATCGGGTAGGCATTCTTAATCGTGAAATGATTGAGACCCCTATAATCAATACAAGGGCTCAGTTCACCACTCTTCTTCCTCATGAAGAAGAAACCAGCACCAGCAGGAGACGTGGATTTGCGGATGAAACCTCGAGAAAGTGCGTCTGCAACATACCCCTCGATGGCCTTATACTCCAAGACCGACAAAGGGTAAACCCTGCCACGAGGGGGTATGGCACCAGGTTGAAGGTCAATTGCACAATCATAAGGCCGGTGTGGAGGCAAACTACCAGCTTGACCTTTGTAAAAGACATCGCTAAAATCGCGGTACTCCTCCGGCAGGGAGGAGAATGAAGAGAAGCAGGATCTCCCAGTCTATGGATAGTGAAGGACCCACTAATCATGGGGTACTTTGTCGCAGTAAGTGGGCTTAAGCACCATATAGCAATATGGTGTGACCAAATCCCCATATTTTTTGATGTTTTTTGAAAATGTCTAGGTGTTTTAAATAAGCCTTGCTGGAGGTAAATGTCTTTTTTGCATGTGTGTGCTGTAATATTTTGTTCTGTTGTATGGTCTTATGGCTGCACCATCTTTAATGCATCTTTTAGGGTGTGCCCCCCAAATATCTTGTTTGTCAGGAGTGTTTGTAACGCTATGGCAAACTGATCCAAGCGGTGATCTTGCTCATGCAATCTGGAAAAAATATTACCAACAAGTGGATTGACTGTATCTTCTGAATTCATGGCTTTCGCCAAGACCCAAGACCAAGACATAAGTAAAGTTAAATCACACTTGTTTATTAATAATAATAATAATAAGGTAAACAGAGTAAGCTTAGTCAAAACAAGCCAGAGTTCAGTAACCGGATCGGGTAGTCAGCCAAGCAAATGTCAGAGAGCCAGAGATAAACATAGTAGTACAGCAAGCAGGATCAGGAGCCAGAAGGAACGTAAAGCAAGTCTTCAACAGGAATGCAGGAGAAAGTCTCTGTGATGTTGACAAAGGAAGGCGGGATCAAGTGAGCTGGACGACTTTAAGTAGGCAGAACTGACAAGCAGAATCAACAACAGCTGGGTAACTGTGGAGAGAGATGGGAACTGGCAATTAGCCGACAGCTGAGCGGCCAACTCAGAGAAGGAAGGGCTGAGCCCAGCCCTGACACTCACATTCATAAAAATGAATCAGTCTTGGATCAGTAGCAGCTATCAAGCACCTGATGCTGATGTAACTGATTGATTTTTCTATGCATGTGGGATCCCTTGAAGACTGTCTATGCTGAGTGACTATCCCATTCCTCCTCAATCTTGATGATGCTAGCTGACCAACAATATTTTTGGTTTAGGGCACCACGACCATTGCTTAAGGCCCAATTTTTCTGCTCCTGTTTAACAGGGGCATGTAATTACAATTTTTGATCAAATATTTCACAGCAGGGCCTATTCCTGCGCCCAACAAGCGTAAATATGAGGGGTTACAGTGTTGTGGCACCACCACCACTGGCTAAGGCCCAATTCTTCTGCCCCTGTTTAACAGGGGCATGTAATTACAATTTCTTGATCAAATATTTCACAACAGGGCCCGTTCCTGCGCCCACCAAGCGTAACTGTGAGGGGTTACAGTGTTGTGGCACCACCACCACTGCCTAAGGCCCAATTTTTCTGCGCCTGTTTAACAGGGGCATATAATTACAATTTTTGATCAAATATTTTATAGCAGGGCCCATTCTTGCGCCCACCAAGCGTAACTGTGAGGGCTTACAGTGTACACCAACACACACTGATTGCCCCCCCAATAAAGAGGACCTGTCACCACCCATCAAAGTACCTGTCACAGTCCATCTGAGTACCTGTCACAGTCCATCTGAGTACCCGAGTACCTGTCACAGTTCATCTGAGTACCCGAGTACCTGTCACAGTCCATCTGAGTACCCGAGTACCTGTCACAGTTCATCTGAGTACCCGAGTATCTGTCACAGTCCATCTGATTACCCGAGTACCTGTCTCAGTTCATCAGAGTACCCGAGTACCTGTCACAGTTCATCTGAGTACCCGAGTACCTGTCACAGTTCATCTGAGTACCCGAGTACCTGTCACAGTTCATCTGAGTACCCGAGTACCTGTCACAGTCCATCTGAGTACCCGAGTACCTGTCACAGTTCATCTGAGTACCTGAGTACCTGTCACAGTTCATCTGAGTACCCGAGTACCTATCACAGTCCATCTGAGTACCTGAGTACCTGTCACAGTTCATATGAGTACCGAGTACCTGTCACTGCTCTTCAGAGTACCCGAATACCAGTCACCAGCCCATCAGAGTCCCTGAGTACCTATCTGTAGCCCATCAGAGTACCCGAGTACCTATCTGTAGCCCATCAGAGTACCTGAGTACCTGTCACCAGGCCATCAGAGCACCCGAGTACCTGTCACCAGCCAATCAGCATACCCCAGTACCTGTCACCAGCCCATCAGAGTACCCGAGTACCTGTCTGTAGCTCATCAAGTTACCCGAGTACTTATCTGCAACCCACCAGAGTACCCACGTACCTATCTGCAGCCCATGCCTCATAGAATATACGTTGGGGTGTTTGCTTTCCAAAATGGGGTAATTTTGTGGGTAATTCCATTGTCCTGGTGCTCAAAGACCTTCAAAGGTGTGATGGGTAGGAATGAAATGAGATGTGTAATTTATGTTCGTAGAACGCCTGAAGGTACTACTTCAGTGTTGGGCCTCTGTATGTGGCCAGGCTGAGTAAAAGTCTCACACGTGTGGTATCGCCATACTCAGGAAGAGTAGCAGAATGTATTTTGGGGTGTAATTTTGGCTATATACATGCTATGTCTTAGAAATATCTTATAAATTGCCAACTTTGTGTAAAAAAAAATGCATTTTTGTTTTACACATATTCCAAAAACGTCTGGAAAAAAATTAACCGTTCAAAAGACTCATCGTGTCTCATGGATTATACGTTGGGGTGTTTGCTTTCCAAAATGGGGTTATTTTGTGGGCAATTCCATTGTCCTGGTGCTCCAGGACCTTCAAAAGTGTTATGCCCTGTACACATGATCGGACTTTCCGAAGGAAAAAATGCGCGATCGGAGCTTGTTGACGGAAATTCTGACCATGTGAAGGCTCCATCGGACTTTTTCCATCGGAATTTCTGACACACAAAGTTTGAGAGCTGGATCTAAAATTTTCCGACAACAAAATCCGTTGTAGGAAATTCAGATCATGTGTACACAATCCTGACGCACAATGTGCCACGCATGCTCGGAATCAAGCAGAAGAGCAGCACTGGCTATTGAACTTCATTTTTCTCGGCTCGTCGTACGTGTTGTACGTCACTGCGTTCTTGACGTTTGGAATTTCTGACCAGCTTTGTGTGATTGTGTGTATGCAAGACAAGTTTGAGCCAACATCCGTCGGAAAAAATCAGATGGATTTTGTTGTCGGAATGTCCGATCGTGTGTACAGGGCATAATAGGTGGTTGAGAAATGAGATGTGTCATTTATGCTCGTAGAACGCCTGAAGGTGCTACTTCAATGTTGGGCCTCTTTATGTGACCAGGCTGTGTAAAAGTCTCACACATGTGGTATCGCCATACTCGGGAAGAGTAGCAGTGTCAGGTACTCACCAAGGCCGGAACGCTGAGAGTGGTTCCCCTAGCAACTAGGTGCGAGATACCCCTGAAGGTGGTACAGAGGGTATCAGGCACGGAGAGGCACGGGTTGCCAGCAGGTGTGCAGGTCACCCAGGTGTCACTAGACGTGTAGAACCCGTGTGGCATGGACTGGTTGCTAAGCTGGAGAGAAGACCGGCAGGGACTCCAACACTTGACCTGGAACCAGGAACAGAGCTGAGGAGAAGCACAGGGTTAAGCAAGACAAGTCCTTTAGCAGGCCGAGGGTCAAACACCGGGTGATCGTAGAAGCAAGCACGGGTCTAAGCAAGACAAGTCCGTTTAGCAGGCCGAGGGTCAAACACTGGAGAGAGGATCAGCAGAAGAGTCGTTAATCAAGCCGGGGGTCAAACACTGGAGAGAAGATAAGCAGAGAAGTCCTTAATCAAGCCGAGGGTCAAACACTGGAGAGAGGATCAGCAGAAGAGTCCTTAATCAAGCCGAGGGTCAAACACTGGAGAGAGGATAAGCAGAGTGGTCAAACGGTCCGGGTCACTATAGGCAGGAACAGGTATGCAGAGGAATAAACGGGAACACTGGAAGCTGAGAAGACAAACCAGCAATGAGCACAAGGCATAGCTGTCTTTATATAGGCCCGCCAAGGGGATGTCCCGCTGTACGTGCATGCGTTCGTATGCCCACGTGTGCTAACCCGTTCGGGTCACGCGCTCGTACCCGCCGATCGTGTGCCCGTACGTGCTGATGTGTAGCTCTACCGCGCAGGCGCACCGGGACGCGCCGATACTGACAGGCTCTGGCTGTGTTAACCCTCTGACAGTGCCCCCTCCCAAGGGGCAGCCTCCGGTGCCCAATCTGGGCAAGATTCCTGGTTGCCTTTTATGAAAATTACGTTTCAGGCGAGGGGCGTGTAAGTTGCTGGACGGTTCCCAGGAGTTATCTTCTGGAGGGTATCCTTTCCATTTAACAAGATATTGGATCTGTCCCCCCCTTTTTCTACAGTCCATTATTGCCTCCACTTCATACTCCATTTCACCTTCAATTTCAATTGGAGGAGGTGGTGGTTCCATTCTTCCAGAAAAAGGGCTAGGGACCACTGGCTTCAATAAAGATGCATGGAATACCGGATGTATCTTATATGTGACCGGAAGGGCTAATTCAAAAGCCACGGGGTTCACCACTTTCTTAGTTTCAAAAGGGCCAATGAACCTTGAACCTAGTTTGCGGGATGGACAGGGTAGTCTAAGATTAATAGCAGATAGCCATAACTTGTCCCCAAACCTTGAAACTTGGGTTTGGTCTTCTTCCTCTGTTATAGTACTTCTCGTAATTGTCTTGGGCCTTTTTCATGGTTTCCTGGATCTGTAAAAAATTGGTTTGGATAAAGTTAATCCGGTCTTATACTGCAGGAGTTGACACTTCAGGGAAGGAATCTGGCAAGAAGGAGGGATGGAAGCCGTAATTAGCCCAAAAAGGTGTTTGGTTGATGGCGGAATGAGTGGAATTGTTGTAAGCAAATTCTGCATACGGAAGGAGGGTGGACCAGTTATCTTGGGAACCAGAGCAGAAGCAACGGAGATATTGTTCCAGAGTTTGATTTGTTCTTTCTGTTTGACCGTTGCTTTGCAGGTGGTATGCTGAGGAGAGAGAGGTCTTTATTTCAAGGGATCTGCAGAGGTCCTTCCAAAATTTTGAGGTAAATTGGATACCTCTGTCTGATACGATGTTGTGGGGAACACCATGAAGCCTCACGATTTCTTTGATAAAAATATTTGCTGTAGCCAGAGTAGAAGGGGTGCCCATCATGGGCAGGAAGTGTGCCATCTTAGAGAGGCGGTCAACCACCACTAAGATGGTAGTAAATTTTTCAGAGGGGGGAAGTTCTACAATGAAGTCCATAGAGACCTCCTTCCATGGACGTTCAGGGACAGACAAAGGTCTCAGGAGCTCCCAAGTCTTAGTGTTCGACCCTTTGTTACGTTGACATGTTATACAGGATTGGACATAGTTTTTACAGTCCTGACTCCAACCCGGCCACCAGTACGAGCGATGAACCAATTCTGAGGTTTTCCGGATTCCAAAGTGCCCTGCCAACTTATGGTCATGGAAGTTCTGTAATACTTGCAGTCTCACTGGAGAAGGAACAAATATTTTATTTTGGGCCCACAGTAGGCCATCCCTCTTCCTTAATGAGGGTACTTCAGGTTCTATGCATTGACTGGATACCTCTTTAATGGCAGTTTTGAGATCAGGCTGGATAAGAAGGAAGTTGTGTGGGGATAGGATAGTCCCAGGCTCATTTGCCTCATTGGTTTCTGGAAACATTCAGGAGAGTGCATCCGCTTTTCCGTTCTTGGAACCCGGTCGGTAGGAGATGTGAAAATTAAATCTGGAGAAAAATAATGCCCATCGGGCTTGTCGAGGTCAGAGTCGCTTGGCCGTTCGGAGGTATTCCGATGATCAGTAAAGATCATTATGGGTTGGGATGCACCCTCCAGCAAGTACCTCCACTCCTCCAGGGCAAATTTTATAGCCAGTAGTTCTCGGTCACTGACGTCATAGTTCCTTTCAGGTGGGCTTAACTTGTGAGAAGCAAAGGCAACTGGATGAAGAAGGGCCTTCGGACCGCTCCGTTGGGACAGGATTGCACCTGTCGCTGATTCGGAGGCATCTACTTCCAGTACATATGATAAAGCTGGATCTGGGTGTTGTAGAATAGGAGCCGATGTAAAAAGATCTTTCAATTTATTAAAGGCTTCTTGGGCTTCTTGGGGCCATTGGAACTTGGCTTGCTGGCGGGTGAGTCGAGTAATGGAAGAAATGATTGAGGAGAATCCTCTAATGAACCTGCGGTAAAAATTGGCAAAGCCAACAAACTGCTGGATTCCCTTTTTATCTGAAGGAGCTGGTCACTCCTGGATGGTTCTAACCTTTTGTGGGTCCATTGCAACCCCTTTTGTGGAGATGATGAACCCAAGGAACTGGATGGTGGTCTTTTCAAATTCACATTTCTCCCTTTTAAGAATAGGCCATGTTTCCTGAGAACCGAGAGTACCTTCTTTACATGGGTGCGATGTACTTCTAGTGAGGTGGAGAAAATCAAAATATCATCAAGATATACGATCACAAAGTTATGTAGATACTCACGGAAAATGTCGTTGACTAGGTGTTGGAACGTGGCCGGGGCGTTGCAGAGTCCAAAAGGCATCACCAGATATTCAAAGTGCCCAAACCTGGATCTAAAGACTGTTTCCCACTCATCCCCGGCATGTATCCGAACGAGATTGTATGCTCCCCGTAAGTCTAGTTTGGTAAACACTTGGGCAGTTCTGAAGCGCTGGAATAGTTCAGAGATGAGAGGCAACGGGTATCTATTCTTTACAGTGATCTTATTAAGTTCTCTATAGTCTACACAGGGCCTTAAAGATCCATCCTTTTTTTTGACAAAAAAGATACCCGCCCCAGCTGGAGAAGAAGAAGGGCGGATGAACTTCTTCTCCAGGTTTTCGTCAATATAGGAACGAAGCGCTTCCAACTCAGTCTCAGATAGTGGAAATATGCGACCAAAAGGAATCTCGGATCCAGGCAAAAGGTCAATGGGACAATCATAGGAGCGGTGTGGTGGTAAGCTGTCGGCCTTTTTTTTATCAAAAATGTCCAGAAATTCATGGTATACTGCAGGGACATGCTGAAGATTATCTGGTATTGGCTGAAGGGCCAAGCAGGAGGCCGGTGTGCTGGTGGTAGGCACGAAACAATGTTGAGAGCAGTACATAGATGAGAAGAGAATTTCTTTCTTGGACCAACTGATTTGAGGGTCATGAGCTTGTAACCAGGGGAAACCCAGGATAACAGGAAACATAGGTGAGCTGATGATATTAAAACAAAGGAATTCTTGGTGGCCAGAGTCTGTGGAGGTGAGAACAGGTTTGGTTTCTTGAGTAACAAGTCCCGAACATGGTAGGGATCCGTCGGCAAGATGTATCTGCAGAGGTTGCTTCTTGTCTTGGAGGGGAATATGCAGGGTGTGAGCCAGAGATGCATCCAGGAAACAACTGCATGCTCCGGAGTCAATGATGGCCAGCAGCGGAGCCTCCTCTTCCGCCACCTGTAATGAGACCGGAAGGACAAAGTGAGATTGGGTAGAGCCGGTAACTTGAAAGTTCGCAGTGTACTGTCGCTGGCACTTACTGGGTCTCACGGGGCAGTTGCGTAAGAAATGACCAGCTTCCCCACAATAAAGGCAAAGGTTGGCTTGGCGCCGGCGGAGTCTTTCATCAGGGGTGAGTGGAGATCGTACCAATCCCAACTGCATAGGTTCGTGGTCCGAGGAAGAGGAAGGTACGGCAGAAGGTGCTGGAACAGGAGGAATGCGAGGTAACATCCGGGTTGGTCGTGAGGACTGGAAGCATTCAGAGCGGCGTTCACGCAGGCGTCTGTCAAGCTTAATTGCTAGTTGTATTTATTCTTCCAGGGAGGAAGGAGTATCCATCCGAGCCAATTCATCTTTTAAGTTCTCCGATAGACCTTGGCGATACTGATATTTTAGAGCAGCCTCATTCCAGTTGGTGTCCCCAGACCATTTCCAGAAATTAACGGTGTAGTCTTCCACTGGTCTCTTTCCCTGGGTCAGGGTGTGTAAGATGGACTCAGCTGTGGCAGTGCGTTGTGGGTCCTCATACAGCTGTGCCATAGCGTTGAAAAAAGTTTCTACCATATCCAACACGGAGCTTTTCTGTTCTAAAAGGTTATGGGCCCAGGCTTGAGGTTCTTCTGATAAAAGCGAAATGACAAACCCCACTTTTACAGCTTTGAAATGGAAAGTCCTGGGTTGAAGGGCCAAGTAAAGCTGACAAGCATTTTTGAAAGCTCTGAATTTCTTTCGAATTCCGGAAAACCGTTCTGGAATGGGAACCCTGGGTTCAGGGGTGGTCATCATGACTGGTTTGACTTGGCTTTGGGAAGAAGAAATCCCACTGGGTGAGGCTGAAGGTGCTTCCGGGAGAGCTGAGGAAGTTGTTAGGTGTTGAAGGCGACCTTCAATTTGGAAGTATCCATCCTGCAGTCACTGGACAGCCTGTGTAAGGGCTGTAACCTGCTGGCAGAGGGCCTCGAGGGGGAGAGCCGGCTCTGTCGGCCTCTGACATGGCTGGTTTGTACTGTCAGGTACTCACCAAGGCCGGAATGCTGAGAGTGGCTCCCCTAGCAACTAGGTGCGAGATACCCCTGAAGGTGGTACAGAGGGTATCAGGCACGGAGAGGCACGGGTTGCCAGCAGGTGTGCAGGTCACCCAGGTGTCACTAGACGTGTAGAACCCGTGTGGCATGGACTGGTTGCTAAGCTGGAGAGAAGACCGGCAGGGACTCCAACACTTGACCTGGAACCAGGAACAGAGCTGAGGAGAAGCACAGGGTTAAGCAAGACAAGTCCTTTAGCAGGCCGAGGGTCAAACACCGGTTGATCGTAGAAGCAAGCACGGGTTTAAGCAAGACAAGTCCGTTTAGCAGGCCGAGGGTCAAACACTGGAGAGAGGATCAGCAGAAGAGTCGTTAATCAAGCCGGGGGTCAAACACTGGAGAGAAGATAAGCAGAGAAGTCCTTAATCAAGCCGAGGGTCAAACACTGGAGAGAGGATCAGCAGAGGAGTCCTTAATCAAGCCGAGGGTCAAACACTGGAGAGAGGATAAGCAGAGTGGTCAAACGGTCCGGGTCACTGTAGGCAGGAACAGGTATGCAGAGGAATAAACGGGAACACTGGAAGCTGAGAAGACAAACCAGCAATGAGCACAAGGCATAGCTGTCTTTATATAGGCCCGCCAAGGGGACGTCCCGCTGTACGTGCATGCGTTCGTATGCCCACGTGTGATAACCCGTTCGGGTCACGCGCTCGTACCCGCCGATCGTGTGCCCATACGTGCTGATGTGTAGCTCTACCGCGCAGGCGCACCGGGACGCGCCGATACTGACAGGCTCTGGCTGTGTTAACCCTCTGACAAGCAGAATGTATTTTGAGGTGAAATTTGTTGTATGCATATGCTGTGTGTGAGAAATAACCTGATAATATGACAATTTTTGTAAAAAAAAAAAAAAATCTTCATTTTGCAAAGAATTGTGGGAAAAAATTACAACTTAAAAACACTCACCATACTACTTACTTATACCTTGGAATGTCTGCTTTCTAAAAAGGGGTCATTTAGGGGGTATTTGTACTTTCCTGACTTGTTAGCCCTCATTCACACGAGGCGGACTCCGCTTCCACGGAGCCCGCCCCAGTCCGCCGGCTCAGCGGGAGATCTCTCAGTTGATCTCCGCTGAGCCGGCGGATGACAAGTCCCTCTCTGCTCACTGAGTGGGGAGGGGCTTGTCAGGCGCCGCTGCTGCCTATGGAGGGATTGGATGAAAACGGACAGCATGTCCATTTTCATCAGATCTCACCCGATCCGATCCGCCAGCGACGGATCCGGACGTAGGGCCATCCGTCTGCTTTTAGCTGATCAGATGGGGTCGGATGTCAGCGAACATGTCTCCATAGGCTAACATGGAGCGCCCGTTCAGGTCCGCCGTCAAAACTGATAGGCGGACCTGAACGGTCCGATCGCGTGAAAGGGGCCTAAGTGTCTCAAGAAATGAGATACACCTAATGTACTGAAGGCCTGATCAGATGTAATCAATTTTCAGCGATTGGCACCATAGTTTGTAGACTCTATAATTTTCACAAAGACCAAATAATATACACTAATTTGGGTTATTTTTACCAAAGCTATGTAGCAGTAAATTTCATATGGGTGCAGTGTTGCATGACTGAGTAATTGTCATTCAAAGTGTGAGAGCACTGAAAGCTTAAAATTGGTCTGGGCAGGAAGGGGGTGTAAGTGCCCTGTATATAGGTGGTTAAAAGATAGTCTTTCTCTGAGTCTGGAGTCAATGAGGATGGCAAACGTGATCAACTTCTCCAGCTCAGTGAGTATATCTCGGGCTGCTATCTCATCCTTGATGGAATCCGAGAGACCATGAGAAAAAGCAGCCATGATGACCTCATTGTTCCAAGCAACCTCTGCTGCCAGAGTACGGAATTCAATGGCGTAGTTGGCAACAGTTTTCGTACTCTGTTTGATGGACATGAGGCACTTGGTAGCAGAAGCGTAACGTGCGGGAATGTCAAATACCCTTTTAAAGGAGGCCACAAACTCAGGGTAACTCAAGACAACATGTTTTTGCGTCTCCCATAGAGGGTTTGCCCAGGCCAAGGCTCTCTCAGAAAGCAAAGATATCACAAAACCTATTTTGCTTCTGTCCGTGGGAAACGCCTGGGGCAGCATCTCAAAGTATATCTCAACCCGGTTGAGAAACCCTCTGCATTGAACTGGATCACCCCCAAAATGCTGGGGAAGTGGAGCGGAACCAGACATACCTCTTATAGAGGTAATACTCGAGGCAGGTGCCTGCACAGGGACTGGCGTAGCAGCAGGGACAGCCTGCAACTCAGGTTGTACCGGAGCAGCCACAGTGGGAGATTCCAGGTGAGCCGTGCGACTCAGGAGCATTTGTAACGCCATGGAAAACTGATCCATGCAGTGATCTTGCTCATCCAATCTGGAAAAAAATATTACCAACAGGTGGATTGACTGTATCTTCTGAATTCATGGCCTTCGCCTACTGTCAGAAACCATGAAATCAGACCGAGACAGGAGTACAGTTAAATCACACTTGTCGCGGACACTGGCTGCAAGGACCTTTTTCTGTCCACATTCACCCTGTTATTTGGTATTTCTATATTAATCTTTTATTTTTTTGGACTTGCCCAAAGACTAGTCCATACCTCCCAACTTTTGAACTTGACAATGAGGGACACTTAGAAGATCCGATGTGTGGAGAGCGCAGCGCACCATGCCGAGAAGTGGGCGTGGCCAGCAAAAAAGGGCGTGGCCATTTGGTTGTGGTTTAAGAGGTGTGGTCAATCATATTGGAGACATGTTTACATCACTATAATATATCTCAATTTAACAAAAGTCTGTCTATTTTTACACTATTTTTAGAGTATTTTGCTTAAAGTTTATTAGAAGAATGTAATGTAGTTGAATACAGTTGGACTGAGAAACTCTCTTATGTTTCTGCATACATCCTGACCTCTGAAGACACGCAGTGCACTGGATGGGGCCACATGTCCAGAGAGACCCCAGGATGGGATGGGGGGGTGGACAGGGAGATCGCAGGATGGGACGGGGAGATCGCAGGATTGGACGGGGAGATCGCAGGGTGGGACGGGGAGATCGCAGGGTGGGACGGGGAGATCGCAGGATTGGACGGGGAGATCGCAGGATTGGACGGGGAGATCGCAGGGTGGGACGGGGAGATCGCAGGGTGGGACGGGGAGATCGCAGGGTGGGACGGGGAGATCGCAGGGTGGGACAGGGAGATCGCAGGATGGGACGGGGAGATCGCAGGGTGGGACGGGGAGATCGCAGGTTGGGACGGGGAGATCGCAGGATTGGACGGAGAGATCGCAGGATTGGACGGAGAGATCGCAGGATTGGACGGAGAGATCGCAGGATTGGACGGGGAGATCACAGGATGGGACGGGGGGGTGGACAGGGAGATCGCAGGATTGGACGGGGGGGTGGACAGGGAGATCGCAGGATTGGACGGGGGGGTGGACAGGGAGATCGCAGGATTGGACGGGGGGTGGACAGGGAGATCGCAGGATTGGACGGGGGGGGGTGGACAGGGAGATCGCAGGATTGGACGGGGGGGTGGACAGGGAGATCGCAGGATTGGACGGGGGGGGGGTGGACAGGGAGATCGCAGGATTGGACGGGGGGGTGGACAGGGAGATCATAGGATTGGACGGGGGGTGGACAGGGAGATCGCAGGATTGGACGGGGGGTGGACAGAGAGCTCAGGAGAGGAAACATAAACAGGGCAATTCAGATTGAGACACACACAGAACACTTCCCCGTTCTCAGCACACACTCTCCTTATCTCCTGCTGCAGAGTCCTGTACAGATTAAACAGACAGAACGAGTGATGCTCTGTGTCTGCAACCTGAGCTAAGATTCTGGGCACAGGCTTCACCAGAAATCTATCTGTCATCTGCCAGGACACTGCAACAGCTTAAGTTAACTGCAGCAACTTTCCTATCACACATACACAGACCTGCAGAAAGCCCTCCTCCTCGTCTTCAGCACAGACCGGCAACTGACCCCGCCCCCACGGGGAGTGTTCTGTTGGCAAATACAGGAGGATGATTGCCATGTGCTGCAGCCAATCACCATGAGGACAAGCAGCCACGAGTTCCAATCAAAGAAAATTTCCACACAGTGAGAAAACCAGCTTCAGGCTGTGCCGTGCGGGATTCATTCTGTGTGCACAGGACAATGCAGGGAACATTCTCCTACCTTTCTTCCAGAGCAGGAATAGCCTTCAGGGGAGACCCGGAGTTGGGGGGTGGAGCCGGGGGCGGAGCTTAGGCGCGAGGAGGAATCCTCCTCCAGCTCGCACTGAATGCTGGGGCTCCACTCTCCTCCTCGTCGTGACGTCACTGGTTGTTAGACGCCAGGCGGGCCATGCCTAGCAACCAGTTGTTTTGGCAGTTAGCCAGGCAGCATCTGGGGGTGAAATGAAGCGGTCTTGGCCAGAACCAGTACAGCGCCGGGCAGTGAGGGACAGCGGCAATGCAGCGGCAATTTTTAGGGGGCATCAGATCCCAATGGGGCGATTCCAGGACATTGTATTGTCCCGGAATGAAGGTGCCCGGGACGCGGGACAGACCTCCCACAGCGGGACTTTCCCGGGCAATCCGGGACGGTTGGGAGGTATGCTATTCTTAGTTGTTTATTCTGAACAATACATAATTCTTGAAAGAGCTGATCACATTAACCTGCGGAGACGAACTGTCTGGTCACCAGGTCTGCCTTAAGTGTTGTGTTAATTAACATGTTAATTATATTATTGTCTTTTAAGTTTTTGCTAGAGGGGAGGGGGGGAGTGTCCATGAGTCAGCCCTACCTCGTTATCTAACCCCTTGTGTTAAATGTGTATAAAAAGGCTGTATTCTGTCCAATAAAGCAGTCAAGATTCTACAAGCTAATATCGACTAGACTTGTATTTAATGCAGCTATAATATTATATCTCTCTGATGGTCATACTGGAGGAAGCGGTGTTATTGACGGAGGCACTCAGTGGAGTGTGGGATAGGATCCGTCACAATTGGTGGCAAGCTCTGGGATGCTTCCTCTTGCCTAGGCACACCCAAATCACCACCGGGACCCCCTGCTCCTAACAGCAGATGGAACATCACTACGCCAGACTCAAGCGCAGCACCTTGAAGGATCTCTTGGAAGCCCGTGGAAAAGTCTCCAGCAACAAATCCAAAGCGACTCTCATCACCGAACTAATGGAGATTGACCAGGCCAGCAACCCACCAGCAGACACCTCAGAGGCGACAGAGTTCCAGCGTGACGTCCAATGGCGACTGGCCTTGTATGGTACTCAACCCCCACAGGAGGTTATCAGTCAAGTGTTAACAGAGGTGTCGCAGCTGCGAATGGCTGAACTCCAGCGGGACCAAGGAGCGTCAGTTATGTTCAACCGGGAAGCTCCAGCGGCCCGCAAAAAGCTGCCCTATGCCGCCTTCCGCATGTTTCAAGATGGTGAAGATGAGATGGATGTTTACCTGCAAATGTTTGAGCGGCAATGCGGTCTCCAAGGTGTCAATAAAGCAGATTGGGTCACGCTCCTGGTCAGCCGTCTCACAGGAAGGGCTGCAGAGGCGTACAATAATGTCCCTGATGAGATCAGCCAGGACTATGACCGGGTAAAAGAAAGACTATTGGCTCGCTTCGGCATTACTCCAGAGGCACACCGTTTGAGATTTCGCAACCTCTGCCGAAAGGAGAGAGAGCCTTACACAGAATGGGCTCATCAAATGACCCGAGCAGCGGAGAGTTGGATGACCGGGTGCCAAGCTGTTACCATGGCAGATACGCTCCAGCTAATCCTCCTGGAACAATTCTACGATCATACCCCACATGAGGTTAGAGACTGGGTAAAGGATCGGCGGCCAGTCACAGTAGATGAAGCTGCCACCCTAGCTGACCAATACGTGGATTCAAGTCGGACTGTACAACCAGAGCCTAAGACCCCAGCTCGGCCTGTCCCCAACATTCCACGGAGCGTTGCCCCTCCACACCAGCCGTCGATCCCCGGCCCCACTCAGCTACCATCTTCACGAGGAAAAGGGGACCTCTGCTACAGATGCAACCAAGCAGGGCATGTTAGGAGGTATTGTCCGCAGAATGTTTCCCAGGACGCGCGGAACAACAGGCCCCTTAGACCTGCCCGGGCTGCTGCACACTGTCTGGAGAGAGATAATGTGACTTACCCAAGCGAGGAGAATATTGGAATTCTACTTGAGGCAGACCCTGTGCAAGCTGCCACTACAGATAATCGTTTGCACCATCGACAAGCCGTGTGGATTAATGGTCGGGATGCCCAGGGACTGCGGGACACGGGAGCTACTGTTACCCTGATACAGTCCCGAATGATAAACCCGGCAGAGCAGACGGGACAGTCTGTGGCTGTGCGGGTGGCCGGGGGATATGTTATGCGGGTCCCCACTGCCAGGGTTCACCTTGATTGGGGTTTGGGGGCCAAAGAAGTGGAAGTGGGAATAATGCAGAACTTACCTGCAGAGGTTTTGTTGGGCAACGATTTGGGACGTTTAAATTCAGCCTTCTCCCTGGATGTATCCCCGGAAGCCTATCCTGTTACCACCCGCCAGCAAGCCCGGATAGAGGTGCGCTCCCTCGAGGACGGGACCCAGGTAAGACCTGTCACCCCTGATCTAGACTGTACTACCCCAACTATCCCTACCCCAACTTGGGCTTCTCCCCAAGAATTTGCTCAGGCAACTCTTAGCGACCCTTCCTTAGCTAGCTATAGGGAAAAAGCAGGATTGGACCCTGGGGGGTTGGAGAGGGAGCGAATAGAGTGGGTCCAGGGATTACTCTATCGGGTTACTGAGGGAAAGACAGCCTCCCATCCACCCAAGCGGCAGCTGGTTGTGCCGCAGAAATATCGTCATGACCTGCTGCGCATTGGGCATGACATACCCTTAGCCGGACACCTGGGGATGTCCCGGACCCTCCACCGTCTGACTCAGTCGTTTTTTTGGCCAGGGATTACAGGGGATGTCCGACAGTATTGCCGGACCTGTGACACATGCCAGCGAGTGGGTAAGCATGGGGGCCCGCTGAAAACTCCCCTACACCCTTTACCGATCATTGATGAACCCTTTAGCCGCATTGCC
This sequence comes from Lithobates septentrionalis, assembly GCA_037952835.1. NCBI lineage: Eukaryota > Metazoa > Chordata > Amphibia > Anura > Ranidae > Lithobates > Lithobates septentrionalis. The sequence continues at coordinate 1,021,739 of JBBDGP010001454.1, read as the reverse complement.
GTAGACCTGGTTGGACCATTGCCCAGACCTAGTCCTTCTGGGAAGAGATATATCCTTACTGTGGTGGATTATGCCACCCGGTACCTGGAGGCCATTCCCCTGGCAAATATCCATGCAGAAACTGTGGCTGATGCCTTGCTCCGAAACTTTGCCAGGGTGGGTTTCCCTCGGGAAATCATCTCTGACCAGGGGACCCAGTTCACTGCTGAGCTCACTCAGCAGTTATGGAGATTCTGTGGGATAAAGCCCCTACAGAGCTCTCCCTATCACCCCCAGATCAACGGACTGTGTGAGAGGTTCAATGGAACACTGAAACAGCTGCTTAGGACATTTGCAACCTCTCACAGGGATTGGGAGAGATATCTGCCACACCTTCTCTTCGCTTATCGGGAGGTGCCGCAGGAATCTACCGGGTTCTCCCCATTTGAGTTACTGTATGGGAGGCAGGTGAGGGGGCCCCTAGATCTAGTCAGAGCCCACTGGGAAGGGGAAATTGATCCCCAAGGGTCCTCTATCGTAGCATACGTTCTTGAGTTTAGGGACAGACTGAAGGAGCTCACGGACACTGTCCAGGAGAACCTTCAGGCTGCCCAAAGGCGGCAGAAACGATGGTACGATCGTACTGCTCGGAACTGCACTCTGGAGGTTGGGCAGAAGGTTCTTGCCCTCAGGCCAACCAAGCAGGACAAGTTTCAGGCCACTTGGCAGGGACCTTACCAGGTTGTGGCAAAGCTCTGTGACACAACCTACCTAGTGGCTAAATGTTCGGATGAAAGAGTCCGACGGACCTTTCATGTGAACATGTTGAAAGCATACTGGGAAAGATCAGGAGAGGTAGCCGCTATATGTGCTCCAGCTGTGGAAGATTCTGAGAATCTTCCCCTGCTGGTGCTCCCGGAGCTAAATAGAATTACTGCAGGGATAGAGATGATAAAGCTTAACGACCAGCTAGGGCCGACGCAGAGAGAACAAGCTAGACAGGTCCTTAGTCAGAGAAGGGAAATGTTCTCCACAGTCCCCGGGTACACTACTATGGCAGTGCACCGTGTGGAGACCCCGGGACAACTGCCGCTAAGACAGGCGGCTTACCGGATACCTGACGCAGTGAGAGAGGGGATGCGTCATGAGATTAAGGAGATGCTTGAATTGGGAGTCATTGAGCCATCCAGCAGCCCCTGGGCTTCCCCGGTGGTCCTTGTACCGAAGCGGGATGGCACAACTCGCTTCTGTGTAGACTACCGCAGATTAAATGAGTGCACCACCACTGATGCTTACCCTATGCCCCGGGTCGATGATCTGTTAGATCGCATTGCTCGGGGAAAATTCCTGACAACCCTTGACCTATGCAAAGGATACTGGCAATTTCCTCTGGATGCGGAATCTATTCCGAAATCGGCGTTCATTACCCCATTTGGCTTATACCAGTCTAAAGTAATGCCATTTGGGATAAAGAATGCACCGGCGACTTTCCAGAGGATGGTAGACCAACTCCTTGATGGCCTCCAGGACTATGCTTGTGCATATGTGGACGACATTGCGATCTACAGTGATACCTGGGAGGACCATCTGGTTCACCAGGGTGTCGTGTTAGACCGCATCAAGGCTGCAGGACTAACCCTTAAGCCAGAGAAATGCAGCATAGGGATGTCCGAGGTACAGTACCTTGGACATCGAGTAGGCAGTGGACAACAATGACCTGAGCCTGCTAAGATTGAGGCAGTTGCCAAGTGGCCGACCCCCCGTACTAAAACCCAGGTCCTGGCGTTCCTCGGCACAGCTGGGTACTATAGGAAATTTGTCCCGCAATATAGTTCCATCGCTAAGCCCCTGACAGACCTGACTAAGAAGCACCTTCCCCGACAGGTACTGTGGTCCCCCGAGTGTGAAGCTGCCTTCCAACGATTAAAGAATGCACTAACTTCAGCTCCTGTTCTAGCTGCCCCTGACCCAACCAAACGTTTTTGTGTCCACACAGATGCCTCTACATTCGGGCTGGGGGCAGTACTGAGCCAAGCAGCACCCAGTGGCCTACATCAGTCGGAAGCTGCTACCCAGGGAAGTCGGTTATGCAGCCGTGGAGAAGGAGTGTTTGGCGCTGGTGTGGGCTCTCAAGAAATTCCAACCTTATCTCTACGGACGATCTTTTACGGTGCTCACCGACCACAATCCATTAATCTGGCTTAATCGGGTCTCCGGGGATAATGGACGTTTGTTACGATGGAGCTTGGCACTGCAGCCCTACAATTTTACCATACAGTATCGGCCAGGAAAGCAGAATGGGAATGCTGATGGACTTTCCCAGCAAACTGAACTATAAAGCTCTCCCGGACAGCCCCAAGCTGACCCGTGGTGGATCTAGTTGGGTCTGCCGGACTATGGGACAGGGGGGGGGGGGGGCACTGTCGCGGACACTGGCTGCAAGGATATTTTTCTGTCCACATTCACCCTGTTATTTGGTATTTCTATATTAATCTTTTATTTTTTTGGACTTGCCCAAAGACTATTCTTAGTTGTTTATTCTGAACAATACATGATTCTTGAAAGAGCTGATCACATTAACCTGCGGAGACAAACTGTCTGGTCACCAGGTCTGCCTTAAGTGTTGTGTTAATTAACATGTTAATTATATTATTGTCTTTTAAGTTTTTGCTAGAGGGGAGGGGGGGAGTGTCCATGAGTCAGCCCCACCTCGTTATCTAACCCCTTGTGTTAAATGTGTATAAAAAGGCTGTATTCTGTCCAATAAAGCAGTCAAGATTCTACAAGCTATTATCGACTAGACTTGTATTTAATGCAGCTATAATATTATATCTCTCTGATGGTCATACTGGAGGAAGCGGTGTTATTGATGGAGGCACTCAGTGGAGTGTGGGATAGGATCCGTCACAACACTTGTTTAATAATAAAAGTAAAAAGAACAAACATAGTCAAAACATAGCCAAAGTTCAGTAACCGGAACAGATCGTCAGCCAAGCCACGAGTCAGGGATCAAAGTAGTGGAACAGCAAGCAGGATCTGTAGCCTGAAGGGATGTCAGCAAAGCTAGTCTTTAAACAGGACCGCAGGAGATCGTTTCTTGTGATGTGACCAAGGCAAAGGCAGAGCTCCTCTGGACTGGATGGCTCAAGTAGGCAGGACTGAAGAGCAGGATCAACAACAGCTGGGTAACTGTGGAGAGAGATGGAAGCTGGCAATTAGCGAACAGCTGAGCTGCCAGCTCATGGAAGGAAGGGTTGAGCCCAGCCCTGACAACAGGAGAGAAGTGTGGAGGGTATAACAGTGGACAGTATGTACAGGAGAGGAGTGTGGACGGTATGATACTGAGCAGTATGTACAGGAGACGAGTGTGGAGGGTAAGAAGGTTGACAGTATATACAGGAGACGAGTGTGGAGGGTATGACAGTGGGCAGTATGTACATGAGAGGAGTGTGGAAGGTAGGATAGTGGGCAGTATGTACCGGAGAGGAGGGTATGACAGTGGGCAGTATGTACAGGAGAGGAGTGTGGAAGGTATGACAGTGGGCAGTATGTACAGGAGAGGAGTGTGGAAGGTATGACAGTGGGCAGTATGTACAGGAGAGGAGTGTGGAGGGTATGACAGTGGGCAGTATGTACAGGAGAGGAGTGTGAAGGGTATGACAGTGGGCAGTATGTACAGGAGAGGAGTGTGGAGGGTATGACAGTGGGCAGTATGTACAGGAGAGGAGTGTGGAGAGTATGAAAGTGGGCAGTATGTACAGGAGAGGAGTGTGGAGGGTATGATAGTGGGCATTAACAAACACCAAAAACCGCGCTAGATAGAGAATAGAAAGGATTACAACTCAATGTATGCACGCATGTTGTAAAAAGTCCATCAAATGTAAATGAACAGGGGTTGATTAGCAGTCTATGCAAAATTCACGGAAGGTATATATCCTCTTCTTGAGTCAGGGTGACAACACACTCAAAACCACCGCAGAAACAAGTGCAGGGGATAGGAAAGTCCTCCACCTATAAAACGGCTGCCTCTTACCAGCTCCCTTGATCTCTGGCAAGGAGATCAAACACGCTTTCAGCTTATAACCCAGCTACAGTCTCTGGATACAATAGGTGAAAACTCAGACAACCTCCCCGTGATTTCCTTGGATTAATCTCAACAGCAAGTCCATGGGCCAATCATATATAAGAAAGAAAGGCTTCCATAGTGTAAAAACGTATAAAACTTTAATTGTTAAAAAAAAGTAATGCACTTACATACATCCGGATTGATAAGGCGTCAATATAAAAACAAGCCGGCCGGCTCTTTAAGCAAAAGCGCCCGTAACATCCGGGACTGCGTGTTGGTATGTGGTGGCGTCAGCACGCCGCTCTCCCTACGCCGTTTCGTCAAACCTTTATTAAAAAAAATTATTATTTTTTTTAAAGTAATTTTTTTTTCAAAAATATTTTTTTTTCAAATATATTTTTTTTCAAAAATAATTTTTTTTTTAAAAGAAATTTTTTTTTCAAAAATAATTTTTTTTTCAAAAATATATTTTTTTTTTTCAAAAATGATTTTTTTTTTTTCAAAAATGATTTTTTTACTTTTTTCAAAAAATTTTTTTTTTTTTCAAAAATATTTTTTTTTTTACATGGGGCGGTCATAATGTTTTGGCTGATCATGGGGTGGCCATAATGTTTTGGCTGATCATGGGGTTGTCAGCTTTTGTCACTTCCCACTCTAGTTTTGAACATTTCGCCATTCATTCCTATGGGACCAATTTCGCCGCAAAAACGTCATTTCGTGGACCATTCGGCAAAACATTCCACAAAGTAATAACACACCAATCGGGAACAATCCGCTCATTTCGGTATATTATTTGTCTCTGTAGTGTGAAAACTGTGGGAGGAGTCTACAAGCATTATCAAGTCTAGCAGATGAAGTCACATGCATTTGGAGTGTCTCAGCATCTTGTGTTTACAACCACTGTTTCCTAGCAACGCTCATGCCCTGTTTATGCTTCCCAAATACTGCTTCATCAAAACTGCCCCATCAGAATTACCCCATCAAAACTGCCCCATCATATTCCTCTATTATAAATCAGTGCATGGTGTGTCTGTCCCCTCCCCCGGGCTCTGTAATCAGCTGAGATGCTCCAGCCACCTTCCCCCCTGTGTATAACAGAAGCTTTGGTAACCATGGCAACAAAACAAACACTAACAGTACACTCTGATTAATGGCTAAAATTTCCTGAAATGACCTCTAAACAACAGACCTAGATTTTGATGTATAGTATGTCTCTGAAATATTAAAAATGAAGGCACAGTCGCAGTTTAGAAATTGCCCTTCAAATTTGGAGGGGGCTAGAGTGTAGTTTCAATGAATGTCAATGGACGGCGTGAGTTGCAAACAAATGGTCATATTGTGAAAACTATCAGGACTATGGCTTAGCCGTGGACATGTTTAGTGGCAGCAGGGATAGCTGAACGTTTTGATATAAGATTTGTGTAGGTGGGCTTGAAAATGAGGGAGTGGCGGCAGTTTAGAAATCATGTTCTGATTTTCCAGCTTTTGTCATCTCCCACTCTAGTTTCCCCATTCATTCCTATGGGACCAATTTCGCCGCAAAAACGACGATATTTCGTGAACCATTCGGCGAAACATTCCACAAAGTAATAGCACACCATTCGGGAACAATCCGCACGTTTCGGTATATTACTTGTCTATGTAGTGTAAAAACTGTGGGAGGAGTTAGGGTGGTAAATTTGGCTATAATAATAAGAATAATATATATGTGAGATAACAGTAAGTGGTCTTGCTATGCAAGAACACTTAACTAGAAAAGGTACAATTTCTGGGGAAATTGTGAAAGTGTTCTTGCCTCTACAACTGGAGTGGGCGAAGTAACTGGGTGGGATGGAGTGGCTTGAGTAAGTGTGAAAAGTGTTAAAAAGCTTAATATTTTAAAAAGTATAAATAGTAGTAAAAAAGTTCCATCATTCGCTGAAAGAGCTGAACATTTTTTCAAAAGTAATTTTTTTTTTCAAAAATGAATTTTTTTTATTCAAAAATGAATTTTTTTTATTCAAAAATGAATTTTTTTTATTCAAAAATGATTTTTTTTCTTCAAAAATAATTTTTTTTTTCTTCAAAAATGATTTTTTTTTTCAAAAGTAATTTTTTTTTTCAAAGGTAATTTTTTTTTTCAAAAATGAATTTTTTTTTCAGGTTTGACGAAACGGCGTAGGGAGAGCGGCGTGCTGACGCCACCACATACCAACACGCAGTCCCGGATGTTACGGGCGCTTTTGCTTAAAGAGCCGGCCGGCTTGTTTTTATATTGACGCCTTATCAATCCGGATGTATGTAAGTGCATTACTTTTTTTTAACAATTAAAGTTTTATACGTTTTTACACTATGGAAGCCTTTCTTTCTTATATATGATTGGCCCATGGACTTGCTGTTGAGATTAATCCAAGGAAATCACGGGGAGGTTGTCTGAGTTTTCACCTATTGTATCCAGAGACTGTAGCTGGGTTATAAGCTGAAAGCGTGTTTGATCTCCTTGCCAGAGATCAAGGGAGCTGGTAAGAGGCAGCCGTTTTATAGGTGGAGGACTTTCCTATCCCCTGCACTTGTTTCTGCGGTGGTTTTGAGTGTGTTGTCACCCTGACTCAAGAAGAGGATATATACCTTCCGTGAATTTTGCATAGACTGCTAATCAACCCCTGTTCATTTACATTTGATGGACTTTTTACAACATGCGTGCATACATTGAGTTGTAATCCTTTCTATTCTCTATCTAGCGCGGTTTTTGGTGTTTGTTAATATCTTGTTTAATGTGGGTATCCCATATTGTTTAAACTGCAGCTCAAATACGTGTAATGACAACAGATCAGGTTCTGTATGTCTCTTAATTCTTACTGACAGCGCTGTATTTTCTACATATTTTGCTATGATAGTGGGCAGTATGTACCGGAGAGGAGGGTATAACAGTGGGCAGTATGTATAGGAGAGGAGTGTGGAGTGTATGACAGTGGGCAGTATGTACAGGAGAGGAGTGTGGAGGGTATGACAGTGGGCAGTATGTACAGGAGAGGAGTGTGGAGGGTATGACAGTGGGCACTATGTACAGGAGAGAAGTGTATGACAATAGACAGTATGTACAGGAGAGGAGTGTGGAGGGTATGACAGTCAGCAGTATGTGCAGGAGAGAAGTGTATGACAGTGGGCAATATGTACAAGAGAGGAGTGTGGAGGGTATGACAGTGAGCAGTATGTACAGGAGAGGAATGTGGGGGTATGACAGTGGGCACTATGTACAGGAGAGAAGTGTATGACAGTGGGCAGTATGTACAGAAAGGATTGTGGTGGGGGGGGTGACAGGGGGCACTATGTATAGGAGAGAAGTGTGGAGGGTATGACAGAGGGCACTATGTATAGGAGAGGAGGGTGGAGGGTATGACAGTGAGCAGTATGTACAGGGGAGGAGTGTGGAGGGTATGGCAGTGGGCAGTAGGTACAGGAGAGGAGTGTGGAGGGTATGACAGTGAGGAGTATGTACAGGAGAGGAATGTGGAGGGTATGACAGTGAGCAGTATGTACAGGAGGGAAGTGTGGAGGTTATGACAGAGGGCAGTATGTACAGGAGAGGAGTGTGGAGGGTTAGACAGTGAGCAGTATGTACAGGAGAGGATTGCGGGGGGTATGACAAGGGGCACTATGTACAGTAGGGGAGTGTGGAAGGTATGACAGAGGGCAGTATGTACAGGAGAGGATTGTGAGGGGTATGACAAGGGGCACTATGTACAGGAGAGGAGTGTGGAGGGTATGACAGAGGGCAGTATGTACAGGAGAGGATTGTGGTGGGTATGTCAGGGAGCACCTCAGAGGCGACAGAGTTCCAGCGTGACGTCCAATGGCGACTGGCCTTGTATGGTACTCAACCCCCACAGGAGGTTATCAGTCAAGTGTTAACAGAGGTGTCGCAGCTGCGAATGGCTGAACTCCAGCGGGACCAAGGAGCGTCAGTTATGTTCAACCGGGAAGCTCCAGCGGCCCGCAAAAAGCTGCCCTATGCCGCCTTCCGCATGTTTCAAGATGGTGAAGATGAGATGGATGTTTACCTGCAAATGTTTGAGCGGCAATGCGGTCTCCAAGGTGTCAATAAAGCAGATTGGGTCACGCTCCTGGTCAGCCGTCTCACAGGAAGGGCTGCAGAGGCGTACAATAATGTCCCTGATGAGATCAGCCAGGACTATGACCGGGTAAAAGAAAGACTATTGGCTCGCTTCGGCATTACTCCAGAGGCACACCGTTTGAGATTTCGCAACCTCTGCCGAAAGGAGAGAGAGCCTTACACAGAATGGGCTCATCAAATGACCCGAGCAGCGGAGAGTTGGATGACCGGGTGCCAAGCTGTTACCATGGCAGATACGCTCCAGCTAATCCTCCTGGAACAATTCTACGATCATACCCCACATGAGGTTAGAGACTGGGTAAAGGATCGGCGGCCAGTCACAGTAGATGAAGCTGCCACCCTAGCTGACCAATACGTGGATTCAAGTCGGACTGTACAACCAGAGCCTAAGACCCCAGCTCGGCCTGTCCCCAACATTCCACGGAGCGTTGCCCCTCCACACCAGCCGTCGATCCCCGGCCCCACTCAGCTACCATCTTCACGAGGAAAAGGGGACCTCTGCTACAGATGCAACCAAGCAGGGCATGTTAGGAGGTATTGTCCGCAGAATGTTTCCCAGGACGCGCGGAACAACAGGCCCCTTAGACCTGCCCGGGCTGCTGCACACTGTCTGGAGAGAGATAATGTGACTTACCCAAGCGAGGAGAATATTGGAATTCTACTTGAGGCAGACCCTGTGCAAGCTGCCACTACAGATAATCGTTTGCACCATCGACAAGCCGTGTGGATTAATGGTCGGGATGCCCAGGGACTGCGGGACACGGGAGCTACTGTTACCCTGATACAGTCCCGAATGATAAACCCGGCAGAGCAGACGGGACAGTCTGTGGCTGTGCGGGTGGCCGGGGGATATGTTATGCGGGTCCCCACTGCCAGGGTTCACCTTGATTGGGGTTTGGGGGCCAAAGAAGTGGAAGTGGGAATAATGCAGAACTTACCTGCAGAGGTTTTGTTGGGCAACGATTTGGGACGTTTAAATTCAGCCTTCTCCCTGGATGTATCCCCGGAAGCCTATCCTGTTACCACCCGCCAGCAAGCCCGGATAGAGGTGCGCTCCCTCGAGGACGGGACCCAGGTAAGACCTGTCACCCCTGATCTAGACTGTACTACCCCAACTATCCCTACCCCAACTTGGGCTTCTCCCCAAGAATTTGCTCAGGCAACTCTTAGCGACCCTTCCTTAGCTAGCTATAGGGAAAAAGCAGGATTGGACCCTGGGGGGTTGGAGAGGGAGCGAATAGAGTGGGTCCAGGGATTACTCTATCGGGTTACTGAGGGAAAGACAGCCTCCCATCCACCCAAGCGGCAGCTGGTTGTGCCGCAGAAATATCGTCATGACCTGCTGCGCATTGGGCATGACATACCCTTAGCCGGACACCTGGGGATGTCCCGGACCCTCCACCGTCTGACTCAGTCGTTTTTTTGGCCAGGGATTACAGGGGATGTCCGACAGTATTGCCGGACCTGTGACACATGCCAGCGAGTGGGTAAGCATGGGGGCCCGCTGAAAACTCCCCTACACCCTTTACCGATCATTGATGAACCCTTTAGCCGCATTGCCGTAGACCTGGTTGGACCATTGCCCAGACCTAGTCCTTCTGGGAAGAGATATATCCTTACTGTGGTGGATTATGCCACCCGGTACCTGGAGGCCATTCCCCTGGCAAATATCCATGCAGAAACTGTGGCTGATGCCTTGCTCCGAAACTTTGCCAGGGTGGGTTTCCCTCGGGAAATCATCTCTGACCAGGGGACCCAGTTCACTGCTGAGCTCACTCAGCAGTTATGGAGATTCTGTGGGATAAAGCCCCTACAGAGCTCTCCCTATCACCCCCAGATCAACGGACTGTGTGAGAGGTTCAATGGAACACTGAAACAGCTGCTTAGGACATTTGCAACCTCTCACAGGGATTGGGAGAGATATCTGCCACACCTTCTCTTCGCTTATCGGGAGGTGCCGCAGGAATCTACCGGGTTCTCCCCATTTGAGTTACTGTATGGGAGGCAGGTGAGGGGGCCCCTAGATCTAGTCAGAGCCCACTGGGAAGGGGAAATTGATCCCCAAGGGTCCTCTATCGTAGCATACGTTCTTGAGTTTAGGGACAGACTGAAGGAGCTCACGGACACTGTCCAGGAGAACCTTCAGGCTGCCCAAAGGCGGCAGAAACGATGGTACGATCGTACTGCTCGGAACTGCACTCTGGAGGTTGGGCAGAAGGTTCTTGCCCTCAGGCCAACCAAGCAGGACAAGTTTCAGGCCACTTGGCAGGGACCTTACCAGGTTGTGGCAAAGCTCTGTGACACAACCTACCTAGTGGCTAAATGTTCGGATGAAAGAGTCCGACGGACCTTTCATGTGAACATGTTGAAAGCATACTGGGAAAGATCAGGAGAGGTAGCCGCTATATGTGCTCCAGCTGTGGAAGATTCTGAGAATCTTCCCCTGCTGGTGCTCCCGGAGCTAAATAGAATTACTGCAGGGATAGAGATGATAAAGCTTAACGACCAGCTAGGGCCGACGCAGAGAGAACAAGCTAGACAGGTCCTTAGTCAGAGAAGGGAAATGTTCTCCACAGTCCCCGGGTACACTACTATGGCAGTGCACCGTGTGGAGACCCCGGGACAACTGCCGCTAAGACAGGCGGCTTACCGGATACCTGACGCAGTGAGAGAGGGGATGCGTCATGAGATTAAGGAGATGCTTGAATTGGGAGTCATTGAGCCATCCAGCAGCCCCTGGGCTTCCCCGGTGGTCCTTGTACCGAAGCGGGATGGCACAACTCGCTTCTGTGTAGACTACCGCAGATTAAATGAGTGCACCACCACTGATGCTTACCCTATGCCCCGGGTCGATGATCTGTTAGATCGCATTGCTCGGGGAAAATTCCTGACAACCCTTGACCTATGCAAAGGATACTGGCAATTTCCTCTGGATGCGGAATCTATTCCGAAATCGGCGTTCATTACCCCATTTGGCTTATACCAGTCTAAAGTAATGCCATTTGGGATAAAGAATGCACCGGCGACTTTCCAGAGGATGGTAGACCAACTCCTTGATGGCCTCCAGGACTATGCTTGTGCATATGTGGACGACATTGCGATCTACAGTGATACCTGGGAGGACCATCTGGTTCACCAGGGTGTCGTGTTAGACCGCATCAAGGCTGCAGGACTAACCCTTAAGCCAGAGAAATGCAGCATAGGGATGTCCGAGGTACAGTACCTTGGACATCGAGTAGGCAGTGGACAACAATGACCTGAGCCTGCTAAGATTGAGGCAGTTGCCAAGTGGCCGACCCCCCGTACTAAAACCCAGGTCCTGGCGTTCCTCGGCACAGCTGGGTACTATAGGAAATTTGTCCCGCAATATAGTTCCATCGCTAAGCCCCTGACAGACCTGACTAAGAAGCACCTTCCCCGACAGGTACTGTGGTCCCCCGAGTGTGAAGCTGCCTTCCAACGATTAAAGAATGCACTAACTTCAGCTCCTGTTCTAGCTGCCCCTGACCCAACCAAACGTTTTTGTGTCCACACAGATGCCTCTACATTCGGGCTGGGGGCAGTACTGAGCCAAGCAGCACCCAGTGGCCTACATCAGTCGGAAGCTGCTACCCAGGGAAGTCGGTTATGCAGCCGTGGAGAAGGAGTGTTTGGCGCTGGTGTGGGCTCTCAAGAAATTCCAACCTTATCTCTACGGACGATCTTTTACGGTGCTCACCGACCACAATCCATTAATCTGGCTTAATCGGGTCTCCGGGGATAATGGACGTTTGTTACGATGGAGCTTGGCACTGCAGCCCTACAATTTTACCATACAGTATCGGCCAGGAAAGCAGAATGGGAATGCTGATGGACTTTCCCAGCAAACTGAACTATAAAGCTCTCCCGGACAGCCCCAAGCTGACCCGTGGTGGATCTAGTTGGGTCTGCCGGACTATGGGACAGGGGGGGGGGGGGGCACTGTCGCGGACACTGGCTGCAAGGATATTTTTCTGTCCACATTCACCCTGTTATTTGGTATTTCTATATTAATCTTTTATTTTTTTGGACTTGCCCAAAGACTATTCTTAGTTGTTTATTCTGAACAATACATGATTCTTGAAAGAGCTGATCACATTAACCTGCGGAGACAAACTGTCTGGTCACCAGGTCTGCCTTAAGTGTTGTGTTAATTAACATGTTAATTATATTATTGTCTTTTAAGTTTTTGCTAGAGGGGAGGGGGGGAGTGTCCATGAGTCAGCCCCACCTCGTTATCTAACCCCTTGTGTTAAATGTGTATAAAAAGGCTGTATTCTGTCCAATAAAGCAGTCAAGATTCTACAAGCTATTATCGACTAGACTTGTATTTAATGCAGCTATAATATTATATCTCTCTGATGGTCATACTGGAGGAAGCGGTGTTATTGATGGAGGCACTCAGTGGAGTGTGGGATAGGATCCGTCACAACACTTGTTTAATAATAAAAGTAAAAAGAACAAACATAGTCAAAACATAGCCAAAGTTCAGTAACCGGAACAGATCGTCAGCCAAGCCACGAGTCAGGGATCAAAGTAGTGGAACAGCAAGCAGGATCTGTAGCCTGAAGGGATGTCAGCAAAGCTAGTCTTTAAACAGGACCGCAGGAGATCGTTTCTTGTGATGTGACCAAGGCAAAGGCAGAGCTCCTCTGGACTGGATGGCTCAAGTAGGCAGGACTGAAGAGCAGGATCAACAACAGCTGGGTAACTGTGGAGAGAGATGGAAGCTGGCAATTAGCGAACAGCTGAGCTGCCAGCTCATGGAAGGAAGGGTTGAGCCCAGCCCTGACAACAGGAGAGAAGTGTGGAGGGTATAACAGTGGACAGTATGTACAGGAGAGGAGTGTGGACGGTATGATACTGAGCAGTATGTACAGGAGACGAGTGTGGAGGGTAAGAAGGTTGACAGTATATACAGGAGACGAGTGTGGAGGGTATGACAGTGGGCAGTATGTACATGAGAGGAGTGTGGAAGGTAGGATAGTGGGCAGTATGTACCGGAGAGGAGGGTATGACAGTGGGCAGTATGTACAGGAGAGGAGTGTGGAAGGTATGACAGTGGGCAGTATGTACAGGAGAGGAGTGTGGAAGGTATGACAGTGGGCAGTATGTACAGGAGAGGAGTGTGGAGGGTATGACAGTGGGCAGTATGTACAGGAGAGGAGTGTGAAGGGTATGACAGTGGGCAGTATGTACAGGAGAGGAGTGTGGAGGGTATGACAGTGGGCAGTATGTACAGGAGAGGAGTGTGGAGAGTATGAAAGTGGGCAGTATGTACAGGAGAGGAGTGTGGAGGGTATGATAGTGGGCATTAACAAACACCAAAAACCGCGCTAGATAGAGAATAGAAAGGATTACAACTCAATGTATGCACGCATGTTGTAAAAAGTCCATCAAATGTAAATGAACAGGGGTTGATTAGCAGTCTATGCAAAATTCACGGAAGGTATATATCCTCTTCTTGAGTCAGGGTGACAACACACTCAAAACCACCGCAGAAACAAGTGCAGGGGATAGGAAAGTCCTCCACCTATAAAACGGCTGCCTCTTACCAGCTCCCTTGATCTCTGGCAAGGAGATCAAACACGCTTTCAGCTTATAACCCAGCTACAGTCTCTGGATACAATAGGTGAAAACTCAGACAACCTCCCCGTGATTTCCTTGGATTAATCTCAACAGCAAGTCCATGGGCCAATCATATATAAGAAAGAAAGGCTTCCATAGTGTAAAAACGTATAAAACTTTAATTGTTAAAAAAAAGTAATGCACTTACATACATCCGGATTGATAAGGCGTCAATATAAAAACAAGCCGGCCGGCTCTTTAAGCAAAAGCGCCCGTAACATCCGGGACTGCGTGTTGGTATGTGGTGGCGTCAGCACGCCGCTCTCCCTACGCCGTTTCGTCAAACCTTTATTAAAAAAAATTATTATTTTTTTTAAAGTAATTTTTTTTTCAAAAATATTTTTTTTTCAAATATATTTTTTTTCAAAAATAATTTTTTTTTTAAAAGAAATTTTTTTTTCAAAAATAATTTTTTTTTCAAAAATATATTTTTTTTTTTCAAAAATGATTTTTTTTTTTTCAAAAATGATTTTTTTACTTTTTTCAAAAAATTTTTTTTTTTTTCAAAAATATTTTTTTTTTTACATGGGGCGGTCATAATGTTTTGGCTGATCATGGGGTGGCCATAATGTTTTGGCTGATCATGGGGTTGTCAGCTTTTGTCACTTCCCACTCTAGTTTTGAACATTTCGCCATTCATTCCTATGGGACCAATTTCGCCGCAAAAACGTCATTTCGTGGACCATTCGGCAAAACATTCCACAAAGTAATAACACACCAATCGGGAACAATCCGCTCATTTCGGTATATTATTTGTCTCTGTAGTGTGAAAACTGTGGGAGGAGTCTACAAGCATTATCAAGTCTAGCAGATGAAGTCACATGCATTTGGAGTGTCTCAGCATCTTGTGTTTACAACCACTGTTTCCTAGCAACGCTCATGCCCTGTTTATGCTTCCCAAATACTGCTTCATCAAAACTGCCCCATCAGAATTACCCCATCAAAACTGCCCCATCATATTCCTCTATTATAAATCAGTGCATGGTGTGTCTGTCCCCTCCCCCGGGCTCTGTAATCAGCTGAGATGCTCCAGCCACCTTCCCCCCTGTGTATAACAGAAGCTTTGGTAACCATGGCAACAAAACAAACACTAACAGTACACTCTGATTAATGGCTAAAATTTCCTGAAATGACCTCTAAACAACAGACCTAGATTTTGATGTATAGTATGTCTCTGAAATATTAAAAATGAAGGCACAGTCGCAGTTTAGAAATTGCCCTTCAAATTTGGAGGGGGCTAGAGTGTAGTTTCAATGAATGTCAATGGACGGCGTGAGTTGCAAACAAATGGTCATATTGTGAAAACTATCAGGACTATGGCTTAGCCGTGGACATGTTTAGTGGCAGCAGGGATAGCTGAACGTTTTGATATAAGATTTGTGTAGGTGGGCTTGAAAATGAGGGAGTGGCGGCAGTTTAGAAATCATGTTCTGATTTTCCAGCTTTTGTCATCTCCCACTCTAGTTTCCCCATTCATTCCTATGGGACCAATTTCGCCGCAAAAACGACGATATTTCGTGAACCATTCGGCGAAACATTCCACAAAGTAATAGCACACCATTCGGGAACAATCCGCACGTTTCGGTATATTACTTGTCTATGTAGTGTAAAAACTGTGGGAGGAGTTAGGGTGGTAAATTTGGCTATAATAATAAGAATAATATATATGTGAGATAACAGTAAGTGGTCTTGCTATGCAAGAACACTTAACTAGAAAAGGTACAATTTCTGGGGAAATTGTGAAAGTGTTCTTGCCTCTACAACTGGAGTGGGCGAAGTAACTGGGTGGGATGGAGTGGCTTGAGTAAGTGTGAAAAGTGTTAAAAAGCTTAATATTTTAAAAAGTATAAATAGTAGTAAAAAAGTTCCATCATTCGCTGAAAGAGCTGAACATTTTTTCAAAAGTAATTTTTTTTTTCAAAAATGAATTTTTTTTATTCAAAAATGAATTTTTTTTATTCAAAAATGATTTTTTTTCTTCAAAAATAATTTTTTTTTTCTTCAAAAATGATTTTTTTTTTCAAAAGTAATTTTTTTTTTCAAAGGTAATTTTTTTTTTCAAAAATGAATTTTTTTTTCAGGTTTGACGAAACGGCGTAGGGAGAGCGGCGTGCTGACGCCACCACATACCAACACGCAGTCCCGGATGTTACGGGCGCTTTTGCTTAAAGAGCCGGCCGGCTTGTTTTTATATTGACGCCTTATCAATCCGGATGTATGTAAGTGCATTACTTTTTTTTAACAATTAAAGTTTTATACGTTTTTACACTATGGAAGCCTTTCTTTCTTATATATGATTGGCCCATGGACTTGCTGTTGAGATTAATCCAAGGAAATCACGGGGAGGTTGTCTGAGTTTTCACCTATTGTATCCAGAGACTGTAGCTGGGTTATAAGCTGAAAGCGTGTTTGATCTCCTTGCCAGAGATCAAGGGAGCTGGTAAGAGGCAGCCGTTTTATAGGTGGAGGACTTTCCTATCCCCTGCACTTGTTTCTGCGGTGGTTTTGAGTGTGTTGTCACCCTGACTCAAGAAGAGGATATATACCTTCCGTGAATTTTGCATAGACTGCTAATCAACCCCTGTTCATTTACATTTGATGGACTTTTTACAACATGCGTGCATACATTGAGTTGTAATCCTTTCTATTCTCTATCTAGCGCGGTTTTTGGTGTTTGTTAATATCTTGTTTAATGTGGGTATCCCATATTGTTTAAACTGCAGCTCAAATACGTGTAATGACAACAGATCAGGTTCTGTATGTCTCTTAATTCTTACTGACAGCGCTGTATTTTCTACATATTTTGCTATGATAGTGGGCAGTATGTACCGGAGAGGAGGGTATAACAGTGGGCAGTATGTATAGGAGAGGAGTGTGGAGTGTATGACAGTGGGCAGTATGTACAGGAGAGGAGTGTGGAGGGTATGACAGTGGGCAGTATGTACAGGAGAGGAGTGTGGAGGGTATGACAGTGGGCACTATGTACAGGAGAGAAGTGTATGACAATAGACAGTATGTACAGGAGAGGAGTGTGGAGGGTATGACAGTCAGCAGTATGTGCAGGAGAGAAGTGTATGACAGTGGGCAATATGTACAAGAGAGGAGTGTGGAGGGTATGACAGTGAGCAGTATGTACAGGAGAGGAATGTGGGGGTATGACAGTGGGCACTATGTACAGGAGAGAAGTGTATGACAGTGGGCAGTATGTACAGAAAGGATTGTGGTGGGGGGGGTGACAGGGGGCACTATGTATAGGAGAGAAGTGTGGAGGGTATGACAGAGGGCACTATGTATAGGAGAGGAGGGTGGAGGGTATGACAGTGAGCAGTATGTACAGGGGAGGAGTGTGGAGGGTATGGCAGTGGGCAGTAGGTACAGGAGAGGAGTGTGGAGGGTATGACAGTGAGGAGTATGTACAGGAGAGGAATGTGGAGGGTATGACAGTGAGCAGTATGTACAGGAGGGAAGTGTGGAGGTTATGACAGAGGGCAGTATGTACAGGAGAGGAGTGTGGAGGGTTAGACAGTGAGCAGTATGTACAGGAGAGGATTGCGGGGGGTATGACAAGGGGCACTATGTACAGTAGGGGAGTGTGGAAGGTATGACAGAGGGCAGTATGTACAGGAGAGGATTGTGAGGGGTATGACAAGGGGCACTATGTACAGGAGAGGAGTGTGGAGGGTATGACAGAGGGCAGTATGTACAGGAGAGGATTGTGGTGGGTATGTCAGGGAGCACTATGTATAGGAGAGAAGTGTGGAGGGTATGACAGCGGGCACTATGTACATACAGGTGAGGAGGAAGAAGGAATCTGGGAAGGAAAAATGTAAAGGTTTGTGGAAAGATGTTTAGGGACTGCGTAGTGGTCCATACATGGATTGAAATTAAGCCAATTAGCTATAGTCGATCTATGTATGGGCTAGCTGGTTGTACACAAGTCAATCTATTAATCGACTTTAGTACAACCAGCCTGTCAGGTTTTTCACAAAACAATGAGAGCTTCCGGCTATAGTTAGCAACACTGATCATTGTATTGTGTGGGTAGGGAAGGCTCCCCACTGGCAGAACACAATAACACTGCGGGCGTGATTCCCCCAGATACAGGTCAGCAGGTGAGAGGATGTGTGGGGACAGGCTGGGGAGAGAGGTCTGTGAGCAGGGGGGTGTGAGGTGGTCATGGGGAGGGATATCAATCAGCGGGTGGGGGAGTAACTGGGAGTGATATCTTTTGTAGTAGGGTCTGTCATCTGCAGGTTGGGAAATGGTCACCTGTGATATAAGTTGAAGGGAGGTGGCTAACATGGGAAGTGGCTGGGGAGTGACCTGGTTGGTGGTGAGTGTGAAATGGATGATGTTTTTCAAGTTTCTTTCACATTTGCGGTAATGCTTACTGCCCTCTGAAAAGTGATCTGTGGTGGATTGCTTTTCAACGAGTGGTATAGAAGCAGCTGACAGGCGTTCATGAGGTGCTACTGCTGCATCCTTGTTTTTTTTTTTTACATTACTGAATAGTAGTTTTACATTGTTGGACTATGCTATTACTGCAAGCAAGTTTGTCTTGCAGTTGCAGAGTGGCCCAATTGAAATCAATAGGTGAGTTTCAAAGGCGGTGCTGCTTTTTTTGTGATTTTTTATTTTTTTGACAAATGAGCCTATCTTAAGGTAAGGGGCCTGGAGCTGCAGCTCCAATAGCCCCTATGTTAATCCGGCCCTGAGTGGGTGGGGCCTACTAGGCCCCTCCCACAACTCTGTCTCTGCACAGGCATTGCAAAGCACAGAGCAATGGCACTGCTACTTTTACAAGGTAATATCTGGGTTTACAAAGGTATTAGGTACACACAAAGTGAATATATATCCTTTGTCACTATTGAGGAATATGTATTTAACTGCTCACAGTACATTTACTGCAGGAAAGCGCCATGGTTGGATCATGTACCTTTAAGTCAGGTTCACATATGTGCGGCTGTGGTTTGCAGTCCAGAATCCGGCCCGTTCCTGTTCACCGGTTTAGATGTGATTCAGGTACGAATTTTTGACCCAACAATACACAGGACCCTTTTTGAAACCGCACCACAGTCACCCTGGACATGTGTGAAACGGCTCCATTAGGAGCCGGTCACATTCACATGTAATGCCAATTATATGCGGTTTAAAACAAATTCAATTTGCATTTATGTGAACGCAGCCTTAGACCCCATACACACTATTTGATTTTCTGCACATTTTTGTCTTCATATTTACCAAAACCATATAATATGAGGTCAAACCTTAAAGGGGTGGTAAACCCTCATGTTTTTTCACCTTAATGCATCCTATGCGTTAAGGTGAAAAAACTTTTTCTAGTGACGGCCCCCCCAGCCCCTCCCGTTTCCCACGGAGAAGACGCGCTTTTCCTCTGCCCGGAGTTCCCGGCTCTTGATCGGATAGATTGACAGCAGCGGGAGCCAATGGCTGTGCTGCTATCAATCAAATCCAATGACACGGGCGCCGGGGGGGGGCGGGGCCGAGTCCTACATTCAGCATCTATGGACTGGAATGCTGGACTTGGGAGCGCGCCTCTCCTAGGGGGATATACGATGCGAAGAGGAGCTGTAAGAGCCGCCGAGGGACCCCAGAAGTCGAGGTTCGGGGCAACTCTGTCAAAACGAACTGCACAGTGCAGGCAAGTATGAGATGTTTGTTGTTTAAAAAAAAAAAAAAAAAAGTAGCCTTACAATCACTTTAAGAGTTTCAATTTGTATGCAATCAGGCAGGCCCTTGCAATACATGGTTTTGGTAAATCTGAAGACAAAAGTCTGCAGAAAATCTAATAGTGTGTGGTTTTTCGTCAGACAATAGCTGGATGTGCAGACTATAAGATTGTTGTCTTATGTGAACTCAACGTCCGATTTTAGTTGCACTAGTACGGTTTTCGTACGAAAAAAATCGTAAGAACAAGACTACACATACTCAGAAATGAAAGAATAAATACAAAACTATTCAACATATTACATCACTTCTTAAGTTGTATTCTGTCGTACAAGAGTTTTCGCATGGTGAGTAACCTCTTCACTTTCGACATGAGACTAGCATGCCACAAAAAACTGACATTTTGGTCGTCTGAAAATCTGATCGAGACAAGTCGTGGCTATCCTTTTTTGGGGGGTATTGTCGCCCACTATTGTGGGTGGACAGTGTGATTCAGGACTATAATGGACTGTTGGTTCAGCTTGCGTCTTGATGACTGAGCTTTGGAGTTTGCTATTTGTTTCAAATATTATTGGTTTGTTAATATTTATATAAAAGTTTTCAGAAGAAGTTTATTTAAAAAAAAAAAGTTATTTATCAGCTTTTATTTTATTTCAGGGGATTTATTGAAAAAAAAGGTGCTTATGGGCTCTGCGATTTGAAAGAACCCATGTGTGAATGACTAATCGGGGAACTCGCATTTGAGATGCCATTCATTTGAATGACACCTCAAATCGCGGTGCGAGTCTGCCGTGATTGTCACGCAATAAAACATGCTGCGATCGCGGCAATCTGCATTGCGGGAAGCATGTCACCCAAAAAAAGTTCTGGAGCTTCTTTTGGGCGACATGCTTGCCGCGATGCAGATTGCAGCACGTTTTATCGCACAACAATCGTGGCAGACGATTGAGGTGTCATTCAAGTGAATGGCATCTCAATGCGAGTTTGTCATTCACACATCGGTGCTTTCAAACTGCGGGCAGATTTGCTGCAAATCTGCTTGCAATTCAAAACGCTGTAGCGCGAACTCAGCCTTAGATGTTGAAATGACCTTTATATGATGTATTTGTGTGCAGTCTCACTACCAGTGTACAGTAGTTGCTGTGCAGTGTTAAAGTGGTTGTAAGTCCTGTTACACCACTTGTACCTACGGCTTACCCGTAGGCAGGGGCTTAACTAGAAATCACAGGGCTCCATAGCAAAATGATGTAGGGCCCCGCCCCTTGCAAACAGCCCCCCTTTGCAAACAGCACCCCCCCCCCCACATACACACACAAAATAACTAATGCCATTAAACAACAGATTACCACCCTCATGTGGCACAGTACCCAGGCAACAGCTTATATTACAAAAATTTAAATAACCATATCATAAATAAAATGCAAAATTCAAAGCAGTATACTGTAGTTTACAAGATACAAAAAAATAGGTAATAAATAATTTTATTGATACAAAAAAGTATATTAATACTGACATCAAAAGTCAGGACATGAACTGGAGTACAAAAGCAATACATTAAAAAACAGTACCAATAACAAAAGGCAGTGTGCAGTAGGTTACACCATAAGTGACAATAATACAATAACACAGGGATCTTGTGTGTAGGAATCCTGACGCGTTTCGACCCCAGTGGGTCTTCTTCAGAGGATAAATGAATAAAAACTGTAAGGATGTAAATATGTGTTAAATTACTTCAAAAACAGAAAAAGGAAAAAACTATATGAACGAGTCCATATATTGTGCCTTTACCGGTCACGATGTATTCAATGCTTACGGGTGGGCGTAGTATGCAGAAGTTTCCCTCTTATTATCTCCCCGATCTCCCAACGGTTAGACCAATCAATAGAGGAGCAAACATCACACACACATGCCTTCCAAGGAATCACACGCTGAATATCCCCAAAAATTGAGGGACAACAGATAGGAGGGGTGTGCGCTGCACCTGTGGTAAAATAACAATGTATACTGAGTGAGCAACTCCAAAGGGAGTTTCTGAAAAAGGGGAAAAATATATCTCTGTATTTATATTTAGGTTGTTGTTAGGTAAGTAACTCTATGTATTAACAGGCGTAGCGTGAGAAGGGGTCCATGCAGAAAAACCTGATAAAGAAGCGTGGAAGAACGTGAAATAGGGGAAGAAAGGGGAGGAATGATGCGGGGAAAATGACGGTGAACCTGGGAGAATTTCTCTTACGGAACGCCGGGGGAGTCACACACCGAGCGCCGCCATTGCGTCGCTCTCCCCATATGGGGGATTGGATGGAGGGGGAGGAACGCCTCCACCTGTGACATATTGAGGTAAAGTATTTCCTCTATATATACCTTTGGCAGTGTGGGAAGTTTAGTGGTACTACTGTGCCCCACTGGACGCTCCTGTGTTGCCATAATGTCTGACTGACTGGTAAGAATCTCTATATTCTTTTATCGCATTTCATGATGTGTAGCTCACATCATATTTTTATTATCTTCTCACCTTAATAACAATCCTGATTTACTTTCTCAAAACTTTTTGATATTTTAGATTTTTTCTTCGATCACCTTGTCTTTTTGACTTAATTGATCGTTTTCACACCCTAAGGTAATGTTTTTTACATACACTTTCACTGTACACGATTTTCTCAGGTGTCACTTATACACCATATCTTAATGGTTTTTGTTTTTTCACGGCTAACTTTTTCACTTTTTGCCCTTCTTGGCCCTTTGTTGGGCCTCTCCTACACTTTTTTGGTTTTCCTATGCACTTACACCTGTTTGCAATCACCTTTTCAATTCCGAATTCGGACGTTTGCAATGGGAATTGGTCCATACAGTCTTTGTTGTCCTTGTTGTCTGTCCCCGTTGCCTTCGTCGTTTGTTTTCTTTTTCTTTCCTTTTTCTTTCCTTTCCACACATCATCCTTCACTTCCTTTCCTGCCCCCTTCTACCCTTCCCCTCCTTTCCCTTCCCCGTTTCCCCTCCCCCCCCCCTCTCCTCTCCCCTTCCTTCCCCTTCCGTCCCATCCCTCCTATCCTTTTCCCGCATCATTCCTCCCTTTTCTTCCCCTATTATACGTTCTTCCACGCTCCTTTCCCAGGTTTTTCTGCATGGACCCCTTCTCACGCTACGCCTGTTAATACACAGAGTTACTTACCCAACAACAACCTAAATATAAATACAGAGATATATTTTTCCCCTTTTTCAGAAACTCTCTTTGGAGTTGCTCACTCAGTATACATTGTTATTTTACCACAGGTGCAGCGCACACCCCTCCTATCTGTTGTCCCTCAATTTTTGGGGATATTCAGCGTGTGATTCCTTGGAAGGCATGTGTGTGTGTGATGTTTGCTCCACTATTGATTGGTCTAACCGTCGGGAGATCAGGGAGATACTCTCCATACTACGGCCACCCATAACCATTGAATACATTGTGACTGGTAAAGACGCAATATATGGACTCGTTCATATAGTTTTTTCCTTTTTTTGTTTTTGAAGTAATTTAACACATGTTTACATCCTTACAGTTTTTATACATTTATCCTCTGAAGAAGACCCACTGGGGTCGAAACGCGTCAAGATTCCTACACACAAGATCTCTGTGTTATTGCATTACTGTCACTTATGGTGTAACCTACTGGACACTGCCTTTTGTTATTGGTACTGTTTTTTAATTTATTGCTTTTGTACTCCAGTTCATGTCCTGACTTTTGATGTCAGTATTAATATACTTTTTTGTATCAATAAAATTATTTATTACCTATTTTTTTGTATTTTGTAAACTACACTATTGGCTGCTTTAAAGCCCTGTTAGGGGGATTTCCCATTTTTTGATCCAATACCTGGGGTGCGCAGCCTGTTTGTCTGTACTCCTGTGAGTGTCCCTTTCTTTTTTTTAAGCAGTATACTGTATGCTGCTATTCATGGGCAGAGTGCAGTTGCTATTCATGGGCACAGTGAGGCTGCTATTCATGGGGACAATGAGGCTGCTATTCATGGGCACAGTATAGCTATTCATGGGTACAGTGGGGCTGATATTCATGGGCACAGTAAGGCTGCATTTGACTGGTGGGGGGGTAACATGCAGGAAGACAGTGAGATCACCAACACTGCAGCACACCAGTGTGAGCCCACATCATAGTACATATGACAAGGTACTGCACAGGCTGCTGAAAGAAACCTCCTTATCGGCAGAGAGGGAGGGGGAGAGGAATTTGGGAGCGAGCAGGAAGGGAGAGAGGGGGGAGAGGCTGGTTACAGCTCACTCACTTGGAAAGAAGGACCCAGCAGGAGGCTCAGTTATCAGCTTCCAGAGCATCCCATACAGAACACCGTCTGCTCTCAGTTTAAATGTTCCCGCCCACACAACCTATTCACAGACTCAGCACACGGGCTGCTCAGAGTGTGGGCAGGCACAGTGAGAGAGGGGGCTGGAGGAGGCAGAGCGGATCCACCCTCTTCCATTCAGCTTTGCTGTGAATGGATACAGAGTGTCAGCTCAGAAGCAGGGAACAGCACTGTGACAGGACAGATGTCTGCTCACAGCACAAAAGTTCCTGCACGCTTCTAGGCTGTTATCCAGCCCTGTCAGCCTTCCTCTGGATTCATCCGAGCAGTATCACTCGGCCAACTGCGGAACTGCACATGCGCAGTTTGCAGCTTGCATCTTGCAACACATCAGTCTTTTTACGGTCAATCAGCCTGCCCCCCCCTGCTCATCCTAACTGGGCCCCTCTCAGCTGCGGGCCCCATAGCGCCCGCGTGGGTCGCTATGTTGGTAGTTCCGCCCCTGCCTGTAGGTACTGTAATTATCTCCTAAACTTGCACTGTTTAGGAGTTATTCACTATATACACTTTTGCCGACGTCATTGGCGCATGCGCACTGAAGAAACGGCCCGCTGGTGTTCTTTTTTCAGGGCCCATGCCGTTACCGGCGGCCAGGGCAGGACTTAGGGTGGTGGGGGGCCCTGGGCTTGAGTCACTTTCGGGTCCTACCTTCTATACATTACTTTAAACCTTTAGTTTTCTTTTAAGCGTGCCACTCTGATACCGTTTGTCCGCCATTACATCACTGTCTAATGCAGACAGGTTTTCTCAATGGCAGTAAACAAGGCACTACATAACTGCCAATATCCAATCAGCAAACCTCAAGATAAGAGTTTAAGGAATTTTAAGGAAAAAAACTATTTAGGGAAAAAAATTTACATTTAAATGCTCATCAATGCAGCCTTGCACAGTGTCCATCTGCATGCTTGTCCAGTGTCATTTGCAGCCTTGTCAGTGTCATTTGCAGCCTTGCCCAGTGACATTGCAGCCTTGTCAGTGTCATTTGCAGCCTTGTCAGTGTCATTTGCAGCCTTGCAGCCTTGTCAGTGTCATTTGCAGCCTTGCCCAATGACATTGCAGCCTTGTCAGTGTCATTTGCAGCCTTGCAGCTTTGTCAGTGTCATTTGCAGTCTTGTAGCTTTGTCAGTGTCATTTGCAGCCTTGTCAGCAGGGCCGGACTGGCCAACCGGGATACCGGGAAATCCCCCGGTGGGCCGGTGGTCTGGCTACCCCTGCGGCCGCCGGCCGCTGTGAGGGCAGCGGCGCCTGAAAGAAAAATGGCTGCGGGGGCCGGGCCGACGTGCAACTGCGCAGGCGCCAGCGCTGTTCCGAGGTTGGCCGTGCTCGGGAAAACCCATACACGCTCGGCAATTTTCGGAAGTGCGGGCGCATGCGCAGTGACACGATGGCGCCGAGCGGCGCCATTTTTAAAGGTAAAGCGGTTGCAGCGCTCAGTGTCTGGCGTCTGGTGGCCTGTGCCTCTTCCTGCGTCCCCCCACAGCCTCTGACCTCCTGCCCGCCCCCCCCCTGCAGCCTCTGATCACCTGTCCCCCCCCTGCAGCCTCTGATCACCTGTTCCCCCCCCTGCACCCTCTGACCACCTGTCCCCCCCCTGCAGCCTCTGACCACCTGTCCCCCCCTGCAGCCTCTGACATCATTGTCCCTCCCAGCCTCTGACCTCCCCCCCCCCCCCCCCCCGCAAGCCTCTGACCTCCTGCCCCCCCTGCAGCCTCTGACCTCCTGCCCCCCCCTGCAGCCTCTGACCTCCTGCCCCCCCCTGCAGCCTCTGACCTCCTGCCCCCCCCTGCAGCCTCTGACCTCCTGCCCCCCCCCTGCAGCCTCTGACTTCCTGTCTCCCCCCTGCAGCCTCTGACTTCCTGTCTCCCCCCTGCAGCCTCTGACTTCCTGTCTCCCCCCTGCAGCCTCTGACTTCCTGTCTCCCCCCTGCAGCCTCTGACCTCCTACCCCCCCTGCAGCCTCTGACCTCCTGCAGCCTCTGACCTCCTGCCCACCCCTGCAGCCTCTGACCACCTGTCCCCCCCTGCAGCCTCTGACCTCCTGCCCCCCCCCTGCAGCCTTTGACCACCTGTCCCCCCCTGCAGCCTCTGACCTCCTGCCCCCCCCTGCAGCCTCTGACCTCCTGCCCCCCCCCCTGCAGCCTCTGACCTCCTGCCCCCCCCCTGCAGCCTCTGACTACCTGTCCCCCCCTGCAGCCTCTGACCACCTGTCCCCCCCTGCAGCCTCTGACCTCCTGTCCCCCCTGCAGCCTCTGACCTCCTGTCCCCCCTGCAGCCTCTGACCTCCTGTCCCCCCTGCAGCCTCTGACCTCCTGTCCCCCCTGCAGCCTCTGACCTCCTGCCCCCCCCTGCAGCCTCTGACCACCTGTCCCCCCCTGCAGCCTCTGACCACCTGTCCCCTCCTCAGCCTCTGACCTCTTCTCGTCCCCTCCTCAGCCTCTGACCTCTTCTCGTCCCCTCCTCAGCCTCTGACCTCTCCTGTGGTCCCCTCCGCAGCCTCTGACCTCCCCTGCACCATCCGCAGCCTCTGACCTCCCCTGCACCATCCGCAGCCTCTGACCTCCCCTGCACCATCCGCAGCCTCTGACCTCCCCTGCATCATCCGCACTCTCTGACCTCCTGCCCCCCCTGCAGTCTCTGACCTCCTGCCCCCCTGCAGTCTCTGACCTCCTGCCCCCCCTGCAGCCTCTGACCTCCTGTCCCCCCTGTAGCCTCTGACCTCCTGTCCCCCCTGCAGCCTCTGACCTCCTGTCCCCCCTGCAGCCTCTGACCTCCTGTCCCCCCTGCAGCCTCTGACCTCCTGTCCCCCCTGCAGCCTCTGACCTCCTGTCCCCCCTGCAGCCTCTGACCTCCTGTCCCCCCTGCAGCCTCTGACCTCCTGTCCCCCCTGCAGCCTCTGACCTCCTGTCCCCCCTGCAGCCTCTGACCTCCTGTCCCCCCTGCAGCCTCTGACCTCCTGTCCCCCCTGCAGCCTCTGACCTCCTGTCCCCCCTGCAGCCTCTGATCTCCTGTCCCCCCTGCAGCCTCTGACCACCTGTCCCCCCTGCAGCCTCTGACCACCTGTCCCCCCTGCAGCCTCTGACCTCTTCTCGTCCCCTCCTCAGCCTCTGACCTCTTCTCGTCCCCTCCTCAGCCTCTGACCTCTTCTCGTCCCCTCCTCAGCCTCTGACCTCTTCTCGTCCCCTCCTCAGCCTTCGACCTCTTCTCGTCCCCTCCTCAGCCTCTGACCTCTTCTCGTCCCCTCCTCAGCCTCTGACCACTTCTCGTAGCCTCCTCAGCCTCTGACCTCTTCTCATCCCCTCCTCAGCCTCTGACCTCTTCTCGTCCCCTCCTCAGCCTCTGACCTCTTCTCGTCCCCTCCTCAGCCTCTGACCTCTTCTCGTCCCCTCCTCAGCCTCTGACCTCCTGTCGTCCCCTCCTCAGCCTCTGACCTCCTGTCGTCCCCTCCTCAGCCTATGACCTCCTGTCGTCCCCTCCTCAGCCTCTGACCTCCTGTCGTCCCCTCCTCAGCCTCTGACCTCCTGTCGTCCCCTCCTCAGCCTCTGACCTCCTGTCGTCCCCTCCTCAGCCTCTGACCTCCTGTCGTCCCCTCCTCAGCCTCTGACCTCCTGTCGTCCCCTCCTCAGCCTCTGACCTCCTGTCGTCCCCTCCTCAGCCTCTGACCTCCTGTCGTCCCCTCCTCAGCCTCTGACCTCCTGTCGTCCCCTCCTCAGCCTCTGACCTCCTGTCGTCCCCTCCTCAGCCTCTGACCTCCTGTCGTCCCCTCCTCAGCCTCTGACCTCCTGTCGTCCCCTCCTCAGCCTCTGACCTCCTGTCGTCCCCTCCTCAGCCTCTGACCTCCTGTTGTCCCCTCCTCAGCCCTCCTGTCGTCCCCTCCTCAGCCCTCCTGTCGTCCCCTCCTCAGCCCTCCTGTCGTCCCCTCCTCTGACCTCCTGTCGTCCCCTCCTCTGACCTCCTGTCGTCCCCTCCTCTGACCTCCTGTCGTCCCCTCCTCTGACCTCCTGTCGTCCCCTCCTCTGACCTCCTGTCGTCCCCTCCTCAGCCCTCCTGTCGTCCCCTCCTCAGCCCTCCTGTCGTCCCCTCCTCAGCCCTCCTGTCGTCCCCTCCTCAGCCCTCCTGTCGTCCCCTCCTCAGCCCTCCTGTCGTCCCCTCCTCAGCCCTCCTGTCGTCCCCTCCTCAGCCTCTGACCCCCTTTGGTCCCCTCCGCAGCCTCTGACCTCTTCTGTGGTCCCCTCCGCAGCCTCCGACCACCCCTGCGGTCCCCTCCACAGCCTCTGACCACCCCTGCATCATCCGTAGCCTCTGACCTCCCCTGCATCATCCGCAGCCTCTGACCTCTCCTGTACCATCCGCAGCCTCTGACCTCTCCTGTACCATCCGCAGCCTCTGACCTCTCCTGTACCATCCGCAGCCTCTGACCATCTCCTGTCTTATATCACGTCTGCAGTCTGGAGCGGAGTCAACAGTGGGAGTGGCGCAGGGATGGGGGTCATGGGAGAAGTCAGACATGTATGGACTGTGGAGAGGAAACTACAGGATAAAACCAGAGCCACCGAGCTGGAGCCGACTGACTGAGCCCTGTACGGTGCACCTGAGAGGAGGTCAGTGACAGCGCCGCCAGGCCTACCTGAGAGGGGGGGGGGTCAATACAATATTGTAAGGGGGCACTGATATATAGGTTTCCCCTTATATCAGTAAACCCCCGTAACTTAGTGTTTTCTTTCTGCAGAAGGTGGTCTCTGGTCACCAGAGTCCTCCCCACATTCCCAGAGTTCCCCTTTACATCATAGTCTGCAGGATTCCACCTTACAGTGCAAGGGGGGACTCTGATGTAAAGGGCAATGCTGCAGACCCTGATGTAAGTGAGAACTCTGATGTAAAGGGGAAAGCAATGGACTCTAAGAGTTCCCGCTTAGATCATGATCTGCAATGTTCCCCTTTATGTCAGAGTTCCCTTGCACTGTAAAGGGGAATCCTCCTGATGTATGGGGGGAACTCTGTGCTGGGTTATATTAATCTGACCTTCATGTAAGAGGATAAATATGGTGTTTGACTTTTGTTTAACTTAACACATTGCTAATAGCAGTTTATAGCTTAAATATTGATATTTGCACTGAAACCTGCCATTTACGGCACCTTTTTTTTGCAGTATCAGTAAAAAATGTGCCAGTAAATGCCATGATTTTTGCCAGTAAAAAAATAAAAAATTGCTGCTGTTTGTAAATTCCATGTCTCTCTTAGGGATGAGCCGAACACCCCCCGGTTCGGTTCGCACCAGAACCCGCGAACGGACCGCAAGTTCGCACGAACGTTAGAACCCCATTGACGTCTATGGGACTCGAACGTTCGAAATCAAAAGTGCTCATTTTAAAGGCTAATTTGCATGGTATTGTCCTAAAAAGGGTGTGGGGACCCGGGTCCTACCCCAGGGGACATGTATCAATGCAAAAAAAACTTTTAAAAACGGCCGTTTTTTCGGGAGCAGTGATTTTAATGATGCTTAAAGTAAAAAAAAAAAAGTGAAATATTCCTTTAAATATCGTACCTGGGGGGTGTCTATAGTATGCCTGTAAAGTGACGCGTGTTTCCCATGTTTAGAACAGTCCCTGCACCAAATGTCATTTTTAAAGGAAAAAATCTCATTTAAAACTGCTTGCGGGTTTAATGTCATGTCGGGTCCTGGCAATATGGATGAAAATCAGTGAGACAAACGGCATGGGTACCCCCCAGTCCATTACCAGGCCCTTTGGGTCTTGTATGGATATTAAGGGGAACCCCGCACCCAAATTAAAATAAGGAAAGGTCCCTATATACTCTGAACAGCAGTATACAGGCGGTGCAAACAAGACAGGGACTGTAGGTTTGTTGTTAAGTAGAATCTGTTTGTAATTTTGAACATTTTTAACGTGTTTAGCTCCAGCCAAAAAATCTTTTCTAAGCTTTTTGGAAAACATAGGGAAGGGTTATCACCCCTGTGACATTTGTTTTGCGTCTTTCCTCCTCTTCAGAAGATTTCACCTCACTTTTTTGTCCCAATGAAAAATGTTTTTTGAAAATTTGGGTTTTTTTGTGGAACAAGGATTGGAAAGCATCAGTGGAAAGGAGAAATTGTTTTCCCATATTAACTCTTACATGAGAGAATTTCCCTTCCTAGGGGTAGATTTCATCTCACTTCCTGTTGTCTCCTTCCGTTTGCAAGTAGGAGTCGTTTGTAAGTTAGATGTTTGAAAGTAGGGTCCTGCCCTATATACTCAGCAGAAATTAGGGCCTTAGGTGTTGCTGTGGCCAAAACACTGTAAGCCCTCACAGGGCCCTGCTGTGAAATATTAGATCAAGAATTGTAATTACATGCCCCTGTTGAACAGGAGCTGAAAAATTAGGCCTTAGGCACTGGTGCTGGTGCCACAACACTGCAACCCCTCACAGACACTCTAGTTGGAACGCAGGAACGAGCCCTGCTGCAAAGTATTGCATCAAAAATTGTAATTACACGCCCCTGTTAGACAGGGGCAGAAAAATTGGGCCTTAGGCACTGGTGCTGGTGCCACAACACTGCAACCCCTCACAGACACTCTAGTTGGAACGCAGGAACGAGCCCTGCTGCAAAGTATTGCATCAAAAATTGTAATTACACGCCCCTGTTAGACAGGGGCAGAAAAATTGGGCCTTAGGCACTGGTGCTGGTGCCACAACACTGCAACCCCTCACAGACACTCTAGTTGGAACGCAGGAACGAACCCTGCTGCAAAGTATTGCATCAAAAATTGTAATTACACGCCCCTGTTAGACAGGGGCAGAAAAATTGGGCCTTAGGCACTGGTGCTGGTGCCACAACACTGCAACCCCTCACAGACACTCTAGTTGGAACGCAGGAACGAGCCCTGCTGCAAAGTATTGCATCAAAAATTGTAATTACACGCCCCTGTTAGACAGGGGCAGAAAAATTGGGCCTTAGGCACTGGTGCTGGTGCCACAACACTGCAACCCCTCACAGACACTCTAGTTGGAATGCAGGAACGAGCCCTGCTGCAAAGTATTACATCAAAAATTGTAATTACACGCCCCTGTTATACAGGGGCTGAAAAATTGTGCCTTAGGCACTGGTGGTGGCGCCCAGAACCAAAAATGTTCTTACAAGCTATCAGCGTGATGATTGAGGAGGAAGAGGATAATTACTCAGGGATAGTCACTCAGCATCAGCATAGGCAGTCTTTGAAGGGATCTGAAAAAAATGATTCAGTTACATCAGCATCAGGTGCTTGGTAGCTGGTGGTGATCCAAGACTGATTCATTTTTATGAAGGTCAGCCGATCGACCGAGTCAGTGGACAGACGCACCCTGTGATCGGTTACCACGCCTCCAGCAGCACTGAATGTGCGTTCCGAAAGAACGCTGGATGCAGGACAGGCCAGTAGCTCAATTGCATACTGTGCAAGCTCTGGCCAGTGATCCATCCTCAAGACCCAGTAACCCAGAGGATTTTCGGTGGGAAAGGTGTCCAAGTCTGATCTTGCCCCTAGGTATTCCTGCACCATGTAAAACAGACGCTGGCGATGGTTGCTGGAACCGATCATACCTTGGGGCTGCGGACCAAAAAATTGTCTGAACGCATCGGTCAGACGGCCACCTTCTCCACCGCTCCTTCTTTGACTGACCGAAGCCTCAGCAACACGTTGTCCAGAAACAGGAGTTTGTAACCTCCCAGTCTCTGGGAACGCGTTGCACAGACCTTTCTGCAAGGCCTCCCGAAGATGTTTCATCCTCTGCTCCCTCTGCGATGGCAAGATAAGGTCCGCAACCTTACCCTTGTAACGTGGATCAAGGAGGGTTGCCAGCCAGTATTGGTCCTTCTCCTTGATACCACGAATACGAGGATCCTTACGCAGGCTTTGCAGGATCAGGGAGGCCATGCAGCGTAGGTTTGCTGAGGCATTCGGTCCGGAGTCCTCTGGGTCACTAAGGACAACAACGTCCGCAGCCACCTCCTCCCAGCCACGTACAAGTCCATGTGTTCCTTGGGACTGATCCCTTAAAGACTGCTGATGCTGAGTGCCAGGCTCCACCTCCATACTGACACAATCTTCCTCCTCCTCCTCCTCCTCCTCCTCCTCCTCGTCCTCTTCCTGTGTGATCGGCGGGCACGCAGGAACACTGTCTGGATAAAGGGGGCCTTGAGAGCTAAGGAAGTCCTCCTCTTCCTGCCTCTGTTCTGCCTCAAGTGCCCTGTCCATTATTCCACGCAGCGTGTGCTCCAACAGGTGGACAAGGGGGACAGTGTCACTGATGCATGCACTGTCAGTGCTCACCATCCTCGTGGCCTCCTCGAATGGTGACAGGACAGTGCATGCATCCCTGATCATGGCCCACTGGCGTGGGGAAAAAAAACCAAGGTCCCCTGACCCTGTCCTGGTGCCATAGTCGCACAGGTACTCATTTATGGCCCTCTGCTGCGTGTGCAGCCGCTGCAGCATGGCCAATGTCGAGTTCCACCTGGTGGGCATGTCACAGATTAGGCGGTTCTTGGGCAGGTTAAACTCCTTTTGGAGGTCCGTCAGCCGAGCACTGGCATTATATGACCGGCGGAAATGCACACAGACTTTCCTGGCCTGCCTCAGGACATCCTGTAAGCCCGGGTACCTGCCCAAGAACCGCTGCACCACCAAGTTAAGGACGTGAGCCAAACAGGGCACATGGGTCAGTTGTCCCTGTCGGAGGGCAGAGAGGAGGTTGGTGCCATTGTCGCAAACCACCATTCCTGCCTTAAGTTGGCGTGGCGTCAACCACCTCTGAACCTGCCCCTGCAGAGCTGACAGAACCTCTGCCCCAGTGTGGCTCCTGTCCCCCAAGCACACCAGCTCAAGCACCGCATGGCATCTTTTGGCCTGCGTACTTGCGTAGCCCCTTGAACGCCTACGGAGCACCGCTGGTTCCGAGGAAGAGGCCATGGAGGAAGAAGAAGAGGAGGGGGTGGAGGAGAGAGGTGTGTCACAATCAGCATTTTGGAGGCGTGGTGGCGGAACAACCTCCAACACTACTGCACCTTGTCCTGCATCCTTCCCAGCTGCCAGCAGAGTCACCCAATGCGCCGTGAAACTTAAGTAACGTCCCTGTCCATGCCTGCTGGACCATGAGTCAGCGGTAATATGCACCTTACCGCTGACCGCCCTGTCCAGCGAGGCATGGACATTGCCTTCCACATGCCGGTAGAGAGCTGGAATCGCCTTCCGTGAGAAAAAGTGGCGTTTGGGTACCTGCCACTGAGGAACCGCACATTCCACAAACTCACGGAAGGGGGCAGAGTCTACCAACTGAAAAGGCAGCAGTTGAAGTGCTAGCAATTTTGCCAAGCTAGCATTCAACCGCTGGGCATGTGGATGGCTGGGAGCAAACTTCTTTCGGCGGTGCAGCAGCTGGGGCAGGGAAATTTGCCTGGTACAATCTGGCGTCGGTGTACCAAAAGCAGATTGCCCACAAGTACTTGGCTGTGACACACCTAATTCTACACCTTCATTCCTCTCACTGCAGGTCTCAGAGAGGACTGAAGGTCTAGTGGGGTTGGAAATCTCAGCTGATGAGGAGCAAGGAGAGATCCTCTTTGTTCTTTGGTGTGGGTCTTTTAGATATGCTTGCCAACGAACTGCATGGCAGGTCAACATATGTCTGGTCAAGCATGTGGTACCCAAGCGGGAGATGTTTTGGCCACGCGAGATACGCTTGAGACATATGTTGCAAATAGCAGCGGTGCGATCTGATGCACTCGTCTCAAAAAAGGCCCACACCAAAGAACTTTTTGAATAACGCGCAGAGACTGCAGCGCCCTGCACATGTGGAGCTTTGGGGTGTGATGCAGTCAATGTGCTGCCCTTAGGCTGGCCCCTGGAGGGCATCCTGCCTCGTTGGTGATGTGCCGCCTCCTCCTCCTCCTCCTCCTCCTCTCTCCTATCAGGCACCCACGTTGAGTCAGTGACCTCATCATCCCCTCCCTCCTCATCACTGGAGCAAACCTGGCAGTATGCTGCAGCAGGGGGAGCATGACTGCCAGATTGCTGTCCTTCTTGGGCACCCCCTCTGTCCGTGCTCATGTTACTGCCTTCATCGAGCTCAGTATCATCATCAGAGCCTTCCAAACGCTGGGCATCCTCCTGGAGCATGTACCCAACACTGTGGTCAAACAGTTCGAGGGAATCCTCATGAGGACATGGTGGAGCTAGGGAAGGAGTCACTGATGACATTGAGCTGAGGGAAGAGGCCGCTGCTTTGCCAGACAAAGCACCCTGGGCATGGGTGAGAGAGGATGAGGAGGATGAGGACGGCTTGGTCATCCACTCGACCAAGTTTTCTGCATGTTGCGGCTCAACACGGCCAGCTGCCGAAAAAAAGGCCAAGCGTGTCCCATGGCCACGTGCTGATGAGGATGCACCGTCTCCACGACCAGCACTAGACACAGAGCCTGCTTGCCCTCTCTTATTGGCTTGTGACTGTCTGCCTCTCCTTCTTGGCCTTCCAGACATACTAATGGCCTGTAGCTGCACTAAGCTGGGATAGAACACCTGTAATTTTCTTCAGGTAGCTTTATATACTGTAACCAGACAAGCCTGCCTGTCAGTAGGAAGATAACAGGAACGGATCTAGCTGAACACTGTGAGCAGGACGCACTGCACTAAATGTAAATAGCAGGAACGGATCTAGCTGAACACTGTGAGCAGGACGCACTGCACTAAATGTAAATAGCAGGAACGGATCTAGCTGAACACTGTGAGCAGGACGCACTGCACTAAATGTAAATAGCAGGAACGGATCTAGCTGAACACTGTGAGCAGGACGCACTGACTGCACTAAATGTAAATAGCAGGAACGGATCTAGCTGAACACTGTGAGCAGGACGCACTGCACTAAATGTAAATAGCAGGAACGGATCTAGCTGAACACTGTGAGCAGGACGCACTGCACTAAATGTAAATAGCAGGAACGGATCTAGCTGAACACTGTGAGCAGGACGCACTGCACTAAATGTAAATAGCAGGAACGGATCTAGCTGAACACTGTGAGCAGGACGCACTGCACTAAATGTAAATAGCAGGAACGGATCTAGCTGAACACTGTGAGCAGGACGCACTGCACTAAATGTAAATAGCAGGAACGGATCTAGCTGAACACTGTGAGCAGGACGCACTGCACTAAATGTAAATAGCAGGAACGGATCTAGCTGAACACTGTGAGCAGGACGCACTGCACTAAATGTAAATAGCAGGAACGGATCTAGCTGAACACTGTGAGCAGGACGCACTGACTGCACTAAATGTAAATAGCAGGAACGGATCTAGCTGAACACTGTGAGCAGGACGCACTGCACTAAATGTAAATAGCAGGAACGGATCTAGCTGAACACTGTGAGCAGGACGCACTGCACTAAATGTAAATAGCAGGAACGGATCTAGCTGAACACTGTGAGCAGGACGCACTGCACTAAATGTAAATAGCAGGAACGGATCTAGCTGAACACTGTGAGCAGGACGCACTGCACTAAATGTAAATAGCAGGAACGGATCTAGCTGAACACTGTGAGCAGGACGCACTGCACTAAATGTAAATAGCAGGAACGGATCTAGCTGAACACTGTGAGCAGGACGCACTGCACTAAATGTAAATAGCAGGAACGGATCTAGCTGAACACTGTGAGCAGGACGCACTGACTGCACTAAATGTAAATAGCAGGAACGGATCTAGCTGAACACTGTGAGCAGGACGCACTGCACTAAATGTAAATAGCAGGAACGGATCTAGCTGAACACTGTGAGCAGGACGCACTGCACTAAATGTAAATAGCAGGAACGGATCTAGCTGAACACTGTGAGCAGGACGCACTGCACTAAATGTAAATAGCAGGAACGGATCTAGCTGAACACTGTGAGCAGGACGCACTGCACTAAATGTAAATAGCAGGAACGGATCTAGCTGAACACTGTGAGCAGGACGCACTGCACTAAATGTAAATAGCAGGAACGGATCTAGCTGAACACTGTGAGCAGGACGCACTGACTGCACTAAATGTAAATAGCAGGAACGGATCTAGCTGAACACTGTGAGCAGGACGCACTGACTGCACTAAATGTAAATAGCAGGAACGGATCTAGCTGAACACTGTGAGCAGGACGCACTGCACTAAAATGTAAATAGCAGGAACGGATCTAGCTGAACACTGTGAGCAGGACGCACTGCACTAAATGTAAATAGCAGGAACGGATCTAGCTGAACACTGTGAGCAGGACGCACTGCACTAAATGTAAATAGCAGGAACGGATCTAGCTGAACACTGTGAGCAGGACGCACTGACTGCACTAAATGTAAATAGCAGGAACGGATCTAGCTGAACACTGTGAGCAGGACGCACTGACTGCACTAAATGTAAATAGCAGGAACGGATCTAGCTGAACACTGTGAGCAGGACGCACTGCACTAAATGTAAATAGCAGGAACAGATCTAGCTGAACACTGTGAGCAGGACGCACTGACTGCACTAAATGTAAATAGCAGGAACAGATCTAGCTGAACACTGTGAGCAGGACGCACTGCACTAAATGTAAATAGCAGGAACGGATCTAGCTGAACACTGTGAGCAGGACGCACTGCACTAAATGTAAAGAGCAGGAACAGATCTAGCTGAACACTGTGAGCAGGACGCACTGCACTAAATGTAAAGAGCAGGAACAGATCTAGCCTAATCTAGCTCTCAAATCAAATGACACTGTCTGTCTCTCTCTCTATCAGCACACCGGAACACACTACACAGGGCCGCCGTGCAGGCGGCCTTATATAGTGTGGGGCGTGTACTAAATCCCCTGAGCCATAATTGGCCAAAGCCACCCTGGCTTTGGCCAATTACAGCTCTCTCTACTGACGGCGCTGTGATTGGCCAAGCATGCGGGTCATAGTGCATGCTTGGCCAATCATCAGCCAGCAATGCACTGCGATGCCGCAGTGAATTATGGGCCGTGACGCGCCACACGAATTTGGCGCGAACGGCCCATAACGTTCGCAATTCGACGGACGGTCGAACGGCCGATGTTCGAGTCGAACATGGGTTCGACTCGAACACGAAGCTCATCCCTAGTCTCTCTTATCTATAGATAATACACTCTTCAAATGTGCTTTAAAATGCATGGTTTTCCCTTTTGTGAACAAAAAAATAACGACGTTATGCAGTTGGGCTGGTATAAAAATGCTATGGGGCTGGTATGAAATTATTTCCAGGGCTGGTTTTTATTCCCAGTTCGGCCCTGCTTGTCAGTGTCATTTGCAGCCTTGTCAGTGTCATTTGCAGCCTTGCCCAGTGACATTGCAGCCTTGTCAGTGTCATTTGCAGCCTTGCAGCTTTGTCAGTGTCATTTGCAGCCTTGCAGCTTTGTCAGTGTCATTTGCAGCCTTGTCAGTGTCATTTGCAGCCTTGTCAGTGTCATTTGCAGCATTGTCAGTGTCATTTGCAGCCTTGCCCAGTGACATTGCAGTCTTGTCAGTGTCATTTGCAGCCTTGCAGCCTTGTCAGTGTCATGTGCAGCCTTGTCAGTGTCATTTGCAGCCTTGCAGCCTTGTCAGTGTCATTTGCAGCCTTGCAGCCTCCATCTGCAGCCTTATCAGTGTCCATCTGCAGCCTTGTCCGTATCATTTGCAGCCTTGCCCAGGCTGCAGTTAAACTGCAGTGACTTGTCAGTGTCACTACAGTTTAAATATGGCGCCGCCGAGATACACAGAGCCAATCCTGTGTATCTCGGCTCCTGTCGGCTTTTCTCGGCTCCTCACGCAGTCCCGCCCAGTCCCGCCCTATGATGGACATAACACAGATCCAATGGCGGGACTGGGCGGGACTGTGAGCGGAGCCGAGCACCGACATACATAGCCAAGTGTATTCGGCTAGCTCCACTCACAGTCACACCCAGTCCCTGTGTTATGTCCATCATAGGGCGGGACTAGGCGTGACTGTGAGCGGAACTAGCCGAGTATAGCCGAGTACACTCGGCTGGGGCCCCCTATTGGGCGGGGCCCATGGGCTTGAGTCCAGTCAAGCCCAATGATAAGATCCGGCTCCTGCGCGCAGGAGAGACGTCATTGCAGCTCCGGCCAATCATAGCGCCGGAGCCCTCGGACCCAGGAGGTAACTCCGGTGAAAGATGTCGGCCGTATGAGAAACTTATGGCCATATTGTTGGACACACATGATAAGTTCCTCAGGATATGGCAACCCTGGGTGACTCATAACCGTCCATCATGATTTGATCTAACGCTTCTTTCCCTATAATGAGCCTCCGTTCCCCCCGCCCCAGGGTCCTCCCCTCCTTTCCCACCCCCCTCTTCTTCCACTTTCAATTTCTCTTTCCTTCCTCTCATTTAGGCCCTCGGGCTTAGTTCTACAGAAATTGGATATTTGATGTAACATAAAAAATATTACATACCAAGGTATGTTATTCTCTTTAAAGTTTTTCAATTTAACCTGAATTTATTTTTGGTTCTTTTTTATGCAATGTCGCGTATTACAACAACATCTCGCTATGCATTTTTTTAGTTATCCATGAGTGTTCGCAAACATAATATCCTGTGCTTACATTATACCACTATACCAGCAAACGCGAGATGAAGACACTCCTTAGTATGTCGCCTGGCCTCGGCTTTAAACCGCTCGAGACCAGGCTTAAATTTTCGAACATTAGTTCTACCTGACGGATTCCGGCAGTCCTATACCTGTTAATTCAAGATGTATCCATCACTGTTTTGTACTATTCTGTTGATATATATTTTCAATAAAACCCTTTGTACAAGAAAGATGTTGGCCGTATACTCCGCCGCGTTCCGGCGCCGATTCAGGGCATCGTTCTAAGGTAAGTATTTCATAATGAGCTAGTATGCGATGCATATTAGCCCATTATGCCTTTGCCTTACAGGGTTTTTTTTGGTTTTTTTTTGGAGGTTTACAACCTCTTTAAGCACCTTTCACACAATAAGAAAATCAGAAGTAAAAACTTCTGATTGTTAGTATAGTGCTTTTCGCAACCCGATTCTGTATTTTTGGACGACAAAACCTTAAGCCTCATAGACGCGCTTAGATTTTCGGACGACCGAAATGTCCGATTTTTTTTTTCAAATAACGTTTTTTATTAAACATATATTCAGGTAGATAGAAAAGACAATGACACTGTATTGTACAAAAATCACTGTGCCAGCGACAAAACTGACAAGCAACCAGCATCAATAAGTAATTATCCAAATATATAAAGATCATATCAGGTTCCATATAAAATTCAATAGTCAACATGGACCTTAGCATTGTCTAGTGAGAAAAATTGGGAAAGAGTACAGTAGAGAAAAGAAAGAAAGAATAGGGAGGGAAGGGAGGGGGAGGCTCTGTCATTGGTTCAAGGCGGGTCTTCTCGTCTATGCCATTCTTCCCAGACCTTATAATGTGCCTCCAGTCTATCTTGTAATCTAGCAGTCATTTTTTCCATCAGCTCTTTTATGTCTTTTATTCTGGTGTATAGGTCTGTTTGAGTAGTTGGGTCCCGTCGTTTCCAATAAAGGGCTATGAGGCATCTCGCGGCTGTCAGTACATGTCTAAGTAGTTTCTTGGAATGTTTAGGTATCTGTAAACCAGAGACCCCAAGAAGAAATGATTTTAGGGTTCTAGGAACCTGCACACCTAACAGGTGAGTTAGTAAAAGCTGTGTCTCCGTCCAAAAAGGCACTATCCTAGGACATGTCCAGTAAATGTGCTACAAGGTTCCCCTATCTCCCTGACACCGCCAGCATTTATCTGAGCTGGAAGGGTAAATGGCTCGGAGAACATCCGGCGTCAGATACCAAAAAAAAGAATTTTATAGGCATTCTCCTTGTAGAGTGTACAGAAAGAACTCTTAGCTGCCTGTGACCAAATCGTCTGCCATGTTGTTTCTGGGATTTCCTCTACCAATGCCCTCTCCCATCGAAGCATGTATGCATGCTTACCCTGAGTGGTGAAGCAGTGAGAATTTAGCAACCAGTATATATCTGAGATTAAGCCTCAGAGTGCCGAGCCCTCCAACATCAAGCTCTCATATATACAATATATGAATTGTAAGTTCAGGGCGATCGATTGGGCGTAGTGTCTGATCTGCAGGTACCCATAGAATACCTGACGGGGTAAGTCAAATTTTTTTTGGAGTTCTGTGAATGAGAGCATTCTACGTGTACATGGATGTACTAGATGACCAAAGTGGAATAAATTCCTTGTCGCCCATGGGGAAGACATCTGATGTGTAGGGCCTGCAGGCATTCTGGGATTGTAGAGGAAGGACGTGAGGAGCGAACTCTCCGAACCCAGCTTATGTATTCTGGATAATTTACGCCAGAGCGATCTAAGATGAAGCATGGGACCTAGGAGTCAGGCCGAGTCCACCTCCACATTTGCATTCCAGAGCATGCTATTTGGATGTATGGGAGCCAACCATATTTTTTCAATTTCTGTCCACCTGTTGTAAGATCGTTGGGGAAACCAGGAGGCCAGGGCACGCAGTTGGGCAGCTTGGTAATATTTGTTTAAGTCAGGAAATGCCAGCCCACCTTCTGAGCGTGCCGCCGTTAAAACCGATTGAGATATTCTATGCCTCCCATAATTCCAAACAAACCTCACCAAGTCTGCATGAAGTTTCCTCAAATCCACTTGTGGAATCGGGATAGGAAGTGTCTGGAAGAGGGTTTGGGTTGTTGTAAGGAAGAGTTTTTTCTCTTCTTATGTTTTAAAAATCAATAAAAAGAATCTGATTTAAAAAAAAAGAAGTTTGGGAAGGATGGTCATTTTTACAGAGGCCACCCTCCCGCAAAAAGGGAAATATGATGGGCCTTCCATTTTTGTAACAAATCCCTTATGGACCTGAAAAGGGGAGGAAAGTTGGCTCTATATAGGGTGGTGTAGGAAGGGGTGATCTGTACTCCCAAATACTTCAGGGCTGTGGTCTTCCAGTGGTAGGGGAAGCATTGCTGTAGATGCTGGGTCTCTGCTGGTGGGATATTGATAGGTAAGGCCTCTGATTTAGCCGTGTTTATTTTATAGCCAGAAAGAGAGCGATAAAGGTCAAGTTCAGCATGCAAATTGGGAAGTGATATCCTAGGCTGAGTCAGGGTAAGTATAATGTCATCTGCAAACAGTGCTAATTTAAATTCCCTTCCCCCGGGACCCCCGTGTATGTTTGGATTTCTGCGAACGGAAACATAACGCAAATAATGGTGGCGAAAGTGGGCACCCCTGACGGGTCCCGTTCGCAATCGGAAAGGCTGACGATAAGGCAAAGGGGGTCTTAACCTGAGAAGTGGGATTTGTGTATAGGTGCCGGATGGCCTGTAAAAAAGGGCCCTGGAACCACATGCATTTCAACGTGGCAAACAGGAATGGCCAGCCAAGGAGGTCAAAAGCCTTTTCGGCATCTAACCCAAGGACTAATGTTTCCAAGTTATCCCTGTTCGCCACGTCTATGAGGTCAATAATCCGTCTTGTGTTATCCCCTGCTTGACGAAGGGGGACAAAGCCCACCTGGTCCTTATGTATTAAAGAGGGAAGTATCAGGTTCAATCGCAGCGAGAGGAGCTTAGTAAAGATTTTTAGGTCAGAGTTTAGAAGTGCGATTGGCCTATAACTTGCACACAATGAAGGATCTTTGTCAGGTTTGGGGATTAACGTGAGGAATGACCTCTGCATGTCTGAGAGAATAGGGGTCTGCTGGAGAAAGGCATTAAACAACCTACACAGATGAGGTAGGAGGATCGGGAGAAATGTCTTATAATATTCGTAGGGGAGGCCATCTGGACCAGGGGATTTATGTGATGGTGTCAGAGAGGATCTCAGTTCAGGACACTTGCTGGGCACTCTGGAGCTGGTTGCCCTATTTAGGTTGCTGGGATGCTGTGCTCGGT
Source organism: Lithobates septentrionalis (assembly GCA_037952835.1). Classification (NCBI taxonomy): domain Eukaryota; kingdom Metazoa; phylum Chordata; class Amphibia; order Anura; family Ranidae; genus Lithobates; species Lithobates septentrionalis. The sequence goes on along the minus strand of JBBDGP010001454.1, from coordinate 979,961 downwards.
GCTGTTCGATCATCAGCTTCCTGTTCCCGTGCTTCCTGTTTCCTGTGTACTGTTTGATCTCTCTGTGACCCGGCTTGTTTACTGGAATCTGCTCTGCTATCCGCCTGCATCTGACCCCTGGCCTGCCTCCGACTTTGAACCTGCCTGACCCCTCTGTACCGTGCCGACCGCCTGCTGCCAAACCTGCTTGTGACCTGGACTTTGTATCTGCCTGCTCCTTTTGTACCGTGCTGACTGCCTGTTGCCAACCTTGCTTGTGTTCAGATCTGCCTGCTCCTGCTCTGCACCTGTAGCTGACCTACAGCCTACCTATCATCTCCTGCCAGCTTGCATCAGGACTTTGGGCCTCATCCCTGCTAACCACCCGCCAGGCTCTCATACCATTCTGTGCTCCCGTGCCTTCTGTGTGCTCTATCAGGGGCCGGGAACCAGATACGTACGGGAGGCCATCCTCTGCTATATCGGGTTCATCAGTCTGATACGGGTAAGTCTGACAGATGGCAAGTTTTTAATGGTGGCTGTCAGTTCTTCCACCGATATCGGAGCATTGAGGGAAAGTAAGTCCGACGCCTGAAGCTTGGGAATTCCACTTTCCTACAAATATTGTTGCAAACGATCAGCTAAATCAGGGGGGAGAGGGTCCTGTGGAATTTCAGGGTCTTTATACAGGGCTGTATAAAATTCCCCAAAGGCCCGAGCTATTTCTTGAGGGTGTGAAAGGAGCGCATCTCTCCTATCCTTTATTTGGTGGGGGGTGGCCGTGTGGGAGCGCTCTGACAGTTTGCACGCTAATAGTGAATGGGCTTTGTTGCCTTTGTCGTAATAGGTTTGTTTCACTCTAAGGCGTGCCTTCTCTACATGGCCTATTGCTAAGTCTCGGAGAGTAGTCCGTAAGCAAACGATTTTTTTAAGAAGAGGTATGGATGGTGAAGTTTGTAGTTGAAGTTCCAGGGTTCTGAGGTCTATCTCAGCTTGGAGTTTAGAAGCTTTCGCATCTTTCTTCATAGCCAAGGAGATCGCTATACAACGCCCTCTGAGGACCGCCTTGTGGGCCTCCCAAAGAGTAGAGAGGGAGATATCTGAGGTGTCATTTTCAAGAAAATAATTCTGCAATGTTGACTCTAGTTCCAATTTAGATGGGGTATGTTGGAGAAGGAAATTATTTAATTGCCAGTGACATGGTTTACGAGTAGGGGTGCCTATCTCTAAGGACATAGTTACAGGGGCGTGATAGGACCAGGAAATAGGCAGGATCTGAGCGTCCTTAGTGGCACGAAGGGTGGCATTATTGACAAAAAAATAGTCTATACGGGAGTGCATGCGCTGAGAGGCGGAAAAAAAATGTGTATTTTCTATCTCCCGGGTGCAGGGCCCGCCATATATCAAATAGGGCGTGACATCTGGTGAGTTGGCGAAATAGTTTTGAGTCCCGAGCAGCTCGGGTTTGTGGATCTGTGGGGTTCATTACATGGCGATCTAGAACTACCGAGTGAGATAAATTAAAGTCTCCTCCAATTATCAAATATTCATTGGGGGATCTAAACAGCCGCACGAGTACTTTGGTTAGAAAATGTATTTGTCGGGTATTAGGGGCATACAGGGTACAGATAGTTACCTCCTGAGTTTGCCACTGGCCTCGCAGGATAATGTAGTGTCCTCGTGGGTCTACAAAAGACTCAGAGCATTTAAATGGGGAACCCCGTTTAAATAGAACAGCCACTCCAGCTCGCTTGCGGGGGCTAAATGCCTGGTAGACCTGAGGGAATTGTCTGGATGCAAAGGTGAAGGTGTCTCCTTTATTAAAATGCGTTTCCTGTAGCATGACAACATCTGCCCCAGAATGCCTGAGCTCTCTTAGCGCAAGATGCCTTTTTTATTTGAGTTCAGACCGTGGACATTAAGTGACATAATCTTAACCATGATCGTGGGTGTGTGTGAGCTCAGCGTTACTTAGCTTATCCAGCCGGGAGAGTGCCTCGACATCCAGGAAAGAAGGGGACCCATGTGTAGGATACGTCCAGGTGGTCATCCAGAACCAATGATGAGCCAGGGAAAGGGAGGGGGTGGGTGGGAGGGAGATAGAAAGAGAGGAAGAAAGAAAGAAGAGATTAGTTAGAAACATAACCAATAAAAGTAAACATTGCAATAAAATCCCAAGCAGTACATACCGCCCGGGATCTATTAAGTTCCAGTAAGTCCCTCAGAGCCCACAAAGAGGACCCGGGCCGGGGGGACATAGAGAACCGTGAGAACAAATATAACGGTACTCAAAAACCTTAACTAGGTAAAAAAGGGGAACTTTAGTAAGGTAATCTTATAGGGGGACCAGTGATCAGAGAAACTACCACTGTCAAGTCTCCAGTAGGGGGTTCCTGATGAACAGCACAGGGTAACAGGCAGTAGGCCTAAGGGGGGGGGGTGCAAATATGACTGATGAGTGGATCAGGAGAGACTAATATGACAGCCAACCATTCCTAGGTTTAGTAGACCCTCGGGGAGAGTCCCTGTCCCTGGGGCGTTTCGTTGGAGGAATCTTCTGCCAGACCAATGGGGGTGGCGTTGGTGTTTCCACTAGGTCCCAGTCTTTAAGACAGGGAACAGGGATCTCCAGAATGCTGCAGAAATTGTCCAGGTCCTCAGGGAAGCGCATCACTGCTGATTTTCCTTGATGGCGGGCTGTTAGGCTGAAAGGGAAACCCCATCGGTAGGTTATATTGTTTTCTTGTAGTGAAGCGAGTAGAGGCTGGAGGAGTCTACGTTTCTGCAGAGTAATCCAAGAAAGATCAGGGTATATCTGAATTTGCGTGTTTTCATGAACAACCTTCTTGGTGACGTGAGCTTTTCGCATGATGTCTTCCTTTAGGGGGAAGGAGTGGACTCTGCATATAACATCACGGGGTCTGGATACAGGCCCTTTAGGATGCAGGGCACGGTGGGCTCGGTCCATCTCTATGGGTTTATTCGGGGGTCCCCCAAAAGGTTGTTGAATAAAGATTGCAGGGTCTCGTGGAGATCTTCCGGGCCCTCTGGTTCAGGTAGGCCCCTAATTCGGATGTTGTTTCTGCGCCCCCTATTATCCAAATCTTCAATATGGCGCTGCATGTTCCGGAGCATTAGGTGGTGGTCAGCTACCTGTAGTTGAGTGCGGTGCACGGCCAGTTTGGTCTCCTGAATTTCCTCCTCCGCCATCTCCACCCTCTCAGAGAGATGTTTAAGGTTGGCATGAAGTACTTGGATTTCCGCCCGACAAGCCGATTTGACTTCCTCGATAAGGAGTTTAAAGTCCTCTTTGGTGAGGATGGCATGAGGAGGTCTGCTGCAATCGTGGGTCATCCCCCATTTGTTGTTGAGGATACTGCAATGTAGAGGGTTCTCGCCAGGGAGCAGGGGGGGGCGCGGATCGCAGTGCCTCCCAGGGCTGCATTTGGGGATCCTGCGAGTCACCCCACAGCTGTGAAGGAAAGGGGCCTTTTGCTAGCCCATCCCTGTGGGTCAAATTCCGGGAGCTGGTCACCTGAGCATAGGACATCGCCTGGCCTGTACCCCTCTCTGTGGATTTAGGGATACTATGGCGAGATTGCCTCTGTGGCTGGGGAAAGTCTGGAGCATGATGATGCACCTGCAGGGGGGTACATTCCCCAATTTGCACTGCTGTCAGGGATCCTGAGGCCTGGGCACCCTCCCGGTCTGGTAGTGGGGGAAAGTCTCCTGGTTGTAGTGAGGGGGCAGGGGATATCGTTCCTCCCGCAGATAAGATCGGATCTGAGGCCGTGCGCAGTAGCCATGGAAAGGCCTCAGAGCACTGTGTGTATGTGGCTGCAGTGAGGCCTTGTACAGCGTCCCGGGAGTCATGCTGCGGCCCATCTTGGTGGTGTGTAGGACGGAGATGGACTCACCCCTCCTGGGTCCTGGTATTGTGATCCGCTTGTCTCCCGATCTGGTCCTGATGTGCTCTGCGGTAGCAGCAGCGGTGGAGAGCTCGGCGGTAGCGGCGGCCTCGTGGAGGAGGCGGATGACGTCGGCGCCATCTTGTCCATCCCGTCGTCGGAGATGGAGGGTGGTTTAAAGTACCCTCGGAGGGTCGCAGAGGATCCGGAGGGTGGTATGGATAATCCCCTGGGTTTGGAGGAACGAGTTCTCCTGTTTCCACCCATATACAGGTGCTTAAAGTCCCCTTAATAGGCCGTTAGGCTGCAGGCTGGTGGAGAGCTACAGGTTCAGGCTTCCATACAGGGCAGCTTCCGGTCACGCCCCCCCCGAAATGTCTGATTTTTGTGGCATGCTAGTCGAAAGTGAAGAGGTTACTAACAATACGAAAATTCTCATATGACAGAATACAACGTCAGAAGTGATGTAATGTGTTGATTCGTTTTGTATGCCTTCTTTTGTTTCTGAGCATGCCTAGTCTTGCTCCTACAATTTTTTTCAAATCGTACTAATGAAGCGAAAATCAGACGTAGAGTTCACATCCGACAAAAATGTTATAGTCTGCACATCCAGCTTTTGTCTGACGAGAAAGTGAAATTGGTTGTCGAAAGCACCGTACTAACGATCGTCGAACAAATTTTTCCATCTGATTTTCCTATCGCGTGTACGGGTCTTTAGACCCCATACACACTGTTAGATTTTCTGCAGATTTTTGTCTTCAGATTTACCAAAACCATGTAGTGCAAGGGCCTGTCTGATTGCATACAAATGGAAACTCCTAAGGTTTGACCTCATATTATATGATTTTGGTAAATCTGAAGACAAAAATCTGCAGAAAATCAGATGGGAAAATTTGTACGAAGAGCTGTCTACCGATTTTCGGTTAGTACGGTGCTTTCCACAGCCGATTTCACTTTTTCGTCAGACAAAAGCTGGATGTGCAGACTATAAAATTTTTGTCGAATGTGAACTCTACGTCTGATTTTCATTTCATTAGTACCGTTTTCGTCTGAAAAAAATCGTAAGAGCAAGACTACGCATGCTCAGAAATGAAAGAATACATACAAAACTAATCAACATATTAGGTCACTTCTGACGTTGTATTCTGTCGTACGAAAATTTTTGCGTTGTTAGTAGCCTCTTCATTTTCGACATGAGACTAGTATGCCACAAAAATCGAACGTTCGCTCGTCCGAAAATCTAAGCGTGTGTACGAGACTTAAAGGTTTGACCTCATATTATATGGTTTTGGTAAATCCGAAGACAAAAATCTGCAGAAAATCTAAAAGTGTGTATGGGGACTCCATACACACTCTTAGATTTCTGCAGATTTTTGTCTTCAGATTTACCAAAACCATATAATATGAAGTCAAACCTTAAAGTGATTGTAAGGCCCCTTTCACACTGTCGGACCGTTCAGGTCCGCCTGTCAGTTTTGTCCGCGGACCTGAACGGACGCTCCATGCTAGTCTATGGAGCGACGGATGTCAGCGGTGACATGTCTGCTGACATTCGACCCAGTCCAATCCGCTAAAAGCAGACAGATGCCTCTACGTCCGGATCCGTTGCTGTCGGATCGGATCGGGTGAGATCTGATGAAAATGGACATGCTGTCCGTTTTCGTCCAATCTCTCCATAGAAAACAGCGGCGCTAGACAAGCCCCTCCCCGCTTAGTGAGCAGAGAGGGACCTATCATCTGCCGACTCAGCGTAGATCAACGGAGAGATCTCCTGCTGAGCTGGCAGACAGAGGCGGACTCCGTGGAAGCGGATCCGCCTCGTGAGAATGAGGCCTAAGGGTTTGTTTTATTTTTTTTTAATAACAAACTTATTATACTTACCTCCACTGTGCAGCTCGTTTTGCACAGAGTGGCCCTGAACACCGTCTTCTGGGGTCCCCGACGGCTCTCGCGGCTCCTCCCCGCATAGTATAACCCCCCTAGGAGAAGCGCTCTCCTGAGAGGGTTACCTTGCGGGTGCACTCCCGAGTCCAGCATTGGGTGCCCATAGACACAAAATGTATGACTTGGCCCCGCCCCCTGGCGCCTGCGTCATTGGATTTGTTTGACAGCAGTGGGAGCCAATGGCTGCACTGGTATCAATCTATCCAATCAAGAGCCGAGAACCCCGGGCAGAGAGACATCGCGTCCCCGCCGGGTCAAGTTCCAGGGCTCAGGTAAGTAAAACGGGGGGGGGGGGGGGCTGGGGGGCCGGTCACTGCCAGGTGTTTTTTCACCTGAAAAAACACAAAGGTTTACAACCCCTTTAAGAGATTCAATTTGTATGCAATCAGGCAGGCCCTTGCACTACATGTCTGAAGACAAATATCTGCAGAAAATCTAACAGTGTGTATGGGGCTTTAGGCGCAGGCTATAAAAATGTTATTGTGCAAAACTTCCAATTTTCATTTAATTAGTATCGTTTTCGTCTCCCCAAAAAAAAGAAAAGAAAAACTTTGCCTACTCACTATCACGTCTCTAACTAATCTTTTACCACTTCCATCAGCTCATTCCCCACAGTTACAACCTTTTGTACCACCTGCCCCACCCTATTAGATTGTAAGCTCTTCTGAGCAGGGCCCTATTAATCCGCTTGTATTTTATTGTATTATAACTGTATTGTCTCCCTTTTATATTGTAAAGCGCTGCGTAAACTGTTGGCGCTATATAAATCCTGTATAATAATAACAATAATAATATAATAATACTCGGAAACGAAAAAATACTATACATAACAATTCAACACATCACATCACTTCCGAAGTTGTATTTGTCGTACGAGAAGTTTCGTTAGTTGAGTAACCTCTTCACTTTCGATATGAGACTAGCAAACGACAAAAAAACAAGACCATTATTCGTCCGTTAATCTGATCGCGTGTGCGAGTCTTAAAGCCCCGTAGACACGATCAGGAAATCGGACGAAAAATACTGCTTTCAAAGCGATCGTACGATAATCGGAGGGTGAGAGCAGACATGAGGAGGGGAGATGTGGTCTCTCCTGGAAGGTTGATGAATGGTGAGGGAGGAGGAGGAGGAGGAGGAGGAGAGGTGGAGCTGTATTGGTGTAGACTGACAGAAGACAAGGAGGAGACTTGTACAGGGAGTGGGACACACAGGGCACTACGAGGGATCTGCTTCCTGGATAGAAGAAAGCACCACCTGCCTTCCTTTGTCAGCCCTGGAGGAGATCGGGCTGGAATGTGTGGCCTCACCCTGTAGAGAGGACACGGCTGGATGGTGCAGGTAAAGGAGTGCGGGATGGGGGGATCACACACACACACACACACTGCATCGCCGATCTGAGAGCCGACACCTTGTACACCAATCACAGAGTCCCTGCTGTCATCACACCTAGAGAGGAGGCTACTTCCTCCTGTACACTGTGTGTGTGTGCTCTGATCGGCTGTGTGCTCTGATCGGCTGTGTGCTCTGATCGGCTGTGTACACAACTTTCCTCCACTCCTGGAATGGAGGTGGATGGCACATTACATCAGGAGATCGGGTGACACCTTCCTTAGTGAGCTCAGTGCAGGCCCTGCTAGTGATCACACAGGGGATGAGAAGCAATTATTAGTAAATCAGGGATGACTTTCTACTTTCTTTCTGTCTAGATCATTCGATTTTGTTGCTACATGTCACTGTTTATCTTTTATCACACGATCTGTAAATATTTAAATGTAAAAAGTTGAACCACTTCAGCCCCGGAAGGTTTTTTATTTTTTGCACTATAAACAAAAAAAAAGACCAACAATTTTGAAAAAAAATAAAAAAAACAATATTTTTTGCTTTCTGCTATAAAACATATCCAATGAAAAAATCAAATGCCTTCATCAATTTAGGCCATTATTATTTATTATATTTTATATATATATATATATATATATATATATATATATATATATATATATTATATAATAATTTAGGCCAATATGTATTCAGCTACATATTTTTGGTAAAAAAAAAAAAATCCCAACGAGTGTACATTGATTGGTTTGCGTAAAAGTTATAGCATCTACAAACTATGGGATATTTTTATGGCATTTTTATTTATTTAATTTTTTTTTTTACTAGTAATGGCGGCGATCAGTGATTTTTAGCGGGATTGCGACATTGCAGCAGACAAATCGGACACCTAACTGACATTTTTGACAATTTTTTTGGGGACCAGTCACATTATGACAGTGATCAGTGCAAAAAAAATGCACTTTTACTGTACTAATGACACTGACAGGGAAGAGGGGTGATCAAGGGGTTAAAGCGGAGTTCCGCTTATAAAAAAAAAAAAAAAAAAAAAAAAATGTCAGCAGCTACAAATACAGCAGCTGCTAACTTTTAATAATCGGACACTTACCTGTCCCGGGGTCCAGCGATGCGGTGGAGAGAAAGCCCCACTGGTCTCCCCCTCCTCTCTGTGGAGCCGGCATTATAACTGTGGGCGCCCAGCTGTGGCTTCACAGACGGGCACCCACTGTGGCGCGCGCCGTGACTGGCCGGGCAGTCACCTGGGACCTATGACGTGTCCCAGATGACTGCCGAGAGAAAAGGAGGAGAGGTGATCTCCTTTCCGGTGCCGCGGCGCGCCGGGAGGAAGTGGGAGCTGGAACCCTCTGAAAAGAGGGTATTCACCCCCCCCCCCCCCCCCAAAAAAATGACATGCCAAATGTGGCATGTCAGGGAGTCACCCTCCCTTAAAGCTGAAGCTCCCTTTTTGGGTGGAACTCTGCTTTAAGTGTGTCCCTAGGAGGTGCTTGCCAACTGTGGGGGTTGCTCTGACTGGGTGAAGACAAAGATCTCCATCTTCTCCCCTGTCAGAACAGCGATCTGCCTTGTTTACATACTGCCATTCTGCCTCTCCTGAAACGATCATGGGTGGCCGGTGGACATCGGGTTAGCCTTACCCACTGATTGGCTTCCCCTGTGTCCAATCAGCACACGACCATGCCTCTGGCGGCTTGCAGTTTCTATTACACGCAATTATGTACAGGTACAGCTGACCTGCAGTAGGCGGCAAGTGGTTAAATTAGAACTATAGGCAAAACTTTTTTTTTCTAATTTTGGATAAAGCAAGGGAGGGTTATAACCCCTGACTGATTTTTTTTTTTTTTTTGCCATCTGTGCACAATTTCAGAGATTTCCCCTTACATCCTGTCCCATAACCAAGCAGGAAGTGGAATTAAATCCTTGCAAATTAAGGGAATTCCTTGGGGACCCCCAGGTCATCAGAACTAGCGCCCCCCATTGGAAGTTTTCCCCTCTATTACTTTTATGGGGGCAACGCAAAATTTGGTTTACAGCAGTGCTCTCCTAACTGTGGCCCGGGGGCCAGATGTGGCCCTTTGCTTGCTTTTATCTGGCCCTTGAAGCACTATTTCATCCACTGATACAAATAATGGGGGATAATTTCTTCCACTGATAAGAATGAAGGGGCGCAAATTCCCTCACTGACACCAATGAACAAGCACTTTTCCTCCCAATGACACCAACAATGGGACACGATTTCTCCCAATGATGAGGCAAAATTTTCCCCAATAACATTAACAATGGCATCCAATAACACCAATCATGGGGCACAATTCCTCCCACTGACACAAAGATGGTGCATTGTTTTTTTTCCCATAGACTTAGGGACCTTTTTCTTTTTCCAATGGCCAAAGTCCGGCCCACCTTAAAACGGGGGTCCACCTACATCATCTAAAAAAAAAAATATTAAAAGCCAGCAGCTACAAATACTGCAGCTGCTGACTTTTAATACATGGCCACTTACCTGTCCCAGAGTCCAGCGATGTCGGCAGGCGACGCCGAGAACCTGTTCGGTTCTCGGCAGCTGCCACCGCCATCCTAGGTGAGGGAATCAGGAAGTGAAGCGTTGCGGCTTCACTTCCCGGTTCCCTACTGCGCATGCGCGAGTCGCGCTGCGCATCGTAACTGGTCCCCACTATCTCCTGGGAGCTGTGTGTTTCCCAGCAGACAGCGCGGAGGGACAGGAAGAGGCATAGACTCCCATGGGAGTCTATGCCGGAAGTGGGTGCAAATACCTGTCTTAGACAGGTATCTGCACCCCCCTCCCCCCTGAAAGGTGCCAAATGTGACACCGGAGGGGGGGAGGGTTCCGAAAAGCGGAAGTTCCATTTTTGTGTGGAACTCCGCTTTAAGTCTGTAGCACAACTGGCCCTTTAGAAAGTTCGGAGACCCCTTGTTTACAGGACAAATAAAGAGGCTGAATCTCTGTAACGGGGACACAGAGAGCAATATTAATTGACAAGCATTTTAATCCCTCTCCACTCTATCCAAAACAAAAAAAAACAAAAAAAATTTTTGCCTTTAGTTATACTTTAAGACCCATTTTTATTAGCTATAGTCTGGAGAGGGATCAAAAACCCCTTGTCAGGTGCTTATTACTGTTGGTTTCCCCATTAGGGGGATTCACCCCTTTATTTGTCCTATGATTGTAATCACCAAAAGTGAAATAATGTCCCAAATTTTTGGTTGTCACCAGAACAAGAGTAGAGGGGAGATCTTCCAACTGGTTCTGGTCACCTCCAGTGATTTCCCCTGACAACAACTGACAATGGTTATAACCCTCTATTAAATTTATACAAAATGAAAAAAAAAAACGTTCTGTCTTTTAAATCAACTTCTAGCATAACTGTGGTCAAAATGTGAAATCATATGTGCTCTGTGTGAAGACACTGCTGTGGCACAGAATTCACAGAGCCTGCCTTCTGTACTACAGAGGTGCTAAGGGGAGGAGTTTCAGGAGGCAGAGTCAGTATTGGAATCACTGCTTGCAGGCAGCAAGGTACCATGGGACATGTAGTCCTTAGACGTTGAAAGTAAACAGCAGAGGAGAAGCTGAAAAGGGCATGGAAAGAGGACGCCAGCAGATACGAGGTAAAAAATTTTAAAAGGGGACTTTTCAACTAAGCTTATAATGGATTGTCAAAAATAACTAAGTTCTCTCAAACAACTGCATTTTTAAAGTAGACATTCACCCACCATATAAAACTGCTCCCCCCCTCTCCATCCCTCCTGCCATCCTCTTCACAAATCGGGCCTTTTTTTTTTGCCTTCTTTTAAAAAAATAAAAAGAGCGCAACCCCCTCCCCTCAATGCACATAATTTGCCTAGACGAATGACATGCATAGTGCTCGCTAGGCCTCCTGGGATATGCAGGTCACATATCCCACGGGGCCTTTAATCATTCATTCAGAAGTAGGAGGGGGTGGGCCTCATCATTGCAAGACCCCTGCTGGCTGATCCGGGAAAAGCCGGCAGGTCTCTCGATGATGGCGCGGGATCCAGCGGTGTCTGCTGACAGAAGGATGTCAGTGGGATCATGCTGGATCCGGTGGCAGGGTGAGTATTCAAACTCTGCCTAGAACAACAGGAGGTAAGCGGGGGCAGAGAAAAAGAAAATGGGGGGGTGGGGGTACCCTGAAGGTCCTCCTTTAAAACTTTAGTTGGCCAATAAAAGGTGTCACTTAAACACCAAACTTTCTGCATTAATTAATGGCTAACAAAGTACAATATTTTACTACTACTAGAATAGAATGTTATAATTGATGTACTGTCGTTTTGGAGTGGAGGATGGAAGAATTGTAGGGTGTGTGTGTTGTCAAACCTCTTTGCTGTAGTTTTGGATTGAGTATGAAAAGGTTAACGCCCGTGATTTTATTCATTTATTTGTCATCTGTGTCATGTTGGGTAGATTTCTCTTCTTTTCCTGGTCTGGAGACATAAGAAAAAGGGAGAAGAAATCCCTGCAAAGTAAGTGGAATTAAAGGGGTTGTAAAGCTAAAATTTTTTTTGGCAATATCTGATCTATATGCTATATAGATCATGAATCTAGCTGTTATTTCTGCTGATTTTTTTTATTTACCTGTTAGATAAATAGGCTTTATCAGCACTTCCACCTTTCCTCTATGTATGTTCTCCTCAACTTCTGGGTTTTTGAGCGTGCTGACAGAAGAATGGGGTGCATCAAAGAGAGATAAGAAAACACTGCCGATATAGGTGCCCAGCTCAAATTTCATGAATCCGTCTTTTTATCCACTTTAAGCTAAAAAACCTTCTGCAAGCAGCTCGCCCCCCCCCCCTAAATACTTACCGGAGCCTGATCTTGATCCAGCGATGGGCACTCGGCAGAGGGGAGGAGCCAGGAGTGCCGGTGGGTGACCCAAGAACATCAGGTCTGCTGCTCTGTGCAGATAAATATAACATGTTTGGTATTTTTTTAAAAAGAAGTTTGCCTTTTAAGTTTGACTTTAATAACTTTAAAGCGCGACTCCAGACAAAAATATTTTTTCAGTTTCCCTTCCTCCCACCCTTTCTGATATGCCCCCGCCCCCCCATCCTTACCTGGTGCAGGCAGATGTACTCTGCTAAGTCCCCCATCCAAGTCCCTTTTTGCTGCAGGTTCTGGTGCAGAGGCAGGGCCGCTGTTAGAAATCATGCGTAATTGACAGGGCCCCCTTCGACCCTGTCCTCGCTATGAATATTAAAAAGCGTCCATAAATCTAAATATAAGGGGAGAAAAAAAAAAAGCTTCAGCTTCCAAGAGGACTTTCAAGAAAGTCCACTCAATTGGAATGGCCAATAGACAGAAGTCTTATTTCCTGCAGAAATGAACTGTAAAGCTGCCTGGACCCACTGTTGAGCTGATGGGGCCAGCCTGGTACAATAGGACAGGTTGTACTGCCTTATCAGTGGCCCTGTGTAAAGGACTGCTGATCCAGCGCTGTAGTGGTGCCCTGAGACTACCAGTCCCCTTCTGTCACCCTGTTGTCCTCTTCTCCCTCTTGAGAGGACCCACCGGCATATTCAGTCCGGCGGTGTCAGGTGATTCCAGGTTCAGGTAAATTAAAAGGGGCATTTTTTTGCTATGAGGGGGTGGTAAGTTGGAGGGATGAGGGGGTGAAAGTTAACCACGCCACTTTTTAAACCCTTTTTAACCCCTTGCCAACCGGCTCACGGCGATATACGTCGGCAGAAGGGCACGTACAGGCATATTAACGTACCTGTACGTTGCCCTTTAAGATGCAGCATTGTAGGCGCGCACGCGCCGCCGCGAGCTCCGTGAGTGTGATCACGGGTCCCGCGAACTCGATGTCCGTGGGGATACCCACGATCGTCTCATGGAGAGGAAGAATGGGGAATTGCTAATGTAAACAAGCACACAACAAGGGACACTGATCACAGCTCCCTGTGATCGGGAGCGGTGATCAGTGTCGTGTCACACGTAGCCCATACCCCCTACAGTTAGAACCACTCCCTAGGACACACTTAACCCCTGCATCGCCCCCTACTGGTTATCCCCTTCACTGCCAGCCACATTTACACAGTAATCCAGTGCATTTTTAATCACACTGATCGCTGTATAAATGTGAATGGTCCCAAAATAGCACCAAAAGTGTCCGATCTATCCACCATAATGTCGCAGTCACGATAATAAATCGCAGATCGCCGCCATTACTAATAATAAAAAAAAAAAATTAACAAAAACTATCCCCTATTTTGTAGAAGCTATACATTTCGCGCAAACCAATCAAACGCTTATTGCGTTTTGTTTTTTTTCCTTTTTTTTTTTAACCAAAAATATGAAGAATACGTATCGGCCTAAACTGAGGAAAAAAAAAGTTTTTTCATATATTTTTGGGAATATTTATTATAGCAAAAAGTCGCTCTTTTTTTTGTTTATAGCGCAAAAAATAGAAAACGCAGAGGTGATCAAATACCACCAAAAGAAAGCTCTATTTGTGGGGGAAAAAGGACGTCAGTTTTGTTTGGGAGCCAAGTCGCATGACCGCGCAATTGTCAGTTAAATCGACGCAGTGCCGATTCGCAAAAGACGCTCTGGTCTTTGACCAGCCAAATGTTCCGGGGCTGAAGTGGTTAACAAAGCTGGAGTTATGCATTCAAGCAGAGCTCCACACAAAAGGGGAAGCTCTGCTTGTCTGCTTCCTCCTGTTTTTGACAGGTACCCGTGCCCACTTCCGGTTGACTTTGCCACGGCGAGCTCCCCCTGAAGTTCCGACCCCCTCCTCCTTCCCCCGCCACCGGGCCATTCACAAAGCACAGTGCGTTTCACGCATGCACAGTAGGGTACCGGATGTGAAGCCACAAGGCTTCATTGACGGTTTCCTTTACAAGGAATGGTGGCGGCAGCACCGGAGAGCCGATTGAAAAACCGGCTGGGGTGCCGACAACGCGGGATCCCTGGACAGGTAAGTATTGTTTTTGTAGCTGCTGACCTTAAATTGTTTGGTGGGGGGGCTGGACCTCCTTTTTAAGCATAATAACTCTTTAGTACGTGATATTATTTTTTTTTTTTGGGCTCCAGCGCAAGCGCACACCTCCGGTGCCCCGCTCCTGCTGTGATTGGACACAACTGCTGGAGGCAATCAGTGGGTCCGGTGGATGCAATGTCCGCCGGCCACCCGCGATCGATCTGAAGAGAGGTAGAACGGCAGTCTGCCAGAGAGAAAAATGGGGAGCTTGTGTTTTTTTCTAAGCAGAAACACTGAGCTCTGTTTTCCTTTAGTGAAAGCACATCCCCCACAGTTAGAAAGCACTCATAGGGAACACACTTAACCCTTTGATTGCCCCTGATGTTAACCCCTTCCCTGCCACTGTCATTAGTACAGTAACAGTGCATTTATTTTCGCAATGATCACTGTATTAGTGTCACTGGTCCCCAAAAAGTGTCAAAAGTTTTCAGGTGTCCGATCTGTCCGCTGCAATGTCGCAGTCCCGCTAAAAATCGCTGATCGCCGCCATTACTAGTAAAAAAAATAAATCAATAAAATTTCCATAAATATATCCCATACTTTGTAGACGCTATAACTTTTGTGCAAACCAATCAATATACGCTTATTGGTATTTTTTTTACCAAAAATATGTAGCAGAGTACATATTGACCTAAATTGATGCAAAAATTTTACTTTTTACATTTTTTTTTATTCCGTGAACAAATACCACCAAAAGAAAGCTCTATTTGTGGGGAAAAAAGTACATTCATTTTGTTTGGGTACAGTCTCACACGACCGCGCAATTGTCAGTTAAAGTAACGCAGTGCAGTATTGCAAAAAATGGCCTGGTCGGGAAGGGGGTAAAACCTTCCAGAGCTGACGTGGTTAAAGACAACCCGCTACCAGAGAATTTTAACAAGCCCTTAAAAGTACAGTTCTCATAACAGTACTGTCACCTTTGCTATCAGTCAGGGCTCTTTTGTAGTGTTTCAGCTGCTGTAAGGGTCTTCTGCTTCTGACACTCCTGGGTGTTTCAATTCACCCACATTGGTGTGTCACTGCGGGCTTTGTCAAAAGTTTGCATTCTGAGGATAAAAGCAGCAGCTGTAGCTCTGCAACAGAGCAAATATTGGCTGTAACAGTTGTAATATGTTGAATGGTTTTGCATGTATTCTTTTTGTTTCTGAGGATGCGTAGTCTTGCTCTTACGATTTTTTTTTTTTTGTACGAAAACCGTACTAATTATACGAAAGTTGGACGTAGAGTTTACATACGACAAAAATTTTATAGTCTGCACATGCAGCTTTTGTTGGACGAAAAAACGAAATCGGCTGTCGAAAGCACCGTACTAGCGATCCGAAAATCGCAGATCGTTCAGCAGACAAAATTTTACTTCCGATTTTCGTATCGTGTGTACGGGCCATTAGAGTGTATGGCTTCATTAATTACAGATCCTCAGACCGCAGTCTTCCCACGTAGATCAAGTTAAATCTGGCTGTAATTAGGACCAATAACTTGTGTCTCCATTTCCAAGTGCATACTGGTTTCCTTCCTCGGAGTGAACTTGGACCTTTAACTTAAAACCAATGGGGTGGGTAAGCTGCTGCCTCTGACTTGGCCTTCCTATACACTTTTTTTTTTGCAATGTTGCAACTGACATCAATATTTACCCTGAGCCTGGAGAGTTTTCACTGTGCAAAGTGTGGAGGGGGAAGGGAGCTGCCACTGGAATTATTCCATTTCAGGAATGTGGCTTCTGTATAATATTGCGTAATCTGCTCTTTTTGGGCTTTTGCCACAATGCATATGCACAAAAGTATTTTTAAGTAGTTGGTTTATTTATGTGTAGCCCTGCAAGTGCCATTGGTGAGTGGGATCCCCCACCCTGCACAGCCAGGCACACTGCATCTTCTGCAGCACACAGAGTCAGGAAACAGTCCTTTGTTTTATGAGGGGATTTAAACTTGGATGGAGATGGGAAATATGGGAGGCCCACTTGATCAGTGCAGAAGTCTTCAGGAACAACTATTTACGCTCCTCTGCTTTCTGCACAAACTTTCTTGCAGATCTCCTCCAGTACAACTCTTGCTCATGGAACTACAACACCCAGGACCAGCTGGCATTGTGGATGGTCTAATAAAGGCTCAATTAGACTAGTAGCAAATGCCCCTGAAGTTGGGTTCACACTTGTACGACAAACGCTCCGACATTGGGAGCTCATGTCACATGACTTGTGAAAATCAATGTTTCCCTATAGGAGCCGTCTTAACTGGTCCGACACAAGTCGGTCCGACTTTGAAAATGCTCCCTGTACTACTTTGGTCTGACTTTGATCCTACTTCAGCCCATTGATTATCACTGAAGTCGAATCGCCGTCTTGACTGATCCGACTTTGGCATGCGACTTGTGCTCTGATGATCTTGAAGGGGAACTCCACGCCAAGTTTAAAAAAAAAAAGGCATGGATTCCCCCTCCAAGATCATACCAGGCCCTTTGGTCTGGTTTGGATTTTAAGGGGAACATTTTTTTTGGCGTGGGGGGTCCCCCCAGAATCTGCTCGTGCACACGATTGCATGTGGCCAGCGGAGATCGTGCTCACCGGCCACGCGCATCGGGTCCCCTGCCGTGCAGCGGCCGCGCGTGCCCTCTGGCGGCCACTAAGGCGAAGGACGTACCCATATGGATTTAGCCCAGGAGAGCCATTGTGCCGCAATATATCTGCGTGAGCCGGTCGGGAATCGGTTAATAAACAGACAACCATCTGTCCTACAGTCCAGCGATGCGGCCGCCCAGAGCCTCGCTCCCCCCCCCCTCCTCTTCACGGCGCTGTCATAGCAACTGTGGGCACCCAGCCATGACAGCTTACAGCTTCACAACCCTGCACGCACTGCGCAAGTTGCGCTGCGCTCAGCTATTGGCCAGGGAATCTTCTGGGACCTGTGACGTGTCCCAGAAGATTGCAGAGAGGGACCGCCTAGGGGGAGAGGAGGAGCCTCCTAGGCAGCTGAAAATCGAAAGGAGGAAGTGGGACAGGAAGTCCATCTAAAAATAAGGTACCCCCCCAAAAAAAAAAAAATTACATGCCAAATAGGAGCTTCTAGTCCTCTGCTGCTGGTCACATGTTTGAAAAAAAAAAACTGCCTTTGGAATCCAGAGAAATAATTAATACCAATAAACTGTTTTATATTGCCATACAAATATACTGTATATTTAAAATCAAATATTTATTATTTTTTGGCAATAACATTGTGCAGGTGGATTTCTGCCAGTCACAGGCTGTGTCACGCCCCTCCAGCCTATGTTTTAGAATACGAGGGAGGTGAAGCCTACATTAATCTACATGTAATATCCCACCCCCATTGTATTTAACTGTTTAGTGGGCATGGATGAGGAGGGAGGGAGTGGGCTGTCATTTAACACTGGGTATACGCCCACATGTGTGACTCTATAGTCACATGGGCTGCTCAGATGTGGTAGGTAGGAAATGCTCAGTACAGAAACTCACTGAAAACTGAGCATATGCAGAGTTGCCACCACAGCTGCAAAATCCCTAGTTACATTAAGGACATGGACAGAAGGTGTAGATAGAGAACAGCAGGATCAACCTGTTTTTTTGCAGAATACAGAAAACAAATCTCATAGTGACTGAGTGAGTATGAACAGCATGTAATACAGCATTTATTGATAGTTTTTTATGATGAGGGTTTAGTAACACTTTAATATAACTTATTGACTTGGTTAATTGAAACTAGATCAATAGGTAGGGACAAGGTTTTGGTCGACCTTGAGCTCAACTTGAACTCAAGCAGTTCTTAGTTGAATGGGCAAACTAAATGGGCAGATTTGGCCAGTTTGCCTGCCCAATCCTCCCACTTCTGAAATTAGAAGTCATTCATTTAGTTGTGGTATAACCACTGCCATTAAATTACAAATTCGTGTTCAGGACCACCTTCAGGTCATTTCTTGGCCAGCCAGGCTACATGCCTGGATAAAGATCTAGAATAGATTTTGGGGGGAACCCCACATGGTTTTTTTTTCTGTCTGGGCCCCCCTTAAAAATCCATACCAGACCCCTATCTAGGATAAGGGTCTGCTATGCATTTTGCGGGGATACCCATATGGATTTATTTGTTTGTTTTTCTTCTTTCCCCTTCCTTTAATGGCCACCCAGGCTGCTTGCCTATTTAAGGGTTTGGTGTGGATTTTTAAGGGGGACCATGCAAAAATAAACAAAAAAATTGATGCTCCCCCAAAATCCAGAACAGAACCTTTTTCTTGATAAGGGTCCAGTGCGTATTTGAAGAGCCCCCCAAATTCTATTCCAGACTATTATCATTGATAATGGTTTGGTATGGGTTTAGTGAATGATTTCAGGCAAAAAGAAAAGAAAAGAAAATTGAAATCTGTCAGGCAAGGTAACCTCCACATGATGAAGGAATATGCCCTTGTATGGTTCAGGAGGATGAAGCTACATTCTTACTGACCCTCCCGTTACTGGCTAGCCAAGCTGCATGCCTGGGTAAGGAACTGGTAGAGAATTTTGGGGGGGGGGGGGTTAAACCCCATGTAATTTTTTTTTTTTTGACCAGGGGTCACCCTTTAAATCTATACCAGATCCTTTTCAATGAGAAGGGTCTGGTATGGATTTTTTCTTTTTTATGTGTTTTTTGTTTTTGCCTGGGATTCTCTCTAAACCCATACCAGGCCATTTTTAAGGATAGAGTCTGGTATGAATTTTGGGGTGGTCAACACAACATTTTTTTTCTAGGGTCCTTCTTAAAAATCCATACCACAACTCTGTGTAGGATAAGGGTCTGTTATGGATTTTGGGGGGGAACGCATTTCAGTTTGCAGAGCATGTGGCCACTCATGTTGCCCCGTTTTTTTTTTCCTGGCCAACCAGTCTGCATGCCTGGATAAGGGTCTTGTAAAGACTTTTAAGTGGGACCCTGCAAAAAAATAAAAAAATACCAGGTCGCTCCAAAATCCATATCAGACTCTTATCTAGGCATAAAGCTTGGCTGACCAGGAAAGGGAAGGGCGGTGAGTGTGTAGCTGGGTAGTGGTAGCACTGATTAGCTGTATGCAGGGTGTTAAAGGAGAAGTTCACCTTTTCAAAAACATAATAAATGCACATATTGTTGCAGGGGAAAAAAATATGCATTTATTATTTTTTTTATTGGGAGCCTGCAAAGCATTGTACTCATGATCAGCGGACTTTGTGTGTAAGAAGAAGAACCCCCGTTTGCTTGGGTGGGAAGGGGGGGGGGGAGGTGGTCAGCTGCAGCACTAACATGTTATGGCCTGAATATGGATGTAACGTTAGAAAATGTGAACTTCTCCTTTAAGCACTGGCCAAACCCTTTCCCCTACCAGGGTATAGAAAAATCTTAATTTCCCTGGGATTAGTGGTGTTGTGCTTAGAGAGTTAGGATGAGCTTGGGTTTGGTCAAAATTTGGACTCCGACCAAATACAGAATGAAGCTGTCACTACCGCCCACTGTGGACTATCAGCTGTGGCCAAAGCATTTTATTTACCAAGTCATTATTTTTTTTCTTTGTAATGTGTAATATATTGTTCTATATTTGTTTTCTTTGTTCCCACTCTCTGATTATTTCTTTGTTAGTTCTGTACAGGTCAGCGGGGATAGGTTCTAGTGACCGATCTCCGACAACCCCTACTTCCTATTCTTTTCCCACTCTGCTGGAATAATCACCCTGTGTAAAGCATAATTAAGTGTTATAAAACTACTGAATTCTTTAAAATTCTTTGGACACAAATACTAGATATGTTGAATAATGGAAGCTGACAATGTTGATTACTACACAATGTAAACCTTATATTGAGACCGTTTGTTTACCATACTCAAAACCATACCATTGTTATATTTAATGACCTGTGCTTTCTACCTATGGTCTGTACCTTGTTTTATACCTTGTCTTGTATATTCTTTTTCTAAATAAATAAACATAATACAAAAAATAAATAAATAACGTGACTAAGACATTACCCACCCAGCAGCTACACTTAAAGAGGAAGTAATCCCTGATGGGTTTTACTTCCTCTTTTTCCCCCTGCAAAGTAAAAGTATAATGGGCTAGTATGCATAGCATACTAGCCCATTATGTTGCACTTACCTGCAAACTAAGCCCGTGATGTCTCCGCATCCATCTTCACCCCTCTTCCTTCTGGGGCCGTGGATTCTGGCTCTGTGACTGTACAGAGTCGCGTGACGTCACTCCCACGCATGCGCGTGGGACCCGCCGGTCACGGCACGAGCACCTTAGAAACAGCACGATCTCTTTAGTGCGCATGCGCCAATGACGTCGGCGCAAGCATATGTGGTAAATATCTCCTAAACCGTGCAGGTTTAGGAGATATTTACAGTACCTACCTGTTGTTATAGGCTTACCTGTAGGTAAAAGCGGTGTAACTAGATTTACAACCACTTTTAAAAGAAAAGTATAGGTTTGTGAAAAGGCAAGCATTTATACACACCTAGATGGATGCAGCATTGATCTGATTCTGCATCTGCTCCCCCCCCCCCCCCTGGCTCTAAGACTGAGAACTGAGTGATCAAAGACCGCTGATCGCTCGGTTCTCAGTTTTCAGTCACTCCCTGGAGCACTGTGCTGTGCAGAGAGAGGGAGTGCTGGCTCAGGCTCTCAGAGGCTCGCTGAGAGGCTGAGCCAGCTGCCGGTCCAAGCATCTGGGTGGATCCCGATTGTAAAGTTGGGATCTTCCCCGAGCCTGGCTCTGCTGAGTGTTGTAACTCTAAAGTCTGCTGTCGGCTGAAAACAGGTCACGGGAGTTCAGAACGGACTCCACTCCTGTGTTTCCCAGGAGAAGTATAGCCAAAATAGCTTTGGTTATACTTCTCCTTTTAACACAAAGGGACAGGGATGTTTGTGACGTCATTGACCTAATATGGCCACATGCAATCACAACAAGGATGAATAAAGCAGTAAGCCCATCAATGTAGTTTGGCATCTGGACTAGCTCTTTGTAAGTTCCATGTTTGAAGCTGACCTCTATACCTGGTACAGCTGACATTATAGGTCTCTATCAACAAATAGCGACCAAAAAAGGCACTAAATCTGAATATGTACAAAGACAACCAAACACCTGGTTGAATAGGTTTTCATTATCACCAGCATGTACCCACTTATGTGTGGCATATCTGACTTGTAAGAGGGTGTAGAAAACAAAAATGGGTAAATCTAATCACTCGCAAACAATTTACATAAAATTGCCAGTTATTTTCCGTTCCTTCTTTAACTTTGTATATACAAATGTATTGGTAGGTAGAGTACTTGTATTTTTAAAAGATGTGATAAGCAGTGTGAAAGCCTAATTACATGTATATAGTTATTGTAAAATGGACTTTTATGAATGCTAAGAGGTTGGTTTTATTATGGGGAACAGAGAGTAAAGTCTGCAAATAGGAGTGGTTTGTAGCAGCCTATAAATAAAGTATGTGAACCATGTTTCTTGGCCCACACTATAGTGGACAAAACGTGGTGGCTATTTGCTTTCATTGTCTTCCTATAGGGAGGATGCGAGCGCAAATGTATGCCTGGAGGAGCAGCGCTAAATGATTTATGTGATCAGCAGGCTATTGGAGTCTGACAACTGACAAAAATAATAGATAAGTGATTACATTCTGATATCCTATTGACTAGAACAAACAGGACCTTGGAGACAGGTGAATTATGAATGGTGTAAGTTGAATGATCAGAGCAGTTAGGGTCCATGTCATACTAGCAACTCTATCGCTAGAGACAATCAGCCAGAAATAGGATTATTATGCAGAGCAGAGTAAATACTCATCTGGTTTCATACAAAACTCCCTCAGTGTCCAGTTGAGTGAGCCATTGCTTTGTCACTAATTGAACACTACAGAATGTCACTTGTCAGTGATGGCTTGTTCATCGAGTGAGTGATGCCTGCAACCAGGTGAGTATTTGCTGTGTATTGTTCTGTAGTGCAGAAATCAGGGAAGGGAAGACGAAATACAAACAAATCAAACTTGAAGTGGTTCTAAAGCCAGGTTTTTTATCCTAATGCATTCTATGTATTAAAATAAAAAACCTCCTGTGTGCAGCAGCCCCCCCCCCCCCCCCCCCCCAATACTTGAGCCCCATCTCAATCCAGCGATGTTGCATGAGAGCCTCGGCTGCACGGGACTCTCCATCCTGATTGGCTGAGACACAGCAGCGGGCGCCATTGGCTCCTGCTGCTGTCAATCAAAGTCAGTGAGCCAATAAGGAGAGAGAGAGAGAGGCCACGGGACCAAGCTGCAGCTCCGTGTCTGAATGGACCCACAGAGCAGTCGGTCGGCTCGCGTGCCCCCATAGGAAGCTGCTTGCTGTGGGGGCACTGGGCAGGAGGGAGGGGCCAGGAGCACTGGTGAGGGACCTCAGAAGAGAAGAATCAGGGCTGCTCTGTGCAAAACCACTGCACAGTGTAGGTAAGTATAACATGTTTGTTATTAAAAAAAAAAAAACAAGACTCTGTAGTATCACTTTAAGGCCCCTTTCACATGATTTTAGGAGGATCCGAGCGGGCCACCCATTGACTGCTATGAGCAGCGGAGATTTGTCCGCTGACACCTGCCTGCCATCCGAACCGATAAGATCCACTCAAAACGGATGGATGGCGATACGTTCGCTATCTGTCCAGCAGGTCGGATGGGATCGGATGAAAACGGACAGACTTTCCATTTTCATCCAATCTCCCCATAGAGAACAGCGGGGCTCTGACAGGTGAGCAGAGATGGACCAGTCATCCGCCTGCTCAGCGTAAGGCCCCGTTCACACCTTAGTGATTTTCTGCTTGAAGCTTGTAGCTCTAAAATGTTCAACAAGCCAGATCTCATTAATTTCAGTGGTCCCTGTTCACCTATGAGCGTTCTGCCGCCTGAAGCAAAACGCCTGTCACTCTAAAAAAAAGTACATCAGCTTCCTTTTGGTAGATTACGTGTTTTTGGCCCCATAGACTTCAATAGAAACGCCTGAAGAGCGTTTTACGAGCATTTGGTCACAGGTTTTCTGCTCAAAAAGCAGCTCTCCACCCCTAATTTTCTCTTGCCCCCCCAAGTGCTTTCTATTCGCTAAATTAAAACATCTGAAGCTGTAAAATGCTCAAAAACTTTCAAACATAAACGCCTGAAAGTTGCTCTGCTCAGGTGTGACTGGAGTCTAAGGTTCCATGCAGACTGGACTTAAAAACACGCTCATATAGAGCTTTTTTGTACACCTGTTTAGGCGCGTTTAGCTTTTTTTCTGCCAGAAGACTCCAATCAAAAATGCAAACCAGAAGGGTTTTTTCCTGCCTCTAATTATGCCTCTAAACGTCCTAATGTGCATGGACACAGGATAATATTGAGCTACTTCTACAGGAAAAACGCAAAACTCCTGTAGAAGCAGACGAATCATCAACATTGTTTAGTGTCAGACACCCCATCTGTTCCTGAGTTCCCTGGATGCTTAGGCCCTGGCCGACCCAATTTTTTTTTTCAGTTTGGGGCCTCAGCATTTGCCGACTTTTGCCTGCCACCCATCAGTTCTGTAGCAAAGAGCTATCTTAAGGAGTGTCCACTCTAGTGTTCCACTAGATTTTAGTTAAGGGTATCAGAGTAAAGGGGGGCTGAATACAAATGCACGCCACACTTTTCACATATTTATTTTGTAAAAAAATTTGAAAACCATCTTCCTTCCACTTCACAATTATGTGCCACTTTGTGTTGGTTTATCACATAAAGGTGTCCGTTTTATGAAGCAGTGATCCAGAGGATCACCGCTGATCACAGTCCATAAATAGTTTATGAAACAGGGATAATCGGGGGGAGATGTGTTTGAACATGTCCTCCCACCGATGATCTCCACACATGGAGAATCCTCATTGAATGACACAGAAACGGCCAGGTTATGAAGCTGCGATCTCAGCGCTTCGCTGGCGATCAGAGTCAGAATTCACACTCTCCGATTCACCAGCTCAGAGGTGGAGAATCGGGGAGTGAAGAGGGAATCTGGGGGGATCTCAGGAGGAAAGAGGAAGATTTTTAACTTCCTTACACCTCGTTCAGACCCCCCAACACTGTAACCATGTCCCCTTTCATATTTATGTGTGTGTGTGTATATATATATATATATATTATATATATATATATATATATATATATATATATATATATATATATATATATATATATATATATATATATATATATATATATATATATATATATATATATATATATATATATATATATATATATGTATGTATATGTGTATGTACAGTGGGGACGGAAAGTATTCAGACCCCCTTACATTTTTCACTCTGTTGTATTGCAGCCATTTGCTAAAATCATTTAAGTTCATTTTTTTCCCTAATTAATGTACACACAGCACCCCATATTGACAGAAAAACACAGAATTGTTGACATTTTTGCAGATTTATTAAAAAAGAAAAACTGAAATATCACATGGTCCTAAGTATTCAGACCCTTTGCTGTGATACTCATATATTTAACTCAGGTGCTGTCCATTTCTTCTGATCATCCTTGAGATGGTTCTACACCTTCATTTGAGTCCAGCTGTGTTTGATAATACTGATTGGACTTGATTAGGAAAGCCACACACCTGTCTATTTAAGACCTTACAGCTCACAGTGCATGTCAGAGCAAATGAGAATCATGAGGTCAAAGGAACTGCTTGAAGAGCTCAGAGACAGAATTGTGGCAAGGCACAGATCTGGCCAAGGTTACAAAAAAAAAAATTCTGCTGCACTTAAGGTTCCTAAGAGCACAGTGGCCTCCATAATCCTTAAATGGAAGACGTTTGGGACAACATGAACCCTTCTTAGAGCTGGCCGTCTGGCCAAACTGAGCTATCGTGGGAGAAGAGCCTTGGTGAGAGAGATAAAGAAGAACCCAAAGATCACTGTGACTGAGCTCCAGAAATACAGTCGGAGATGGAAGAAAGTTGTAGAAAGTCAACCATCACTGCAGCCTTCCACCAGTTGGGGCTTTATGCAGAGTGGCCCGACGGAAGCCTCTCCTCAGTGCAAGACACATGAAAGCCTGCATGGAGTTTGCTAAAAAAAACACCTGAAGGACTCCAAGATGGTAAGAAATAAGATGCTTTGGTCTGATGAGACCAAGATGGAACTTTTTGGCCTTAATTCTAAGCGGTATGTGTGGAGAAAACCAGGCACTGCTCATCACCTGTCCGATACAGTCCCAACAGTGAAGCATGGTGGTGGCAGCATCATGCTGTGGGGGTGTTTTTCGGTTGCAGGGACAGGATGACTGGTTGCAATCGAGGGAAAGATGAATGTGGCCAAGTACAGGAATATCCTGGACGAAAACCTTCTCCAGAGTGCTCAGGACCTCAGACTGGGCCGAAGGTTTACTTTCCAACAAGACAATGACCCTAAGCACACAGCTAAAATAATGAAGGAGTGGCTTCACAACAACTCTGTGACTGTTGTTGAATGGCCCAGCCAGAGCCCTGACTTAAACCCAATTGAGCATCTCTGGAGAGACCTAAAAATGGCTGTCCACCAACGTTTACCATCCAACCTGACAGAACTGGAGAGGATCTGCAAGGAGGAATGGCAGAGGATCCCAAAATCCAGGTGTGAAAAACTTTTTGCATCTTTCCCAAAAAGACTCATGGCTGTATTAGATCAAAAGGGGGCTTCTACTAAATACTGAGCAAAGGATTTGAATACTTAGGACCATGTGATATTTCAGTTTTTCTTTTTTAATAAATCTGCAAAAATGTCAACAATTCTGTGTTTTTCTGTCAATTTTTTTGGTATACACACGGCTGTGGGCGGGGAATGCCTGGCCTGCTTATGATTGCTGGCTCACAGTGACAGCTACCTGGCAGGATATCTCAGGCAGGCTCAGGCTAGTATCTAAACTCATCCCTGATAGTGACCCTATAGAGCAGGGGTCTCCAAACAGTCTAAACAAAGGGCCAGTTTACTGACCTTTTAGAATTTAGGGGGGCAGGACTGTGGCCAGTGGGAGTAAACAATCCCCATCATTGGTAGTAGGGGGAGAAATAGTTGGTATCAGGGGAAAGAATAGTACCCCATTGTTGGTGTCAGTGGAATGAATAGTGCCCCATCGTTGGTGTCAGTGGAAGAAATAGTGCCCTATCGCTGGTGTCAGTGGAAGGAATGGTGCCCCATCGTTGGTGTCAGTAGAAGGAATAGTGCCCTATCGTATGTTGCCTCAAGGGCCAGATAGAGGCAAGCAAAGAGCCGCATCTGGCCCCTAGGCCACAGTTTTGAGACCACTTCTATAGATCATAATTACTTTCCCATCGTTGGTGTTAGTGGAATGATTAGTGCCCCATCATTGGTGTCAGTGGAATGAATAGTGCCCCATCATTGGTGTCAGTGGAATGAATAGTGTCCCATCATTGGTGTCAGTGGAATGAATAGTGCCCCATCATTGGTGTCATTGGAATGAATAGTGCCCCATCATTGGTGTCATTGGAATGAATAGTGCCCCATCATTGGTGTCATTGGAATGAATAGTGCCCCATCATTGGTGTCAGTGGAATGAATAGTGCCCCATCATTGGTGTCAGTGGAATGAATAGTGCCCCATCATTGGTGTCAGTGGAAGGAATAGTGCCCTATCCTTGGTGTCAGTGGAAGGCATAGTGCCTGATTGTTGGTGTCAGTAGAAGGAATAGTGTCCAATCGTTGGTGTCAGTGGAAGGAATAGTGCCCTATCCTTGGTGTCAGTGGAAGGCATAGCGCCTGATTGTTGGTGTCAGTGGGAGGAATAGTACCCCACCCATCATTGGAGCACAGTTGTGTCAGGAGGAAGGTGTCTCTGAAGCTGCTCCAGGTGATCTGTGTGAGAGGGGAGTGGTGGTGAAATCTCTCCCAGCCCTCCTGGTCCCTTTCTGGGGAAGCCATGGGGGCCAGCGGGGCCTCTCCTGCTGGAAGCTCGCAGCCATCTCCTGGGCCGTCGGGTGACAAGCTGGTGATCTCTCTGCCCCTAGTGAGAATTGAAGGCTCAGAGGCCATTCGGGAGTGTGCGGTAGCTGGGTTTAAAGCCCTGAATAGGGAGAGAGACAAGCTCTATAAACTGAGAGCAGAGCTGAAGCGTTTGAGAAGGCAGCGTGAGGGCTTGCATAGCCGGAACCGTGGATCCATGGATTCAGAAATCCAACTGGCCAAAGTCCAGGTAGAGCACCAGGAGACCATTATGTCCATGATGGAAGGTAGAGATGGGCCCCTCAAGGAGAAGTTTGCCAATGAGCAAAGGTTTGGAAGGATGGCAAAAGTGGAGGTGGAGGAGGGGACCCCAGTTCTAACCCCCTGCCCCCTCAGGGAGAGGTAAGCAGCTCCATGCCTTCCCAGGACTCGGGCAGCATGCTGAGGGCCATCCAGGCAATGGAGTCTCCTGTGCGGGGGGATCAGCTGGCGTTTGGTGATGAAGACATTACTGATGTGCCTGATAATGTCAAGCCCCAAGCAGGGGATAAAACTGTTTTTATGCCATCTAGCACTATGAGTAATGCTGACAATGTGCCCAGTGACAATCAGGTTGCTAGTCCTATGTGTAGTAATGCTGTGCCTGCTGATGCTGCAGTGCAGCAAAAATTGCATTTAAAAAATGACATTCCTGTAGAGGAACTACAAGTGTCAGCTCAGCCTGTTAACCCTCCTTTAGCTGAGTCTAAAGCCCGTTTGCCCCACAGCTGCTGAAGACTCTACAGCTCAGCTTCAGGAGACAGCTGGTATTACAGTGGAAATTGTGACTATTCCTGATGGGAAATTGAATGTGTGTGTGACTGATAGCAATTGTACAATGTGATGGACAATCGTCCCAGCTCAGTCCAAGCAATTAATAATAATAATTATAATGTACAGACTACTGTGACATCAGTGTGGGGCCTTGGCCCTGATAAGCCTACATTTGCTCTGGTGGTACGCTGTGCTCCTGGTAACTCGACTTCCAAGCGGGTTTTCCACCTACAAGCTACCACTTTGAGCACCCCAGGATCTGGTCTTGGGTCTCTGGCTTCTGCTGGGGGTCCGAGACAAAATGTAGTGATTCCTAAATGGGAAGGTGGTGCAATCCCTCCAGCAAGGCGTGCAGTGGTGGATATGACTTTGGAGATGGGTTTTGGGGCAAACGACCTGTATGCCCTAATACATGTAGCTGGGAGCCGAGAGTATACTATTAGCTTCACCAGGCCAGAGGGTCTTGACCTGTTCTGGGAGCGATATGAGGCTTGGTGCAGGTCCCTGTGGCCACCCCTCCTGTGTCTGTAAGTATTCCTTCTGTATCTGTCTCTGTGCCCCCCCAGCCTACTGTACCCTCTCCTCTTGTGTCAGAACTATCCAAGTCTGTGCCCCCCGAGTCAGTTACCCCCCAGGAGTCTACCCCTCCTAAACCTGACTTAAAGAAAGCCCCCCCCCCCCCCACCAGGAGTGGTAGAGAGTATCAGAAGGGCTGCTGCTTCTTCCTCTGTAAAGAAGTCAAAGAAAAAAGCAAGGGATGAGGACATCTCTGAAGCTGACCTGCAGTACCTGGAGGAGAGAAGGAAGGTTGGGAGGTGGAAGAAGCAGGCTGTGAGGACGGACCGGAGTCAGGAAGCTCCAGTGCCTGTCTCCAACCGTCATAGGTCCTCTAAGTGGGATATTTCCTCTTCTGGGGCTTCTTCGGAGCAAAGTTCCGATTCTGAAATGGAGTTTGAGGCGGCCTCAAGAAAGACAGAGGTTTCTGGTGATGAGCAGCAGAGGGGAGCTAAGAAGCAATCCACCCAATAACCCAAATGGTGGTTCCCCCTCCGTTAAAAGCGGTGACAATAAATGTCGCCAGCATTAAGTCAGTAAGAGCTCGTTCTATGGCCTTCTTTTTGTTCAGCCAATTAGATGCTGAAATTTTATTTTTGCAAGAGACTAGGCTCACCTCCTTGGCATTCACATGGCCAAGAGAGAGTGGAGGTATGGTCCATCTTACTGGTCTCGTGTGGCGGTGTTGTTTAAAACCGGCATGGTAACTGTCCAGCGGGTTATTGAGGTGGAGATTGGGAGATGTATGGTCTTAGACGTCCTTGTGACCTGAGCCTAATTAATGTTTATGAGCATGAAGTGGGACAGGAAATGTCTTTTTTACAAGGATCAAGCCATTTCTTTTTACATCCCGGCAAGTGGTCTTTGGAGGCAATTTTAATACAGTAACTAGGCCCAAGGACAGGAAGGACTTCAAGGACAGGCTGGGTAATGAAAGCGTTTTTTTAAATGGTATGGTTAGGGATGCTGGTCTTGTGGATGTGTACATTAAGCACCTCCCGGATGACACCGGGTTCACCTTTCATCGAGGTAATAGTCAGAGTAGAATAGATAGTTTTTTTTTTTTATAAGGAGATCTCTGCTTTCTCGCCCCCAGTGGTGCAGGCAGTAGAGTTCCCTGATCACTGTATGCTATCTGTGGTCCTGAATGCTTCAGACACCCGTCAGAGGGGCAAGGGCATCTGGAGATTGAATTCGACTCTACTCAAGGAAGAACATGTTAGACAATCCTTTGAGGAATTCTTTCAGGCACAGGTGACCATCCTGGATTTTTGTAGCAGTAAGGCTGAGTGGTGGTTGCTGACCAAAAAGAGGATTGCTGGATTCTTCAGGAGCCTAGCCAATAGAAAACAGTTTAATAAATACATGACCTACCAACATTTATGGAGGAAGCTGCATATTCTTGTTTGGAGAGGAGGAGATCCTGGGGCAATCTCCAAAGTGAAACTCCTTCTCAGGAAGTGTCAATATGACGGGCATGCCTCTTTGGTTCTGGAGAGGGACTATGGGAAGTACCACTCGCCTGACCCTTACCAGAACTGCAAACAAGGTGTAGCTGTTAAAACAGTTGTTGGCCTTAAGGATGGTACAGGTGCCTTGACAAAGTCCAGGTCAGGGATCCTGGAGGTCGTGAGGTCCTTTTATGCTGACCTTCTTGGGAGGAACCGTGACAGGATGGAAAGTTTTTGGACTCTACTCCAAGTCTAAATGATGAAGATGTCCCATTGATTATTTTGACAGAGGAGATCACAGTTGAAGAGGTGATGAGGGCAATTGAACAGTTTGCCATCAAAAAGTCACCTGGACCGGATGGCTTGACGGCTGAGTTTTACAAAGCCTTTAAGTATTTTCTGGCCCCACATTTGGTAGCGGTTTTTAACAGTTGTCTTGCTGAGGGGGTGCTTTCCCCTTCCATAAGGCACTCGGCTGTGATTCTTCTTTCAAAAGGTAAAGATCATTCGATAATTGAGAATTGGCGCCCCATCAGCCTTCTCAATGACGATAGAAAGGTGCTGGCAAAGATATATTTCTGGTGCCTATCATCAGTAGCAGAGTCTTTGCTTTCTCGCCATCAGCACTGTTTGGTCCAGGGTAGGAGCACCTTCACAGTGTTTTTAGCTGTCCGGGTGGCCTTGGAGCGGTGCAGGGCTGCAGGCTGGGCAACGTATTTGCTGACATTGGATCCGGCAAAGGCTTTTGATTTTGTTAACCATGAGTGCCTTTGGTTGCTCCTTAGTAAGTATGGTCTGCCGGGTGGTTTAGTAAGTACGGTCTGCCGGGTGGTTTTGTCGATTGGTTGAAAGTCTTGTATAAGGGGGCAGGAAGCTTTCCTCTTATTAATGGTTGTGTTGGGTTGGGCAGTCCTTTGAGGTTGGCTCTGGAGTGCGTCAGGGTTGTCCCCTGAGTCCCCTGCTCTATGTGTTTGCAATTCATCAGGAGGCTAGAGAGCGGCATGTTGTGTGGGGTACCAGTGGGGCTCCCGGGTGAGCCGCCTTTAAGGATTGTTGCTTATGCGGACAATGTGTCGGTTATTGTCACTGGGACCGATGAAGCAGAGCAGATGGTATCTCTGGCATCATGTTACTCTAAAGCATCGGGCTCCAAGATCAATCAGGAAAAGAGTGAAGTTTTCTGGATGGGAAAGGAAGGTGAGGGGTTTGATCTCCCGGACACCTTTCCAGTGCCCCAGGAAAAAATTAAGATACTAGGCATTGAATTCAGACCCGGCGATTATGGCCTCAAAAACTGGGGAGGCAGACTGGAAATTGCCAATACTAAGGTGGTCAGCTGGAAGAGATGGAAAGGGTTGATCTGATTAAGACTTACCTGATTCCGATCTTCTTGTATGTCAGCTTTGTCTGCATCTTGCCAGTGTCTCTCTATGCTAGGGTCAGTAGTGTGTTCTTCCAGATGCTGTGGGGGAACAGACTGAACCCAATCAAGAGGAATGTCACCTATCTATCCAGGAGGGAGGGTGGCTTAGGTATGATCAACCCAGTTCCTTTCTTTTCGGTGCTTTTTCTCAAGTTTAACATTGGTAATATGCTTGCAGTGGAACCTTCTGGATGGGTAGGCATATTTAGATCTTGGTTTAGGCCTTTTCTACGACTTTGGGAAGAAGGTGGCCAAGTGAAGAATCTCAGGGGTCATCGTGGTCAGCTACCGGCCTATGTCTCTCCGTGCATGAAGTTACTACGGCAGTGGCGATTGTTGGCTTAAGATCTCAGATCGGTTCCGAAGAAAGTCCTTATGAGTCGAGTCTTGAGCGAAGTCTTTCATGACCCACTGGCCTTAAGGGATTGCCCAGGCCCAGTTTTGAGGGCAGGGTTAAGACTGATTAATTTGGATAGAGTCCCCCTTAAATTTAGGGATCTGGCCTGGTTGTGCTTCCATGGGAGGCTCTATGTTCGGGGCAATTTGAAATTCTGCAGTGAGATGGATCATAGCTGTCCTCGGGAGGAGTGTGCAGGTGAGGAGGAAACTATGGATCATTTTCTGCTTCATTGCCCTTTTAACATAGAGGTGTACAAACAGGTGGGGTGGGCCCTCTGTGTTCCTTTGGTCTCCAGGCTGGGTTATGCTGGGTGGGTATACGGAGCATTCAATACTGGTGCTGTTTCTTGTTTGGATACACTTTTTTTAGTTAGCCTAGTAGTCCGTTATTTCACTTGGAACGCACGGTGTCAGGTCTGCACTCGGCATAAAATCCTTCCTGTTGAGGTGGTGGTGTATGATAGTTTGCACGAGGTGGGGAAGATTTGAGAGCTTGAGAGAGACAAGCGGAGTCGGGGGGCATGGTTGAAGACGTGGAGGGGTTTCAAGCCTCCCTGACTGCCAGGAGTCTCTTTCCCGGGTGTGGTTGTCTGTCTCTTATCACCCTAGATTATTATTTTTTTGATTAATTTTTGATAAATGGCTGCATACATAGGTGATGGGTTGTGCCTCTTATGCCGCGTACACATGAATGGACTTCTCGTTGGACTGAACTCTGAAGGATTTTTCAACGGAGTTCTGACGAAACGGACTTGCCTACACACGATCCCATCAAAGTCTGATCGTTTCGAACCTGATGACGTACGCCCGGACTAGAAAAGGAAATTCAATAGCTAGTAACCAATAGCTGCCCTTG
This sequence comes from Lithobates septentrionalis, assembly GCA_037952835.1. NCBI lineage: Eukaryota > Metazoa > Chordata > Amphibia > Anura > Ranidae > Lithobates > Lithobates septentrionalis. Next base: position 947,325 of record JBBDGP010001454.1, on the reverse strand, counting down.
CGTCGTTTTCGGTCCGTCGGACTAGCATACAGACAAACGTTTTTTTCGATAGGAATCAAGTCCGTCTGAAAGATTTTGAAACATGTTCTATTTCTAAGGTCTGTCAGAATTTTCAACAGAAAAGGTCGGATGAAGCCCACACACGATTGGAATGTCCGATGGATTTGTTCCGTTGGACCTTTTCTGCCGGAAAGTCAGCTCGTGTGTACGCGCCATTAGGCTCTCTCTGCTGCTTTGTGTACACAGTTTTCTAAAAATGTTTTGGTAGTGGATCATGTATATATTGTATAAATTCTGAACATGGATATGTATTCCTTTTGGTTTTTAAAGTTAAAGTTTTGTACTATGGTTTTGTTTTTTACTTTTGTATAAAATTGGTTGCTTGATACTTTTTAATAAAAGATCAATAGTGCCCCATCATTAGTGTCAGTGGGAGGAATAGTGCCCCATCGTGGTGTCAGTGGGAGGAATAGTGCCCCATCATTGGTGTCAGTGGGAGGAATAGTGCCCCATCGTTGGTGTCAGTGGGAGGAATAGTGCCCTATCGTGGTGTCAGTGGGAGGAATAGTGCCCCATTGTTGGTGTCAGTGGGAGGAATAGTGCCCCATTGTTGGTGTCAGTGGGAGGAATAGTGCTCCATCGTTGGTGTCAGTGGGAGGAATAGTGCCCCATCAAGATGTCAGTGGGAGGAATAGTGCCCCATCGTTGGTGTCAGTGGGAGGAATAGTGCCCCATCGTGGTGTAAGTGGATGGAATATTGCCCCATCGTTGGTGTCAGTGGGAGGAATAGTGCCCCATCGTGGTGTCAGTGGAAGGAATATTGCCCCATCGTGGTGTCAGTGGAAGGAATATTGCCCCATCGTGGTGTCAGTGGGAGGAATAGTGCCCCATCGTGGTGTCAGTGGAAGGAATATTGCCCCATCGTGGTGTCAGTGGATGGAATATTGCCCCATCGTGGTGTCAGTGGATGGAATATTGCCCTATCGTGGTGTCAGTGGGAGGAATAGTGTTCCACCCATCATTGGAGCACAGGTGTGTCAGGAGGAGGCTGTCTCTCTGGAGCTGCTGCAGATCCGTGTGAGAGGGGACTGGTGAGGAAATCTATCCCAGCTCTCCTGGCCCCTTTCTGGGGAAGCCATGGAGGCCAGCAGGGCCTCTCCTGCTGGAAGCTCACAGCCATCTCCTGGGCCATCAGGTAACATACCTGCCCCTATACAACCCATGGTTGGTGATCTCTCTGCCCCTGGTGAAGATGAAGGTTCCGGGGCCATCCGGGAGCGAGTGGTGGCCGGGATTAAGGTCCTGAATAGGGAAAGAGACAAGCTGTACAAGCTCAGAGCGGAGCTGAAGCGCCTGAGAAGGCAACGTGAGGGCTTACATAGCCAGAAACGTGGATCCATGGATCCGGAGATCCAACTGGCCAAGGTTCGGGTGGAACACCAGGAGACCATTGTGGCCATGATGGAAGGCAGAGATGGGCCATTTAAAGAAAAGTTTTGTAATGATAAAAGATTTGCGAGGATGACAAAGATGGAGGTGGAGGAGGAGACCCCCAGTTCTGACCCCCTGCCCCCTCAGGGAGAGGTAAGCAGCCCCATGCCTTCCCAGGACTCAGGAGGCATGCTCAGGGCCATCCAGGTAATGGAGTCTCCTATGCGGGGGGATCAGCTGGCATTTAATAATGAGGACATTACAGACAATGTGCCTGACAAGGTAAAGCCTGTCAAGTCCCATATTGTGGATAAAACAATTTTTGTGTCATTCAACACTGTGACTGATACAGACAATGTGCCCAGTGAGAGTCAGGCTGCTAGTCCTATCTGTAGTAATGCTGTGCCTGCTGATGCTGCAGTACAGCAAAGTTTGCTTTTAAAAAATGACATTCCTGCAGATGCACTACAAGATTCAGCAGAGCCTATTAACCCCCCTTTGGCTGAAGCTGTTTGCCCCACAGCTGCTGAGGACTCTACAGCACAGCTTCAGGAGACAGCTAATATTGCAGCAGAAACTGTGATTATTCCTGATGGGAATGTGAAGTTTTGTGTGACTGATAAAAATCATCCCAGTACCAGTGTGATGAACAATGGTCCCAGTTCAAGTGTGGACAGTCCTACCAACTCCGTTCAAGCAGTGAATAATAATAGTAATGTACAGACTGCTATGACTTCAGTGTGGGGCCTTGGCCCTGAAAAACTTACCTTTGCTCAGGTGGTACGCTCTGCTCCTGGTAGCTCTGCCCCCAAGCGGGGTTTTCCCCTACAGGCTACCACTTTGAGCACCCCAGGATCTGGTCTTGGGTCTCTGGCTTCTGCTGGGGGTCCCAGACGTAATGTTGTTATTCTGAAATGGGAAGGTGGTGCGATCCCTCCAGCACGGCGTGCAGTGGTGGATTTGATTTTAGAGATGGGTTTTGGGGCAAATGATCTGTATGCCTTTATACATGTTGCTGGGACACGGGATTATACAGTTAGCTTCACCAGGCCAGAGGGTCTTGACCTGTTCTGGGAGAGATATGAGGCTCGTTGCAGGTCAAGACCTGAATGGGAAGGTCTGGCCCCAGTTGCAGTTTCTCAGAGGTCTACAGTAAAAAAAATCACAATTATCCTCACTAATGAGAGTGTCCCTGCCCAGGATCTAGAGGTTTGGTTAAGGAACTATGGGGAGGTTTTGACCAAGCCCAATAAAATCCTTGATGAGCGTAACATCTGGACTGGGGGTTGGTCGGTTACAGTCAGGTTGGCCAGGGATGGGAATGTTGTCCGTCACCTGCCCTCCTCAGCTTTTATAGGGAGGGATAGGATGACTGTTTTTTACCCTGGTCAGCCGAAGCTGTGTCACCGCTGTGGAGAAAAGGGGCATTTGAGTTCCTCCTGTTCAGCCTTGATATGTTCAGTGTGTCGGGGTCAGGGTCATATGGCTAAGGACTGCACCGAAATGATCAGGTGCAACCTGTGCCTGCGCCTTGGCCACCCCTACAGCAGATGTCCTGAAGCCTGGCACAATATGGAGAAGGAGGTAATAGATGACATGTCAAGGCTGGACAGGATGGAGGGTGATGCCCCTGGTGTACCATCCTCCTCTGCGGTGACTGACTCCCCTGGTCCTGCTCAGGGTCCCTCCCCAGTTCCTGTGGCCACCCCTCATGTGTCTGTAAGTATTCCTTCTGTATCTGTCTCCCCCCAGCCTACTGTATCCCCTCCTCTTGTGTCAGAACCTTCCAAGTCTGTGCCCCCTGAGTCAGTTACCCCCCAGGAGTCTACCCCTCCTAAGTCTGATTCAAAGGGAGCACCCCCCCCACCAGCAGTGGTAGTGGGTACTAAAAAGGTTGCTTCTTCCTCTGTAAAGAAGTCTTCTGTAAAGACTTCACAGAAAAAAGTAAGAGATGAGGGCATCTCTGAAGCTGACCTGCAGTACCTGGAGGAGAGAAGGAAGGTTGGGAAGCGGAAGAAGCAGGTGGTGAGGACAGAACAGGCTCCAGTGCCTGTCTCCAACCGGTATAGGTTCTCTAATTGGGATATCTCTTCATCTGGAGCTTCTTCGGAGCGAAGTTCTGATTCCGAAATGGAGTTTGAGGCGGCCTCAAGAAAGAGAGAGGCTTCTGGTGATGAGCAGCAGAGGGGAGCTAAGAAGCAAACCACCCAATAACCCAAATGGCGGTTCCCCCTCCGTTAAAAGTGGTGACAATAAATGTCGCCAGCATTAAGTCAGTAAGAGCTCGTTCTATGGCCTTCTTTTTGTTCAGCCAATTAGATGCTGAAATTTTATTTTTGCAAGAGACTAGGCTCACCTCCTTGGCAGATATTCATATGGCCAAGAGAGAGTGGAGGTATGGTCCATCTTACTGGTCTCTTGCGGCTGAGCCTTACGGCGGTGTGGCGGTGTTGTTTAAAACCGGCATGGTAACTGTCCGGCGGGTTATTGAGGTGGAGATTGGGAGATGTATGGTCTTAGACGTCCTTGTGGGAGGGCAGGACCTGCGCCTAATTAATGTTTATGGACCGCACACAAAGTGGGACAGGAAATGCCTTTTTACAAGGATCAAGCCATTTCTTTTTACATCCCGGCAAGTGGTCTTTGGAGGTGACTTTAATACAGTAACTAGGCCCAAGGACAGGAAGGACTTCAAGGACAGGCTGGGATATGATAGCGTTTTTTTAAATAGTATGGTTAGGGATGCTGGTCTTGTGGATGTGCACATTAAGCACCTCCCGGATGACACTGGGTTCACCTTTCATCGAGGTAATAGTCAGAGTAGAATAGATAGGTTTTTTTTGAAGGAGACCTCTGCTTTCTCACCCCCAGTGGTGCAGGCAGTAGAGTTCTCTGATCACTGTATGCTATCTGTGGTCCTGAATGCTTCAGACGCCCCTCAGAGGGGTAAGGGCATCTGGAGATTGAATTCGACTCTACTCAAGGAAGAACATGTTAGACAATCCTTTGAGGAATTCTTTCAGGCACAGGTGACCATCCTGGACTTTTGTAGCAGCAAGGCTGAGTGGTGGGAGCTGACCAAAAAGAGGATCGCTGGATTCTTCAGGGGCCTAGCCAATAGAAAGCAGTTTAATAAATACATGACCTACCAACGTTTACGGAGGAAGCTGGATATTCTTGTCTCGAGAGGAGGAGATCCTGGGGCAATCTCCGAAGTGAAACTCCTTCTCAGGAATTGTCAATATGACCGGCATGCCTCTTTGGTTCTGGAGAGGGACTATGGGAAGTACCACTCGCCTGACCCTTACCAGAACTGCAAACAAGGTGTAGCTGTTAAAACGGTCGTTGGCCTTAAGGACAGTACAGGTTCCTTGACAAAGTCCAGGTCAGGGATTCTGGAGGTCGTGAGGTCCTTTTATGCTGACCTTCTTGGGAGGAAAGAGCTTGACCGTGACAAGATGGAAAGCTTTTTGGACTCTACTCCAGGTCTAAATGATGAAGATGTCCCATTGATGAATTTGACAGAGGAGATCACAGTTGAAGAGGTGATAAGGGCAATTGAACAGCTTGCCATCAAAAAGTCACCTGGACCGGATGGCTTGACGGCTGAGTTTTACAAAGCTTTTAAGTCTATTCTGGCCCCACATTTGGTAGAGGTTTTTAACAGTTGCCTTGCTGAGGGGGTACTTCCCTCTTCCATGAGGCACTCAGCTGTGATTCTTCTTTCAAAGGGTAAAGATCCTTCGATGATTGAGAATTGGCGCCCCATCAGCCTTCTTAATGTCGATAGAAAGATACTGGCAAAGATCATTTTCTGGCGCCTATCGTCAGTAGCAGAGTCTTTGCTTTCTCGCCATCAGCACTGTTCGGTCCAGGGTAGGTGCACCTTCACAGCAGTTTTAGCTGTCCGGGAGGCCTTGGAGCGGTGCAGGGCTGCAGGCTGGGGAAAGTATTTGCTGACATTGGATCAGGCAAAGGCTTTTGATCGTGTTAACCATGAGTACCTGTGGTTGCTTCTTAGTAAGTACGGTCTGCCGGGTGGTTTTGTCGATTGGTTAAAAGTCTTGTATGAGGGGGCAGAGAGCTTTCCTCTTGTTAATGGTTGGGTTGGGCAGTCCTTTGAGGTTGGCTCCGGGGTGCGCCAGGGTTGTCCCCTGAGTCCCCTGCTCTATGTGTTTGCAATCGACCCCTTCATCAGGAGGCTAGAGAGCGGCATGTTGTGTGGGGTGCCAGTGGGGCTTCCGGGTGAGCCGCCTTTGAGGGTTGTTGCCTATGCGGACGATGTGTTGGTGATTGTCACTGGGGCGGATGAAGCAGAGGAGGTGGTCTCTCTGACATCACGGTATTCTGAAGCATCAGGCTCCAAGATCAATCAGGAAAAGAGTGAAGTTTTCTGGATGGGAAAGGAAGGTGAGGGGTTTGATCTCCCGGACACCTTTCCAGTGCCCCAGGAAAGAATTAAGATTTTAGGCATTGAATTTGGACCTGGCGATTATGGCCTCAAAAACTGGGAAGGCAGACTGGAAATTGCCAATACTAAGGTGGTCAGCTGGAAGAGATGGAAGTTATCTCTGAGGGAAAGGGTTGATCTGATTAAGACTTACCTGATTCCGATCTTCTTGTATGTCAGCTTTGTCTGCATCTTGCCAGTGTCTCTCTATGCTAGGGTCAGTAGTGTGTTCTTCCAGATGTTGTGGGGGAACAGACTGAACCCCATCAAGAGGAATGTCACCTATCTATCCAGGAGGGAGGGTGGCTTAGGTATGGTCAACCCAGTTCTTTTCTTTTCACTGCTTTTTCTCAAGTTTAATATTGGTAATATGCTTGCAGTGGAACCTCCTGGATGGGCAGGCATATTTAGATCTTGGTTTAGGCCTTTTCTACGACTTTGGGAAGAAGGTGGCCAAGTGAAGAATCTCAGGGGTCATCGTGGTCAGCTACCAGCCTATGTCGCTCCGTGCCTGAAGTTACTACGGCAGTGGCGATTGTCAGCTGAAGATCTCAGATCGGTTCCGAGGAAAGTCCTTATGAGTCGAGTCTTGAGCGAAGTCTTTCATGACCCACTGGCCTTAAGGGATTGCCCAGGCCCAGTTTTGAGGGCAGGGTTAAGACTTATTAATTTGGACAGAGTACCCCCTAAATTCAGGGATCTGGCCTGGTTGTGCTTCCATGGGAGACTCTATGTTAGGGGCAATTTGAAATTCCGCAGTGGGGTGGATCGTAGCTGTCCTCGGGAGGAGTGTGCAGGTGAGGAGGAGACTATGGACCATTTTCTGCTTCATTGCCCTTTTAACATAGAGGTGTACAAACAGGTGGGACGGGCCCTCGGTGTCCCTTTCCTCTCCAGGCTGGGTTATGCTGAGTGGGTGTACGGAGCATTCAATACTGGTGGGGTTTTTTGTTTAGATACACTTTTTCTAGTTAGCCTAGTAGTCCGTTATTTCACTTGGAACGCACGGTGTCAGGTCTGCATTCGGCGTAAAATCCTTCCTGTTCAGGTGGTGGTGTATGACATTTTGCATGAGGTGGAGAAGATTCGGGTACTTGAGAGAGACAAGCGGAGTCAGGGGGCTTGGTTGAAGGCGTGGAGGGGTTTCAAGCCTCCCTGACTGCCAGGAGTCTCTTTCCCGGGTGTGGCTGTCTGTCTCTTATCACCCTAGATTATTTTTTTTTTTGGATTAATTTTTGATAAATGGCTGCGTACATAGGTGATGGGTTGTGCCTCTTAGACCCTCTCTGCTGCTTTATGTAAATAATTTTGGTAGTGGATTATGTATATATTGTATATATTCTGAACATGGATGTGTATTCCTTGGATTTCTGTTGAAGTTTTGTACTATGGTTTTGTTTTTTACTTTTGTATAAAATTGGTTGCTTGATTCTTTTAATAAAAGATCAATAGTGCCCCATCGTTGGTGTCAGTGGGAGGAATAGTGCCCTATCGTGGTGTCAGTGGGAGGAATAGTGCCCCATTGTTGGTGTCAGTGGGAGGAATAGTGCCCCATTGTTGGTGTCAGTGGGAGGAATAGTGCCCCATTGTTGGTGTCAGTGGGAGGAATAGTGCCCCATTGTTGGTGTCAGTGGGAGGAATAGTGCCCCATTGTTGGTGTCAGTGGGAGGAATAGTGCCCCATTGTTGGTGTCAGTGGGAGGAATAGTGCCCCATTGTTGGTGTCAGTGGGAGGAATAGTGCCCCATCGTTGGTGTCAGTGGGAGGAATAGTGCTCCATCGTGGTGTAAGTGGATGGAATATTGCCCCATCGTTGGTGTCAGTGGGAGGAATAGTGCCCCATCGTGGTGTCAGTGGAAGGAATATTGCCCCATCGTGGTGTCAGTGGAAGGAATATTGCCCCATCGTGGTGTCAGTGGAAGGAATATTGCCCCATCGTGGTGTCAGTGGAAGGAATATTGCCCCATCGTGGTGTCAGTGGATGGAATATTGCCCCATCGTGGTGTCAGTGGGAGGAATAGTGCCCTATCGTGGTGTCAGTGGGAGGAATAGTGCCCTATCGTGGTGTCAGTGGGAGGAATAGTGCCCCATCGTGGTGTCAGTGGGAGGAATAGTACCCCACCGTGGTGTCAGTGGAAGGAATAGTGCCCCATCATTGGTGTCAGTGGAAGGAATAGTGCCCCATCATTGGTGTCAGTGGCAGGGAGCACTGCTATAGATCATAATGACTTTGGTAAGGGGAAGCAGTGCAGTGTGTTAGCAGATTGTATACAATGACTGTACTATAGGATGTCCATTGGTGGGCCGGGGTTGGGGATGCACACATGTTCTGTGCAGGTAGTCCCATTCCTTCCAGTTTGGACGCACCCAGTGCTTCCAGGATGACAACCATATGAGTGCAAACCCCTGACAGTGCGCCCAATTGTGAGCAGCGTCTGTGTCCGTGCGACCACTACGTCCCAATTGTTATTGAATGGGACGGTCTGTATGGGGATTCACAGAACATCTGTACATCCCTGTGCAGGCTAACACCTTCACACAGTGGTATGCTATAGTACACTATCACATCTAGGTAAGGCTCACCATACATGTTACAATCACATTTAGATCTAGCATGTAATATGAGGACCTGCCTAAAGTCTGCAGTCGGTCCTACTTGTTGAGATTGTCCAATGAGATTGTATGGTGTATGAGGGCAGTGTAGGTCCTGAGGAGGAGGGTGAGAGCAGACATGAGGAGGGGAGATGTGGTCTCTCCTGGAAGGTTGATGAATGGTGAGGGAGGAGGAGGAGGAGGAGGAGGAGAGGTGGAGCTGTATTGGTGTAGACTGACAGAAGACAAGGAGGAGACTTGTACAGGGAGTGGGACACACAGGGCACTACGAGGGATCTGCTTCCTGGATAGAAGAAAGCACCACCTGCCTTCCTTTGTCAGCCCTGGAGGAGATCGGGCTGGAATGTGTGGCCTCACCCTGTAGAGAGGACACGGCTGGATGGTGCAGGTAAAGGAGTGCGGGATGGGGGGATCACACACACACACACACACTGCATCGCCGATCTGAGAGCCGACACCTTGTACACCAATCACAGAGTCCCTGCTGTCATCACACCTAGAGAGGAGGCTACTTCCTCCTGTACACTGTGTGTGTGTGCTCTGATCGGCTGTGTGCTCTGATCGGCTGTGTGCTCTGATCGGCTGTGTACACAACTTTCCTCCACTCCTGGAATGGAGGTGGATGGCACATTACATCAGGAGATCGGGTGACACCTTCCTTAGTGAGCTCAGTGCAGGCCCTGCTAGTGATCACCTCCTGTCATCACACTGCCATACATTATACAATCTGATTGTGCCATCAGGGGACTGCCTGAAGTGATACAAATTGCATGGATTGTTTAGACGTAGACATAGTTTTGGTATTAGAGATTGTCTGGTGTATGGCAAGCTATAGGAGATGGGAATCAATGATTAGTAATCCAGGGATGACTTTATCTTTCTATTTGGCTGATGGTGAGATTTGTTTGTTTTGGTGAATTTTCAGGATGTGTTGTGATTGGTGGATTGGGACTTGTACTGTAGATGGGATCCTGTATTGTAGTGATTGTCAGCTGCCATACTAAGGCTTGTTTATGGCAGATGTGGGGAAACCTGTTTAGTATGACTATGAAGACCTAGGAAGGGATGTCGGGGAGTCTATGTTACACACTTCTATACATCTCACAAAGTACAGCCTGCTGCATTTTTCACACTGAAATACAAATGTATGGAACTGAAAAGAAGAAATAATGGCAGAAAATGCACCTCAATGGCACCGCAAACACAGCCAAGTACATGGAAAGCCACGTATGGAGCAAGCCTTAGGGATCCTACACTCACAGAAGTCTTCGAAAAGCGATCTGCAGTGGATCATTTTTCAGAGTGCAGTAGAGGAGTGCGTGAAATGCATTTAGGAGCCAATACTGCAGCTGCCTGAATGTCTATGTTTTGAAAGCTGGACTAGTTCACATGAGATGCAATCCATTTTTATTCTGCATCAAAAATGGATGGCCAGTATTTAAGGTGGATTGCAATGGTCCTAGTTCACACCAGTTCAGTGCATTCCATCACAGTCAACAAAACTAGAACGTGTTGCGTTTTTTTCTGTATGGAATACATCAAAAGGCAAAGGAACGCAGATGTCCTCAGTTGAGATTAAACTGGTTATAAACCTCAGACATGAAATATGAACAAAGCATATCCCTCTATAGTGTGTACTTGTCTCAATCCAAAGCACTAAGTGTCATTTCTGTCTGCTGCTTCATTCCTCTGCTATCAGCATGATTTACTTCTGACTAGTTTTCCTGACACCAAGAGGAAAAAGGTGACAGGGAGACAATAAATATAATAATAATAAAAAAAAAAATAATAATAATGGTAATACAGCGTCACATTTTGGCTCGCTGTTGCAGTGGGGCCTCATTCACTTGAATAGGTCCCGTGTTGGAAGTGGTACTGACGCTGAACACAGTAGAAAGTATCATTTTTGCCGGGGGATGTGTACAACAAGCTGCTGTGCTGGGTCAAGCGGGGTGGTCAAGGGGCAGTAAAACTACGGCTCAACCAAATATTATTTCCCCCCCCCCAGCTGTCAGTGTAAATGCGCCCCTAGAGTAAAGAAATGTGTTGTGTGTGACAGTTCATCCTCAGCCCTGGTAGACTATGAGTGTACATATCCCCAGAGCGCAGTCTTCCCATGTACATCACAGTATATGAGCCTGGATCTGAGATCAATAACGTGTCTCCATTTCTAAGGCCCGCTTCACATTTGTGCATTTTTTAGCGCATTTTCAGTTTTGCAGAAACCCACTACAGTCCATATAACACGGTTTCCTATGGATGTAGTTCACATGTGTGCTTTTTATGGAAAGGGTCGGGGATATTTTTCTGGTTTTTGGTTCCATAGACTTCAGTGGATCAAAAAGGTGTATTGAAAAACACAAAACACACCCGGAATCTGCATAGGTGTGATCCAGGCCTAAGTGCACACAGCGCTCCTTCCTCGCAGTGGACTTAGCCCTTTAACTTCCAATCAGTGGGCGGCTTTGGGTATGTTAGCATAGTGGAAGCTGCTGCCTCTGACTTGGCCTTCCTATACACTTTTTTTTTTTTTTTTGCAATGTTGCAACTGACATCAATATTTACCCTGAGCCTGGAGAGTTTTCACTGTGCAAAGTGTGGAGGGGGAAGGGAAAGATCCCATTTCAGGAATGTAGCTCCTGTATATTATCCCATCTTTTGCTGACACCATGCGTGTTTAGTGTGTTGGGTTTTCAGCAGTTGGCTATTTATTATGAGCAGGAATGTATTAAATATTTCGAAGATATCCGTACACATTGTTTGAATTTGTACCAGATCTAATTTTCTGTTTTTTTTTTCTTGTTTTTTTTCAAAGCTCGGTTCACACTAGCTGACTCCAAAATCATGTGATTTTCAGTGCAACTTTGTAGTCCAACTTTGATAGGACTTTTACACTCTCTGGCAGTGAAGCTGTATCATTGTTGTATGAGAGTAGTGCAGGAACATTGTTTACCTTCACAGTGACTTCAGTAGTGTCCATTGGAACGGCTGTCATAGAGATACAGTAAAGCCTTGGATTGAGAGTGACTTGGTTTGAGTGCATTTTGCAAGACTAGCAACATTTTTAAATACATTTTGTCTTGATAAACAAGTGATGTCTTGATATACAGTTGTGCTCATAAGTTTACACACCCTGTCAGAATTTATGATTTCTTGGCCATTTTTCAGAGAACATGAATGATAACCCAAAAACTTTTCTTTCACTCATGGTTAGTGTTTGGCTGAAGCCATTTATTATCAATCAACTGTGTTTACTATTTTTAAATCGTAAGGGCAACAGAAACTACCCAAAAGTTTACATACCCTGGTGATTTTGGCCAGATAACATGCACACAAGTTGACACAAAGCGATTTGAATGGCTATTAAAGGTAACCATCCTCACTTGTGATCTGTTTGCTTGTAATTAGTGTGTGTGTGAGTATAAGGACTCATGTACACTGCTGCTGCTAAATGGACGTTTAGGAGCAGTTGGGCATTTTTTTTCAACTGCTCCTGAACTCTCCACTGTTATCTTACCAGTACATGTACACAGGGTCGTTTTTAGGCAGTTGAGTTTAGAGGCCTTTTTTTTGGAAAGCAAAAAAATGAGTTCAGACGCTGACTTTAGAGTCATTTCAAGCACCAAACGCTTCTAAATGTGGCTAAACGTGGTAAGCCGTGTTTCATTGACAGGCATTTTTCATTTTTGGCTATTTAAAGAAAAAAAACGCTTCTAAACGCAAACGCGGCATGTAAACGCTGCAAAACGGACATTTTAAACGTGGGTTACTATCTGTCAAGTAAAATCGTTCAGGAGAGGTTGTAAAAATGTCCTGTGTACATTAAGCCTAA